>JAVLUZ010000556.1:0-308647 GCA_036768485.1 Mermis nigrescens
TTGGCTGGTCCCTCAAAAAGGTTGCCTGCTCCCTTAATAAGGTTGGTCGGTTCCCAAGAAAGGTTGGCTGGTCCCTTAAAAAGGTTGGTCGGTTTCCAGAAAAGGTTGGCTGCTCCCATGAAAAGGTTGGCTGGTTTCCAAAAAAGGTTGCCTGCTCCCTTATAAAGGTTGGTTGGTTCCCAAGAAAGGTTGCTGGTCCCTCAAAAAGGTTGCCTGCTCCCTTAATAAGGTTGGTCGGTTCCCAAGAAAGGTTGGCTGGTCCCTTAAAAAGGTTGGTCTGGTTTCCCAGAAAAGGTTGGCTGCTCCCATGAAAAGGTTGGCTGGTTTCCAAAAAGGTTGCCTGCTCCTTATAAAGGTTGGTTGGTTCCCAAGAAAGGTTGGCTGGTCCCTCAAAAAGGTTGCCTGCTCCCTTAATAAGGTTGGTCGGTTCCCAAGAAAGGTTGGCTGGTCCCTCAAAAAGGCTGCCTGCTCCCTTAATAAGGTTGGTCGGTTCCCAAGAAAGGTTGGCTGGTCCCATAAAAAGGTTGGTTGGTTCCCAAAAAAGGTTGGTCCAATGCTCTCCTTAAAAAGGTTGGTCTGTTCCCAAGAAAGGTTGGCTGGTTCCTCAAAAAGGTTGCCTGCTCCCTTAAAAGGTTGGTCGGTTCCCAAGAAAGGTTGGCTGGTCCCTTAAAAAGGTTGGTCGGTTTCCAAAAAAGGTTGGCTGCTCCCATGAAAAGGTTGGCTGGTTTCCAAAAAAGGTTGCCTGCTCCCTTATAAAGGTTGGTCGGTTCCCAAGAAAGGTTGCTGGTCCCTCAAAAAGGTTGCCTGCTCCCTTAACAAGGTTGGTCGGTTCCCAAGAAAGGTTGGCTGGTCCCTTAAAAAGGTTGGTTGGTTTCCAGAAAGAGGTTGGCTGCTCCCATGAAAAGGTTGGCTGGTTTCCAAAAAAGGTTGCCTGCTCCCTTATAAAGGTTGGTCGGTTCCCAAGAAAGGTTGGCTGGTCCCTTAAAAAGGTTGGCTCGGTGCTCCCTTAAAAAGGTTGGTCGGTTCCCAAAAAAGGTTGGCTGGTTCCCTTAAAAAGGTTGGTTGGTTCCCAAAAAAGGTTGGCTGCTTCCTTGAAAAGGTTGGTCTGGTTTCCCAAAAAAGGTTGCCTGCTCCCTTAAAAAGGTTGGTCGGTTCCCAAGAAAGGTTGGCTGGTTCCTCAAAAAAGGTTGCCTGCTCCCTTAAAAAGGTTGGTCGGTTCCCAAAAAAGGTTGGCTGGTCCCTTAAAAGGTTGGTCGGTTCCCAGAAAAGGTTGGCTGCTTCCATGAAAAGGTTGGCTGGTTTCCAAAAAAGGTTGCCTGCTCCCTTATAAAGGTTGGTTGGTTCCCAAGAAAGGTTGCTGGTCCCTCAAAAAGGTTGCCTGCTCCCTTAATAAGGTTGGTCGGTTCCCAAGAAAGGTTGGCTGGTCCCTTAAAAAGGTTGGTTGGTTTCCAAAAAAGGTTGGCTGCTCCCATGAAAAGGTTGGCTGGTTTCCAAAAAAGGTTGCCTGCTCCCTTATAAAGGTTGGTTGGTTCCCAAGAAAGGTTGGCTGGTCCCTCGAAAAGGTTGCCTGCTCCCTTAAAAAGGTTGGTCGGTTCCCAAGAAAGGTTGGCTGGTCCCTCAAAAAGGTTGCCTGCTCCCTTAATAAGGTTGGTCGGTTCCCAAGAAAGGTTGGCTGGTCCCTTAAAAAGGTTGGTCGGTTTCCAAAAAAGGTTGGCTGCTCCCATGAAAAGGTTGACTGGTTTCCAAAAAGGTTGCCTGCTCCCTTATAAAGGTTGGTCGGTTCCCAAGAAAGGTTGCTGGTCCCTCAAAAAGGTTGCCTGCTCCCTTAATAAGGTTGGTCGGTTCCCAAGAATGGTTGGCTGGTTCCTAAACAAGGTTGGTTAATTCCCAAAAAAGGTTGGCTGCTTCCATGAAAAGGTTGGCTGGTTCCCAAGAAAGGTTGGCTGGCTCCTTAAAAAGGTTGGTCGGTTCCCAAAAAAGGTTGGCTGGTTTCTTAAAATGGTTGGTTAATTCCCAAAAAAGGTTGGCTGGTCCCTTAAAAAGGTTGCCTGCTCCCTTAAAAAGGTTGGTCGGTTCCCAAAAAAGGTTAGCTGGTTCCTAAACAAGGTTGGTTAATTCCCAAAAAAGGTTGGCTGCTTCCATGAAAAGGTTGGCTGGTTCCCAAGAAAGGTTGGCTGGCTTCTTAAAATGGTTGGTCGGTTCCCAAAAAAAGTTGGCTGGTTCCTTAAAATGGTTGGTTAATTCCCAAAAAAGGTTGGCTGGTCCCTTAAAAAGGTAGGTTGGTTCCCAAAAAAGGTTGGCTGCTTCCATTAAACGGTTGGCTGCTTCCCAAGAAAGGTTGGCTGGTTCCTTAAAAAGGTTGGCTGGTTCCTTAAAAAGGTTTGTCGGTTCCCAAAAAAGGTTGGCTACTTCCATGAAAAGGTTGGTTGGTTCCCAAAAGAGGTTGCCTGCTCCCTTAAAAAGGTTGGTCGGTTCCCAAAAAAAGATTGGCTGGTTCCTTAAAAAGTTGGTTGGCTCCCAAAATAGGTTGGCTGGTTCCTGAAAAAGGTTGTTCGGTTCCCAAAAAAGGTTGTTGCTCTAATAAATAGATTAGTCGGTCCTCAAAAAACGTGGACTGCTTCTCAAAAAGGGTTATCTTGAGTTGTCATGCATTTGGAAAAAGGTTACTTGGTACATAGGTAGCATAAGTAGTTTGCTCATTTGCTTCTCAAGTCGTCATATTCAGACTGTCAATCGACCTTCAGCATGTATCTATGCCCATGTACAAAACATAGCCCCCCTCCCAGAGACCGTTCGCCCCGTTGCAGGATTGGTCCGGCCCATTGCCGGTTGAGGGCGATATGGGGGCTTGCCCAGGTGTGGTGAGGGGATAGTACCCCCGCTGGAAGGATCAGCCAGACGGGTACTTTCCAGCGATATTGAAGTGACGGATCGTTTTTAATGTCATTTTGTAGGTAAAAAACAGTAATAACGACCAAATTTTTCCGGCGCTTCGCGCCGGATTAGTACATTTATGTACTTTTTTACCTAAAAAGCGCCAAAAATGGATCAATTTGTGTGTTTTCTAGTGTTAAAACTGATATAATGCAGTCAAAATGGACTAAAAATGCTTTAAAAATGCGAAATTACCATTAAAAGACGTTACATAGGCTATTTTGACCATTTTGGTCGTTAAAACAATAAAAAAATTCGTATACGTGCCGACACTGACCTTGTGCACCTATGATGGAGGGTCGTATGACTTTGCTTAGGAAGATCCCCATCCCACCTGCTACTTGAAGTATGTACAGTGCCGCTCAAAAGTTTAAGCACCCCTAAACGTATTGTTTTAACGATCTAGTACAATCTTATCCAGTTGTCAACGTGTGCGATTTGCTTCTTGTATTTTCTTAGGTGGATAATCGAATTATTATAATTTATTTCGCGTTCCAATTAATTCTTTGTGCGTAAAAGAGCAAAAAATGTATATATTGCTGACAAAAATTGCTGTATTTTTATACATGTTTAGTCAATTAAATCGGCTTATTAGAAATTATGGATGAATCACAATTCAACTAGTTTGCACCAAAGTCAATAATTACTGTTCCTTAGCGACCTGGCAAAGATACAAATAATGATGTTTAAGTATGGAGGAGGCTGACCCATTTTAATACGGGGTGTTTTCAATGCGCTGATGATATGAAAGGTTTGGTTTCCAATAAGGATCCCAGATTACTGCAAGTCACTGTATTCCGGAAGAATTTAAATGTAGTATTAAGTCTAGAGCGCTCAGCAGGAGTCAATAAAAAATGGATTTCACTATGACAAAACAATTTAAAACATGAAGCAGTGCATAGTGTCAATGAAACTTTTTACTTTAAAAATGAAGTCATTAGTTGACACGTGATTCCAATCAAATGTCTAAAATCTGATTGAAATTTTATGAGTGTGTTACGAAATAGATACTAATTAAACAAAACTTTCATCCAAAATCAAAAAGAATTAATGAAAACAAAGCTGATGAATATTTGAAGTCCATTGAACGTGAATAACCTGAAGAAATAGCGTATTTTGTGTTTGCTTTTTCCAGGCTACTGTTGGTACAAAAGGTGGTCCTACTAGTTTTTAAATTATGTAAATGCATGAAATTATGTCCAGAATTCAAATAAAGTCACTCCAAGTGTGTCAAGTTCGTTTTATTCCTATTAGTGCAGAAAAATAGTCAATAAATGCTAAAATGCGATTTTGCGAAGGGGTGCTTAAACTTTTGAGCGGCACTGTATGTAAATATGTACATATGTTGCATATTAATGTTCTCGTCGTGAAATTTGAACGCTTAGCAG
Organism: Mermis nigrescens; assembly: GCA_036768485.1. Taxonomy (NCBI): domain Eukaryota; kingdom Metazoa; phylum Nematoda; class Enoplea; order Mermithida; family Mermithidae; genus Mermis; species Mermis nigrescens. The sequence goes on from JAVLUZ010000556.1 coordinate 4,323, forward strand.
TCCTAAATTTGTGCTTAGGATTGCTTTGCCTATGTTTACGAATAAGACGCAGTGTTTTTTAGTATTCGGCAAGGATTTTTCCCGATGTGCAAAGACTATTCAGGACCGTCTTGCACATGTACAAAGATTTTTGGGAGGACAAAAACTGTTAAAAGGTGTGAAATTCCAAAAATTTTCGGCGCTTCTCACCGAAATGTGTAATTGTATGTCCTATATATCTTTAAAATTGCAGAATTAGCATTTAGAATAGAAAAATAACAAATTGTTTGGCGCTTCGCGCCGTTTTGAGACAATTTTTAGTAATTTTTGGCGTCATAAGCCCAGAAATTAGCTAAAATACACTACCAAAGATCGAAAAACTCTGTTTTACCACACTAAAATTGCTACTGTATATACTACATTATAGTACACAAAAATTCGCATGTACAAAATGTACAAAGACTTTTCGGGACTATCTTTGTACATGTTCAAACGGACCTTGTACAAAAAACACTGATAGGACGTCATCTATATCTTAACATAACGATCTCAAACTTACTTACGTACAAATATGTGTACATACATACATACATATGTATGACGTTGTCCTTTTTTATTAGCATGGCAGAACAACCTTAAGGATTGTTTAGTCTCATAATTTCATGATGAGAATCGTTCGTGTGTTGGACGCTTTGCTGTACCTTAAAATGTTCATATCACTGATTTATTATCTGCATATTTCTCGTCGTTTACACATATTTTCAGGTCAAAAGGTCAGGCGCGTGGCCCACACTGTATTAAATACTGAAAGTTCCCGGTCTCACAGCGTTTTCAATATAAGGCTTGTTAGGGCGCCGTTTGATGAAACTGGCTCGGACGTATTGCAAGTACGTAGTCCGGCCAGAATATGCTTCAAGTTGTAAAGTGCCAAGTACATTCCTTTACATGCTTAAGGACAAAAGTAAAGTGCTCGTCTCCCAGCTATCCTTGGTTGATTTGGCTGGAAGCGAAAGAAGCAGCAGAACGGGCAACACCGGCGACAGAATTAGGGAAACTGGTAATTTGTTTGGTCTTTCGATATTGCCATCTTTCGAAATTTGTTTGCTCCGTTATTATGTATGTATGTAGCTGCGCAGCTTTTTCCGTTTGAAGTGGAATTGTGACGTCACACACCATCCCATACATCAGACGGCTTAGTTGAGGGTTGGGTTAGTCGGTAGATTTGGGGTGAATACATTCCGACTTTCGGTCAGAAATGGTAAAGAAACCGCCTAAAAAATATTTAAAAAGCACTTAAAAATGACCTATAAAACGCAGTTTATCCTTCTTATGTAGGTCGGGGGATAAACAATCTCAACTAGTACTGGGGTATGGGGACGATAAACTCGAGTAGGGAAGGAATCTCCGATTACATGAATGTATGTAGTACGCGAAAAATCTCGAAAAAATTTAGTAAATTAAGCAAAATACAGTCAAAACGAAAGTTTAACGCTTTGAGTTAAATTTGCTTAGAAACGCTTTTTCGGGAAATCGTCAATTCTATGAGGGGTCGCAACCATCTCTGCAGATTACTGTGGACCCCAGGGCGTGCCTGTGTTTTAGTCAGAACGATTTTTGGCCTACGATGTTCAGTTGTGTAAAGACATTTATGTACGCTGGGGTTCGGGATCTATGTATGTATGTATATCCTTAATCCTTAGACGGCGAAGAAAAATTCTATGGAAAAAATATGGTAAAATTACGCCCAAGATTGAACTTTTTTTGCAATATTTCTCGACATTTACTAGAAATCGTAATATCAAGTAGTTTTTGTTATATTTAAAAGTCAGATTAGTTTTCGAGTTAGGATCGTTTATTGTGTTCATTAACGAGAGCTGTGCTAGCACATCATTTTTAAGATAAATTTTAATTGCGTGTAAAAAGCTCTTGCTTGCCGTCTAGTGTCTGGTTTTTGTAATTATTTACATACTTTTCACTGCGGAGTGGAGTATGAAGCACTTTTTCAGGATGTATCAACTCGTCTCTCATGTGCCTGAGGCAATGCATTGAAATTTTACGCGAAAATCAAAGAGCAGGCGCGGATAGAGCTCAGGTTTGGTTTTATATTAAACTACTTATATTATTTCTATTTTGTGGAACTGTCGAAGGGAGTAACAAAAGTTTTAAGTTCGGAAGGACGTACATATATACTTACATAGTTAATTAACTTGGACTCCAAGTCTTTATTTTATTTAATTGAGTAAGTAGTCTCTTGTTAATTGAAATGAGTAGTTCAAATAAATAAATACATAATAATAAGTAAATATATGCGTTCGATGTAAAATTGGAATAAATAAAGAAATAAAACAAATAACATCGAATAAACAATAAGCAATATTGAAATATGAAAAAATGTTTTACTGAAAAATTAGTTGTCTTCATAGGTGGGCAGCACCAAAATTTGGGGGGGGTGCAAGATTTTCAAAGGTCAAAAAATGGTCTTAAAATAGTGGTATGGCGAAAAAACACCATTTTTGAACGTTTCTCCTCGAGTACTATCTATTAGCATCAAAAAATTGCGAAAAAACGAAAAAATTTCTAAAAATGTAATAGGGGTTTTGATTTCTGGGGGTATTCGGCCTTCTTGGGGTGCATACCCCCCCCCTCTCACGCCCACGTGTGGTTGTCTTTTGTTGGTTTTTATGCAGTTTTTATTTTTCGAAAAATTCTTTGTTTTAAATTCTTCCTGTCAATTTTTATTTATATTTTACCTTTTCTATGTAGCGTCTTATTTTTCAATTGTCATTCTTTATTGGCGCGTCCTGTGCTGTATGTTGTAGATAGTTCCTTATCGTGAATCCAAATTGACTTTGCTGTTTAAAAATTACTTTGACGGAGAAGGCAAAGTTCGAATGATCGTTTGTGTTAACCCATCGGCGCTCGATTACGACGAAAATCTGGTTAGTAGTACTGTGCTTTCAATGCCGTTCCTCATTTATGTACATACATAGAATTATTTCTATACGATATTGATTTGTCCTGTCGAAATTTATGTAGTAAACTATTGCCTTTAAATTTATTTTTTATTAGTAAATTTCCTATTTTTAATAATCCGCAGGGTGTTTGGCGGCTAAATTTCGGAGGTGGACCGTTGACTCTTCTAATTTGGGAGAGACTATTTAGTTTCTTTGTTCGAAAATGACTAAATACCCTAATGGTATCAAGAATGTGCGGCAAAAACCCTACTTTACACACGGTTCTCGCCACGAAATTCACTTAAAAATCGTTAATTCTTACTAAAGTTCGCTCGGCCTACATATGCTATAACTCGGGACGTAGACGTGCGTTTGTATGTTTTTAATTGTTGTGTTAATATACGAGAAAGTGTGGCAAGGCAATCCTTAGCAAAACTTTAGGACTGTTGGAGTGTTCAGATTTCTTGGCGATAATTCTAGGTTTGTTAAAACTGGAAAAATTGATAAAATCTGGGCAAAAAACTGCAGAAACTCGAACTTAAACCTAAGCTTACTTTACTACTATCTTGGTTGGTTTTGCGACTTATCGAAATTTTCAGAATGTTTTAAAATTCGCTGAGATGACCAAAGACGTGCGCGTGCAACCTGCTTCGGCCGTTCTTTGTGACACGGATGGCTTCACACCTGGTCGTAGGAAGGCGGCCCAGATCCTTCAACAGATACGCATTAAAGGATACACATATTACAAAATAGTCACAAACACGTTTTTTTGTATTCGGCAAAGATTTTTCCCGATGTACAAAGACTTTTCAGGACCGTCCTTGTACATGTACAATGATTTTTGGAAGACAAAAACTGTAAAAAGGTGTAAAAATTCCCTAAAATTTTAAGCGCTTCGTGCCGAAATGAGTAATTGTTTGTCCTATATATCTTTAAAATGCCAGAATTTGCATTTAGAACGGAAAAATGTCAAATTTTTCAGCGCTTCGCGCCGTTTCGAGACAATTTTCAGTAATTTTGGCGTCAGAAAGCCAGAAATTAGCAAAGGTTAGCAAATTAGCAAACAAAAATTAGCAAATTTACCAAAGGTCGAAAAACCCTGTTTTACCACACCAAAATCGCTACTGTACAATATTATAGTGCACACAAATTTGCACGTACAAAATGTACAAAGGCTTTTGAAGACTATCTTTGTACATGTACAAACGGACCTTGTACAAAAAAGTTACTGGTCACAAAACTTTAGCCCGCGACTTTCGTTATACTTTGCTGAGTTTTTTGCTGTTTTTATCAAAAATTCAATGTTTCGTTGATGTAGATACGCGACGAATTAGATTTGGAAGCTCAGCGGACCGCAGTTCTTGGCTCTGCATCGATTATAGATGACATGTTCCGTTACAAAGAAAGGCCTCCCGCTGCTTTCAGCTATGATTCATTGAATGACGTCATGGATTTCAGTCGCCTTAGATCATTTTTCGATGAAAAATTAAAGTGGCGTCATGACTTGATTCACGAGGAGATCGCAAAAAGTAAAAGTTATTGATTAAGAACTATTTATTATTATTATTATTATTATTATTATTATATTATTATTATTATTATTATTATTATTACTCTTATTCTCTTATTGTTATTTTTAATAAATGCTATATTAGCAATATCATTGTTATCATATTGCTAGCCCTGTGACGATCACTATTTTCGAATTTGTTTATTTTTTTATACTTATATAAGGACTATCGTTGGACGAAGAGCTTAGGAAATACGTTGTTGATAGCGAATTCGCACGCAGAAGGCACGAAGAGTGCGGCCGGATTATCAAAGAGATGGATAAGGATAATCAGAAACTGAAGTTGGAAAATCGCACCTTGTCACACAAGCTATTGAGTTGCGAAAATCGACTAATGAAGTTTGAGCGAGATGCTAGATATCTTCAAAATCAGGTTGCGCATTACATCAATGCAATCATATTACAAAAATATTACAAAATTTACTATTTCATATATATTATATGTATATTAAAAACGTATTAGATTTATTTTACTTTACAAAAAGTTTACGTAAAGACAACATTTAATGGAATGGAAAATTACACGAATTAGAAAATGCATATATAGACTGGAATGGAAAAAATGAAATTGAATTAAGTTAATAAAAGATCAGGCGGCAAATATATGTATGTATATAATACAATACTTTGAATAAACACTAGATGTACGACTGTTTTATTAAGAAAGGATTCTGTTAACGTGGAGTTGAAAAATTGTAGTATACATACATAGTAGAAAACATGGTGCATATTTCGTCGCGTATTTTGAGCCCATTTCATGTTATCGTATTTAACTTATCATAATACTAAGCAAGCACTCGAAGCAAGCATTTGTGTGCCAGTGCCCTGTTACTGAAATTTTTAATTATGTGCAACCATTATACTTATGTAGTAGCTTCTGCAAAAACGTCAAATTTATGTACAAACATTGCTAGATTTTAGCTCAATATCGCTGATTGTTTTTTGGATATTAAGCGAGGTCCGCGCCCTTTAGACACGCATATGCAGAGGGTTTACGGACTAGATCATGCATGGGCAGTAGTGATGTCCCAATGCAACTTTTTTGCCGGTGCCGGTGCTGGTTTATATGTCATTCTATGTGTTGCAAGCATTTTTCGACTAAAACTTCTCAGTGTACTTCCCATTAGAAGCTTCATTTGCAAGTTTGTTAATAGAGCTGCAACGTTTTAATAATTGTTACGTTTTCGAATTACAGTTAAAATAATAGGTATGAGTGTTCTGCAAAGTTATCAGAAAAATTTAAACTGCTTACATTTTTGTTTAAGATAATATTCTCGACTCTTTAAAATAGGATTTTGACTTAATTTCTATTGTCTTCTTGTTCGTGCTCTTTGATTTATATTACACACCTTTGCGGAGAATAAACTTTAATAACGATTGGATTATCGCATAACGACATCGTATATTCACAATGTATGTAATTCTGAGAAAACACTTATGGCCGAATTGTATACGTATGTAGCACAAAAGCACAAAATACTCGTAATTGACTTTTCTACCTTCATTACTGCTAAAAAGATTGAAAATATTTCATTATATCTGATTCTACAAATTAATGAAGACACTAGAAATCTTGGAGTAAATCAGAATAAGGCGCAATGTGCCCTTTCTGAGCGCTTTACATAACGATTTACTCCATCACCCAGATGTCTAAAAATTTATTTGACGCTTAACGCAATATGCACTGGATCAGGACGACGACCGTGGAATTCAGGGCAAATGGAAAATGAAAGCAAATGCGGAAAACCTTTAGAAAAATACCGTTTCAGTGCTGTCAAAAACAATTATTTAAATAATGTTTTTTGTGTATTGCCACTATACCAGAATTTCATGCATAATCTGTCTAACAAAATTTTTATTGATTTCCTCGCAGTTTTTCAGATTCATGTGTTTCTTAGACTCCTTTAAATTGTAAGTAATCTACTCGTGTTTTACGCGAGTTCACATTGAATAAACGTGCATAAAAACAAATTATTGTTTTCTACAGCTCTTATCTTGAATTATTATTCAGTTGCTTCTGCAATTCTGCAATCACTATTTATCCAAGCATCGGCGCAGGTGCAAGGCAAGCACCGGCCCGGTGCCGGTGCTGTAGTACCGGCGCCGGTGCCGGTGCCTGGGACATCACTAATGGGCAGTATCAAAATTCTCGGGAAGGGGTGGTTCCGATGGGGCCAAATTGTCAAAAATAGCACCAATAATTTAATTCAGGGGGTCTACCGATTTTTGGAGTCTTTTAGATTCTGGGGGGCCAGACCATAGGTGATCGGCACCAAAATTCTGGGGGTGCAAGATTTTTCAAAGATAAAAAATTGTCTTAAAAATGGTGGTATGGCGAAAAAACATCATTTTTCAACGTTTATCATCGAGCTCTATTCATTGGCATCAAAAAATTGGGAAACAGAACAAAAAAATTATCAAAAATTGAATTCTGGGGGGTATTTTGGTTTCTCAAGGGGGAGGGGTGCATACCCCAAATCCTCCACGCCCAGGTGTGGTCCAGACCCCTACTCCCATGTGTGACTAGACCATTAAAAAAAAGAAATAAGAAAACTCTTGTATGGGTAACGCGACAGAATCAATACCAACCAGCAAAGAATAAAGTTGAAATATTTAGGAGCAGAGCTTGTAATCTTCTAAAGCTATGAATTAATGTATAGTTTTCGCGCAATTTTAACATTTGTGCTCATTTATGAGGACAATTTAGCCCCATAAAGCTCTCTTCCTAACTCGGTTGTGTTGCGCACTTGTGGTAGCCTCTCCTTTCCTATCCTAATCAATTTTAGGCTAAGATACATGCTAGAATACACAAATAAAATACAAACAAACAATGAACAGCAATAAATTAAATAAACAAATTAATCAAATGAAAATAATGAATCGTAAAATACAGCTATAGCTTCCTAAGGGTATTAAGTGTATACTCAAGCCCATATCCAGGATTCGGTCAAGGGGGCGGACCCAACATAAATTGGTCTATATCTCGGAAACTTTGTTTGGACAGCTCTTACAAGCCACATGTTCCGATGTCTTCGACATGCTCTATCCATTAAGATCACAAAACTGGCGCGAAGCGCTAAAAATCTGAAGATTTTACGTCAAACACATGCAATTTCTCCATCTTTTCGTGCATTATCTAACCTTTTAAAAAATTTTACGGCTAAGGGGGTGGGAGCGGCCACCCCTTCCTTAAATACGACCCTTAGTATACTGTATAACATTATTGCACGAAACGTAGGAGGAGCATCACCGAAAACGCGAACGCGAAATGGTGGCCAACGCGGACAAATTGCGTCTGCTTAAAGAAGTGTGTGACAGCGGCGCGACGACGGCGGCGCGCAAACGGCCGCCGTCGCCGCCGCCCAAACCGTCGCGCTATAAAGACACGCTGCAGCAACGGCGCACGCGGCTGCAGCATCGGCGTTCGCGATCCATTGGCGATTTGGCGACCAATGAAAATTTGGCGCCTAAACCGTCCAATCGAATTGGCGTCGTTTGCCCCGGTAGCGCTAGCGGCTCGGTGGCGGTCAATAAAAGTGCTTATCCGATCACGCCTTATTGTCCAGGCCGTTCGAGACGCGTCAAACAAATGGAGGTTTGAGATATATCATTTAAGTCAGCGATGTTTTTTTGCCTGTGTAATATACATGCAAGAGGGGAATGGGAGTGGAATCCCCACCCAGAATTGGTCGTCCTTCACCCACACGTGAGCGTGGAGCGGGGGGGGAGTTCGGAAGATATGCACCCTCCAAAAGGTCTAATACCCCCCCCAAATCAAAATACCTCGCCCCCCAGAATTTAATTTTTTGAATTTTTTGCAATTTTTTGATGCCAATGAATAGTGCTGGATGAGAAACGTTGGAAATGGTGTTTTTTCGCCACACCACCATTAACATTATTATTTACCTTCAACAAATCGTGCACCCCTCAGAATTTTGGTTCTGCCCAACTATGCTCCCGTCCCTCGTCCTCCTTTTTGGGCAAAAACTTGCGTTTTTGACCATATTCTAGGTTTTTTTTCCATTTTGACCAAAATTAAAGGTCATTTAACCTTCGCCCCCCAGTGACCAAGTACCATACATGAAACGGCTCGAAATTTTGGGCGGGGCGCAGACATACACGGCATGGGAATTCCGGGGGGGTTGGAATTTAAAGTGCTTCTTTGGGCTCAAAAACGTCACATACTAGTTAAAAACACCAGTTTCGGCGTTTCTGAGGATGCTCTATCTATGAAGAGTATAAAGACATAAAAAATTGAAAAATTCGAATAGATTGAAGAAAATATAGTCATACTTAAAATGAGTGTATGGCGCAAGGCGCCGAAAATTTGACATTTGTAAGCAAACAGATGGCTTAAAACGCTTAAGACAGCACATTTTCTATAAACTTTTCGGATTTTTTCGGAAAATCGCGAATAGTGGCGTGTAAAAATTTCTGGGGCTGAACCCCTCCACCAAGATCATGTATGGTGGGGCTCTGACTATTTTTAGGGACGGAGAAAGGGTAAACAACCTCCAATTTTCGGCCAAAATGCCAAAGCACCTACAAAAACGGCCGAAACGCAAGTTTCCGCATGAATGGGAGGGTCAAAAATTTTCTGACTTTGGGGGATGGTAAGATGACCAACTTTGTGTGGGGATATTCATTGATCCATCCTCCGTGTTACATGTATGTTAACTACTACCCAATCCAAAATTTCGTGCGATTATACGTGTTAGTTGTCTCTCAATTTTAGTCAATGTTCAGCATAACCTTCCCGAAATCCAACCTATGTACGTATGTAAGCTATGTAGGTAAGGCAGTATTAAAGCCTTATAAAGCCTTATTTTTGGTCAAAAATGCAGTCATCGCATTTGTCGGAGATTTATTGACTCTGTTAAGAATTTTTTGGATGAAACCGTAGCAATTGAGACATTTGTATCCAGTTTTCTAGCCGAAATTGGGCCATTCGTGCCATTTTTATCAAGGCATTTCGATTCGCTCTAGCGAGCGGCTACAAGGAATGGAGCTGTATTAATTTGGGCTATCTTTGAACATCCCTTCAGCCCGGATTTTCTAAATGCCCAAACTCAATGCTAAAGTTTGGTATAAAACTTTGATTTTTTAACAACTTATGTGATTGATATATATTTCGATCTATGGTTATATCGAAGTTTATTTAAATTTCTTGTCGGAAAATTGTGAAATACGTTATTTGGGGATTACTTCCGTACTCATTCCCCGAATTCGCGATTTACTGAATAATTTGTAGAATCTTAAGCGTTTCAGCCATCTGTTTGCTCGAAAGTGCCAAATTTTTGGCATTTCGCGCCATATAATCATTTTTTGACTTGTTCAGCTTATTCGAATTTTTCTGGTAATCGTCCGAAATTTTTTATGTTTTTACGCTCTACAAAAATAGAGCATCGTCAGAAATGCCGAAAAAGGATGTTTTTGACGCTTATCCACCGTTTTTGAGCTAGTAAATGCGTTTTAAGATTTCATCGCTAACACAGAATTCCCATGCTGTGCATGTCTGCGTACCATGCTTATATATGTAATTTTGAGTTTTCTTTCCAGCATGTGCTTTATAAGTATTTCGCCTGATAGGCTCCTAACGAGTTCACTCGTAGTGCATATTTTCATCAATAATCATAAACATACGTATGTGCTTAGGCAGCATCAAAATTCTGGGGGTCCGATGCGGCCAAATTGCCAAAAATAGTACCAAAAACTCAATTCTGGGGTCTATCGATTTTTGGGGATCCTTCATATTCTGGGGGTCTAGATCATAGGTGGGCAGCACCAAATTTTCAGATTGGGGTGCAAAATTTTTCAAAAGTCAAAAAATGGTGGTATGGCGAAAAAACTATTTTTCAACGTTTCTCATCGAGCGCTATCCATTGGCATCAAAAAATTGCAAAAAACACAAAAACTTTCATAAATTGAATTCCGAGGGGTGTTTTGCTTTCTTGGGGGTGCATACCCCCAAACCCTCCTTCACGCCCAGGTGCGGTCCAGACCCACGCTCATGTGTGGTCATGATGACCTAGTCTTGAAAAATAATTTTTTCGAAATTAATTTTTGTATCATGGTTATGTTTTTGGAAATTTCAGTTGTGCCCCCCTAACAAAAACAAAAACATGAATTCGGTTCCCAATTAATCCTTCATTACATTTTAAGACTACTAGCAGTGATTCTTCCGACGCAGGGCCGATCAAGCGTAGGTCGGAAGAATCGGCCAATCCAGATTTGACGACCGCTGCGAAACGTGGTCGAGAAATTTAATTGATTTACGACAGTATTTGGTGCTATTTATAACTGCCTTTTATTTGATATAATTAGTTCGCGCACTTTTCTTTTCGTCCGTATTACTGTAACATTCCTGTGCATATCATTCGCTCTCAAAAAACATATGTACATAACTGACTACGATACCGCGAGTGCGATGTTTTTTTTGTGGGCCAAGTAAGCCTCCACTAATGCGATGTAAACTCGTGTAAACAAATGGGACTTACGACTACACGTGGGTGTGGGAGTTCTGGGGTGTCTGTATACCCCCCTGAGAATATGACGGCCCCCCAAATCGATAGAACCTCAGAATTGAATTTTGGGTGTTAGGTCCGGCGATTTTACCCCATCGGATCCCTGGAATGTTTCGCCGCCAATGTATGCTTATGACAACACCTGGGCGCGGGGGGTTTGGGGTATGCAACCCCCAGAATTCAATTTTTGAAAAGTTTTCGTTTTTTCGTTGAAAAATGGTGCTTTTTTCGCCGTACCGCCATTTTTAAGGCCATTTTTAACATTTGAAAATATCTTGCACCCCAGAACTTTGGTGCCGCCCATGCTAACGACCAATTATCTCGCTTGATTTCATTATGCAAATTAATGTATTTTTATGCATTTACTTTAATGTCGATAAACATTCGAGTGCTCAAAAATTTGGGGGTGATTCTCTTCCATTTTTGGCAAGATTTTAGTGGATTTTTGATCAAATGAGAATAAGAATCGAAAAACAACGAAGTCTTGAAAAATGAAATTCCAAAAACGTCACTTAAAAATTCTTGCAGTACATTAGCCCTAAATTTTTCGATTTGATTAAAGTGTGGTCAGCTCTGCCGAAAGATTCAGTCCTTTGACATGCGTTTGATTTCCGTCTGATATGTATATTTCGTTTACTGGCGCGTTTGAGTACTATAGGAGAACAATTTCTCTTAAAATTTCGAAAATGTTATTTTTCAATTTTAATGGCTCGAAACAGTGGGTGGGGGTCCCTAGCCATTTTCAGGGGTGGAGGATAAATTATCTCCAACTTTGGCCAGAAAACACCTAAAAACCAGGCATGTAGCTGGCTGTCCTATTTAGGGGGGACCAACACCAATTTTTGGAGGGACTAAGCCCAAAAAAACCAAAAATAGCACAAAATAACGTTTGAAAAGTCCGTTTTTCTGAATATTGAGGGAGTCCGAACCCCCATTTCCCCAGAGATACGTGCCTGCTAGAAACGGCCAAAAATGTATATGTATCTACATACAAAAGCACCCTCGCATATGATTTGAAAAATTGGTACTCTGAATAAAACGCTTCACTAGAAATAATTCTGGAATAAAATAGAACATAAGAAAATGCAAAATGCAATTTTGCCCTGAATAGCGTATTTTCAGCTGTGTTCAGAGGCGGATTTAGGGGCGGGGGGCGGCCGCCCCCCCCTCTCCCCCATTGGCCCAAAATCGAAAAACTAAGGAATTTTGAGCGATTTTCGGGTTGAAACGGCTAATTTTTCCGCCCAAGTCAGGGTTCCGCCCACCTTAGGGGTACCGCCCCCCCCTTAGGAAAATCCTGGATCCGCCACTGGCTGTGTTGGACTATACTATTTGTGTTTAAATTGTAATACGGCTCCCTTCGAAAATTCTTGATCTGCCGCTGTTTAGTCCCCTCAAATTCAGAAGGTCGGCTATGTGCCTGCATGATTGTTATTTGTCTGCCGTATTCTCAATGCCAGTTTTTTATCTATTAACTATTTGTCGGTTTATTTCTAGTACTCGTTCATTGCTACGGTAGGTATTTTAAATGCGAATCTCTTATTTGAACGTGTCCTTTGTGCAAATACCGTAAATAAGGAGTATTCCGCGTTTGACTATGATGCACGTTTTTTGTTTGTGCGTTCCTTCGCTATGCGTATTGTTTTCTTTCTAAATAAAGATTGTTCTTTAATAACCACCTTGTTGAATTATAATTAGTCTATTTATTCTGAACTGTCGATCTATACCCTTAAAACTCTTTCAAAAGTCATACATAAACTTAATAAAGACTACTGAAAAGCCCCGCCGACTTTATTGCTGCTCGCATTGAAAGTACCTACCTAATATGATGCGCTTGAAGGATGAGAAACGAAATTTTATAACGCAAACGTTTGCACTTATTGATGGAGCAAAACAATTTAAGCGCTCTAAAATAGCTAATGGACGTAAAAGTGGGCATAACGGCCCAAAATGAAGTTCATAAAATTATGGTAGGTAGGTACCTATGTACTGTTTTAAGTGTTTAAACTACAGGCACGTATCTCTGGGGAATGGGGCGGTTCGGACCCCCCCCGAAACTCAGAAAAAACGGAAAAATAGGATTTTTTAAATGTCATTTTGGGCTTAGTCCCCCAAAATAGGACGGCCAGCTACGCGCCTGCCAAGCTAAGCCATTATAGAACGCTTTGTTTATCTGAATGAAACCTCGGTTTAGCTGAATGGTGCATGCTGTCGTCTGAGTAGGCTAGTCAGCTTGAGCTAAAACGGTCTACCAGCCAGACCGGCTTAAATGCCAAAATATGCGTGTCAGATCAGAGTGCTGGGCCCGGTTGCAGATAGCTCTTTAGGAGTTCTAGAAGCTAAGATTTTAATAGTTAATTTGATAGTCTAGAAGTAAGTTAAGAGTAACTTACTTCTAGGCTAGGCGTTTAGGAGTAAAAAATACTGGTTATCTATGAGTACAAATAAAATTGGATGCAGATGTCTGGGAGTAAAATTCTATAGTCTGTTCCACATAAGTTTAGGCATAAATTTTAAGAATTTTTTCGAGTACGCCGACGGATTACGATAATTATATATCAAATCAATGCTATAATCGCAATCTGTCAGCTTATTGTCGGACATAGTTTTAAAATTATGCCCAAGCTTGTGTGAAACAGACTATAGACCACTCCTAGCTGGGAGCTAGGAGTAACGACGTTGGTCGCTCTTTATTTACTCCTAGAACTTACTCTAAACTGGAAGTGTTATATGCAACCCGTTTTAGGAGAACTCTCAGCATAGGAGTAGAGCTTATTCATAGACTCCCTAGCTCCTAAACTCCATAGAAATGTGCAACAGGGCCCTGGTCAATTTCAAGTGCTTTTGTATATGTTTTGATTTTCATCTTTTTTGGTCTTATTTAATCCAGAAAATTATATCTGTTAGCTTAGTATAAATCAGGATTGCATAGCATGGTTGATCTATGGGGTGTGCTCTAGAGCTTTATTGAGTTTACTTGGCCTGGATGCAAACGTGGGGTGTTAAAACCCCTGATTTGAAAAGCCCCTCACATATTATTTTAGACCCTCACAATTGATTTTTTGTATTTTGTGCGATTTGTCCCATCACACCTTCAGAATTTAGCATCCATGTTTGGCTTTATTTTAACCAGATGAGCGCGTGGGGATATAGACCATGCGTGTTCTAGTTGGTGTTAACCCCCAAGAATGGCATCTAAGCCCCGCAAAACGGCCGCGACCATAGGTGGGTGGCAGTACCAGAATTCTGGGCGGGGGGTGCAAGATTTTTCAATGGTTAAAAATGGAGGTATGGCGGAAAACACCATTTTCCAACGTTTCTCATCTAGCAATATCCATTGGCATCAAAAAATTGCGAAAAAAACAAAAAAATTCAAAAGTTAGATTCTGGGATATTTAGGTTTCTGGGGTATTCGGTCTTTAGGGGGCACATCCACAACCCCCTCACGCCCACATGTGGTCGCGGCCCCCCAGAATTGTCGATTGTTTGGAAAATTTGTAAAAAGTATGCATTTTAAGCGTTTTTGGCTCATTTTATGCTCAAAGCCACATACACATTTTTTTACTATATTTTGTTCAATTTATCCGATTTATTTCAAGTTTTTTTTGAAAATTCTTTATGTTTTCATGTTCTTGAAAGAACAAGCATTGTCTGAGAAATTGAAAAACATTGTTTTTGACAAGACAAAATAAAGGCTTAAAATGGATGAAAACGAAAATTTTCTTTAAAGAAGCTAGAAATTGACCAGAAGCTGGAATAAACTAGTTCTGACGCGACATAATTTTAGCAAAATGGTGATGTCGTTGCCGATCCAACGTTCGAGATGTGCTCTAAATGGTCTTTATATCGCCTTAAGGAGCTTCCTCAATTCTTTTCTGTGTGATCTTAGTGTTTGTTGTGCTAGCTCGTCGTCATCTTCCGATCTTCCGTTCAAAAAATTATGAACAAGATAAAAAGTAAGATTAAATTTCGCGCGTGAGCCTTAAAATAATTTGCAATAGAAGACATATGGATTCGATTCAAACTTGAAAAAGCCGATCACATTTTTTAATTTATTCCTTGTTTTTGCTTCATATACCTACACACTTACTACAACGGCAAATAGATAAGAATATTTAGATTTATAGTGTCCTGAGCAATGTACCTTACCTCTGTGCGCACGATTGCATGTGGACGGATAAAACCTTCACTTACCGTGTCCTAGAGCTAAGTCATAGTGACTCACTTTATTGGCAATTTTTTCTGATCTTCCTTATATTTGTGTTTAGAACTTTGTCTAGCCTCGTTTTAACTCCAGTTACATCGTTTTCAATGGTTAAGCTCTAAGATAAGTTGAAGAACAGTAATAAATGTGCACTTTCGGCCTATTTAAAGTGATATCAAAGACTCAAAATGAGAAAATAGGGTTCTAATAAAAACTTTGGTAGTTGATTCCTTTTCAGCTTTTTAAATGTATTCCCTGCTTGTGTTTAACACAACAGAAATCTACTTTTGCTTGTTTTGCAAGGAATACCGGTGCAAGGAAGTTTTTTACTTGTAACTCTTTCAAAAATAATTTCTATAAAAAGTTACATACAAATTTAGAAAGAGCATAAAAATTGCATAAAATGGAAGTTATTATTGCCAGAGTATGTAAAGCAGGTGTAGCTTAACATAATCTAGGAGGACAGCCTAAAATCGAACCCTTCGACTGCAAAAACTTGATGATAAATGGAGGGTTAAGCATTTTTCGATGCGCAAATGGAATCGAACCAAAGTTTTTCCTAATTCGAAATCTCGCAAACATCAAAACTCAACAACAAAAAACAGTTAATTAATAGCGTCTCGGAAATCAATAAACACGACTATTTATGAGTTTTCTTTTTTCATTTACAATGATCAGATGTCTTAGGAAGAACGTTTTTTGACTCAAAGTCTAAATGCGGCGAACGGCGGTCGTTGTCATTGTATCCATAGAGACCAGTTTCATGTCAAAGAATCTACCTACGTGAACATATAGCTAATAACTGAGAACGGTCGTAGCAAACCAGTTCTAGCGAGATTTCTGTAATTTTAGCTTAGCAAGAAGATACACCCGCTAAGACGTATAAGAGTGCGTGAATCGTATACGAAGTTGGCATCCGGATCAATAAGTATTTGTGTGGATACATTCCACAATAGCAGCGGACAAATGCCTCCGTGGGAGCTCAGTGAGTCGGCTCGATTAAACGACCTTATTCCAACCCTATTCTTTATTCTCTTCAAAGCAGGAAAAATCATTTTCGACCGAGCGTTTAAGCTGATAAGCGAATATCGTAGCATATGATACACGCGTGAGTCCATCGATTGCTTAGCTCTCTTTTCACCTAACTGGATCTCGTACGGGGTGAAGCTGATGTCTCATGCTTAGTCATCGTGCTTTGTTGTTCGTGCTAGCTCATTGGGCGATTTATATGTTTCTCTTGTTGGTGTGCGTTGAATGCTATTAGAGGAAAATCGATTCTGCTAATCCGTAGCGTCGCTCGAATAAAAACACATTCTGTTAGACGGAGTCTGTACTTAGGTCTGTATGTTATAGATCCTGGAAATTCTAGCTCGCTTTGCTCTAAGGTGTTTTCGCCGCATTGGTCTGCTGCCTGCCGCCCGGATTCGTTTTTTTCAATCATTCGCATATTATTTCAGGTCTCCGTAGCGCAGCAAAACGCGACAAAATGAAGCGGTCGGCACAAATTCGATAAATTTTGCGGATCGCTGAATTCTGCTCTACAACCGAAATTTATACTCTTGCAAATTTAAGCATTCTACCTTTTGCTAGCTGCCTGACTTAACGAGCTTGCTGCATTTCTGAACGATTACATACAACCTATGTTTGACCCGAGTAGTCCGATTATGCAAAAATTATTAAAATACCAGTTAATCGACCTTCGCATCTGCCTGAAGCTTTTTTCAAGGAAAAGCGCTTAATGTTTGTTGTGCAAAACAGTTATTGATCGGAAATTCATATCGCATGAAATTTAGTACACTGGTATAGCATGCATTGTTATTCTAATCGAGACTTATCGAAAAGTTCACGCTGATTTTGTTGCGCACATTTTGCGGCAAGAAATTTTATATTGGATTTGAGCTTGCTGGATAATAGTTGGGAAACAGTTTGTCGAATTGACCTTTGAAATCGAGCCACGAAATAAGTGGAAAAATGAGCGAGTTAGATGCGCTGAGGCAAGAAGCTGAGCAACTAAAAAATCAGATTAGGGAAGCACGCAGATCAGCGGCCGACACATCGCTGAGTTCTGTGACAGCCAACATGGAGCCAGTGGGTCGAATAGCCATGCGCACTCGACGCACATTACGCGGTCACCTGGCCAAAATTTATGCCATGCATTGGGCCACCGATAGCCGTAATTTGGTATCAGCTTCGCAGGACGGCAAGTTGATCGTATGGGACACGTACACCACCAACAAAGTACCCTTCACTTTATTGAGATATTTGCTTTATTTTGAGCTCAATAAGGAATTTATCCCATTTATTAAACGTTTTAGTCGAAACTTATTTTTAACGTTAATGCTACTAGAAATGCACATCGGGATTTCGGGAGCATCTGACCCCTAGTACGATAAAAGGAATAATTTTTGGAGGAAAAAGCGCAGTGTACTCAAAAACGGACAAAAGCAAACTTTCTTTAATAGCGTTTAAAACCAAGCATGTTTTTGTGCTATTTAATGTTTATACCACCTTAGTCTCAAGTTCGATTTTAGCCTGATGGAACAGGCTGACTCTCCAGACCGGACTTATCTTCAAACTTTTATACGGCTCTACTGTTACTGATAACGCAAAGACGAAATTACTTTCATCTATGTCTGTAAAATCTATAGTCTATTTCAAAGAAACCTTGTGCGTGGAATGGAAAGCAACTTCCAGCGCCAGAAGAATGAGCTCTATAGTGGTTTCTAAGTAGCCAACTAACTGTATCGCAATAATATTTCATGCACCTGTTAACTATTACTACGATGTTTAGCCTCAAGATTTTTTTGCACCTTTTTTAAAGATTTTTTCAAAAATTGTCATCCATGCCCAAGTTTTCGCGAAATTGACGATTGTCTCTACTCGACTGTCTGTGTCTCAACTTGATTTTCAATGCATTCTGTTCTCAATGTGTTAAATAATTTTATAACATTGCTAAATTCTATCCAATTGCACAATCTGTATGCCAGGAACGTAGTTGTGAAGCATAGCCGATCCGCTCCATTATTTTCTCCGTTATTTTACTTTTATTATACTAAAAAGGTGTTAAAAAGCGATTAACACAAAAATGGTCCAAAAACTACTAATTCGCGCTAAACATACGTTGTCAAGCACTTCTGCTTTAATTTTTATCGCTAAGTTTTACCTCATTTTCCGTCTGAAAATTTTCCTTTTTCTTTTTCCCAGTGATCTAGATCTCCATCCAACCTACACGTGCATGCCTATTTAGAACACCTTATGGAATGGTCTATGAACGACTGGTGTGCTATACGATGGTTATTGATGTGTAACTCTATGAGTAATAAGCATGTATCCAGCCTCTGACCTGACTGACACCAATGTTCAGTAGAGTACATGCCCTCCAGATTTGCTTTGAAAAAATTAACGATTTCAAGCAAAAGACAGAAAAATAAAACTTTCGTTGATTAGGTACGATAAAAGCTCATAATTTCGGTCCCTCCTGCCAAAATTTCCTTTTGTATTTCGCTTTTAACTACCTGAATTCGATTTGCGTAATTTATTAATTAGGTTCATGCTATTCCGCTGCGGAGTTCATGGGTAATGACCTCAGCGTATGCGCCAAGTGGCAATTTCGTTGCCTGCGGTGGTTTAGACAACATTTGCAGCATATACTCGTTGAAAACCAGGGAAGGCAACGTAAGGGTGTCTCGAGAATTGCCCGGCCACACCGGCTACTTATCATGCTGCCGATTTATTGACGATAATCAAATTATCACTTCAAGTGGTGATATGACTTGGTAAGCATGCTGCTAGAGACATGAAAAAATCATGAAAACATTTTATAAAAAAGATCCGCTAAAATTCAAAACGATATTTCTAAGCGTACCTACCATCGTCCTTCGTCAATCATAGTATACATCATTTTCTGATCGTCAGTCCTCCTTTTATGCTTCGCTTTTTCAACTCAGTTCGTCCAATCATTCATAGGTTTTCAGTTTTTTCCATGAGTATGTACGTGCGAGTTGTGCATTTCAATGTACGGGCAGCCAGAGGCTTATCTGAGCAATAGCTAAAGCTTCAGCCTGTCCAAAAGTGGGCTCTCAAAGGTTGTGTTGGTCCCCCAGTTGGGCTGAAATGGGTAAAAAGGACAGTTTTGTCCGAGTTTTCAGTTTTCTCTCATTTTTTCAAAATCAGCCCATATAAATGGACCCTTCAGCCCGTCAAGCTTTAACAGTAGTCGACTCATAACCACACGTGGGCTTGGGGGTTTTGCATTCCCCCTCACAAGATGAAAACCCCGCAGATTACTGTAATTCTATTTCCAGTAACAATTTTGGCGATTTCACCTGGCCGAACCCGCCCCCCCCAGAATTTTCTTGCTGCCCATGTATACTCATAATCCGCTTTCTATGGGAAATATCGTGAACCTTTCTTCAGCCTCTTAAAATGATATTTTCGATATAAGACGATGATTACATTCAAAATCAATATGCGTAATAACAGTTTTTATTGCAAATCATTCATCATGAGCAGAATATGCCGATTGCTTATAAACGTGTGCCTTACAAAACCTAATTTGCAATAAATGGATAAATTGATCAAATATTTGGATTTTGACTTGGACTTTGCCTCATTGCACTAAAACATTCTCTTGCAACAGCTTGCATTTACTTCAAATCGTTTGATAAATCATAATTTTTCAAAATTCAGGCGGGGCTGCATGCGAAACCCCATTATAATCCCTATGTTCGTGTGTACCATAAGTCATTTTTCGAATTTGTTACGAAAAACGAAAACGATGTAAACCGCGACCATACATGTACAGCATGGGAATTCTGGGGGGTCAGTCCCAACGTTCTAAAAAGTGCCCTTTTTGGGCTAAAAACGACTGATACACGACTAGAGCACTGCTTTTTGACGTTTCGGACAATGATCGTTCTTTCTGAAAAAACAGGAAAAATTTTAAAAATTTGAAAATAATACAGTAAATCGAACCAAATCTTGTCAATTAAAAAACAAATAGCGCGAATCGCCAAAAATTTGAAACTTTTGAGCTAAAAATAAACACGCTTAAAAAGCATACCTTACGATTTTTACGAATAATCGACTATTCTGGGGTTCGTACGCAGCCGTTTTGCAGGGGTCAGTAGACATCATACATGTAACGGCTCGAGATTTCGGATGAGAGGTCCCCGGCTATTTTTAAAAAGGGCGAGGGTTTATATAATCTCCAATTTTAAGCCAAAAACTGCCAAAACATTCCATTTTTTCCAAAAAAATCGGGTGGGGGTCCAAATTTTCTGAAGGGATGGAGACAACACTTTGCTGGGGATCCCCCGTCATCCCTGTTATTTGTATGGTAGCCTTTTTGGGATGGTCAACCCCCCAAGAATACGTTTGACCGCAACACTATGCAAGTTTTGTACCAAAATATACCGCGTTTCCACGTGATACACACAATCACATCTTCGATTGAGCTTTGTGGACTGAGATATTTTCAAGAACGTGGCTAGTTTATTCCAGTTAGCATTGTGCTAAACCTGCGCTTCACCACTTATCATTTCGAGGGTATTATGTTTTAATAAAACGCGCGTGTTTTCGAATGCTCATAATGCCGATCGAAAGACGAGCTTTCGACCAATCGATATAAACATTGACGTCATTGGTCGTTCTTGCGCTTCTGCGCGTATTAAGCTGCTTAATTTTCGATAAATTTTGCCCCGAAAAAGAGAAGCTTGATGACTGAGTAGTACGACGATGGTTTTATTAGCCGAAAAGCCTAAACATGGCCCGTAAATATAGCTCAAATTACTTTTTGCGCGCTCTTTTGAACGAGGCTTCCGTCCGAGCCGATTTGCGCACAGCGCACATGGACCTGCGTGGCTAAAACGGGTATAAAAATACACGAAAATAGATATTGCGATTGGGGAAAAAAAGACGTTAGTTCGCTAATCGAGGCGACGATATCCGCTCTGCTGCGGGAACCGAAACGCATCTCTCTAAATTGAGTAGAGGCTTGTAATCGATGAATGATTCATACACTTTTTCGTTATAATTTTCTAAACTTTTTCTCATGAGGAACTTTGAACGATTCTTGCATTACGAAATATTGCTCGAAAATTCGATTGCGGTCTCGATTCTCGATTACAGAATCTTGCAGTATGGATTACAAAGTGCAACAAACGAAATCTTGTTTGATAATACTAGGTTTTCCTTTGGGAATGGAATTGAATGAATAGGAAAGATAAATAAAAAAATTTATAAATAAAAGATGAAAAGCATGGGAATTCTGGGTCAGATCAGCCCCAAAATCATTAAATAAAGCATCTTTTAAACTTGAAAATGATAGTTAACGTTAAAAGCACCTTGATCCACATTTCTGTCGATGCCATTTCTCTAATGAAATATAAAAACAAGCGTTTTAAATAATCTAATGAAACTAAAAAATGGTTATTTAGCGAAGATTCGCTACTTTTATGCCTAAAAGTCTAAAAACGCTTTCAACTGTATTTTTCTTATGTTTTTTGAAATATTGGGGATTCTCGCTGCAATCAACCGCATCTTGCAGGGTTCAGCAGCTGACAGGCACAGGCATGATCAGTCTAGGAGGATGAAAGTTTGAAAAATGTGCAAAAATAATGCAAAATCAAATTTGCAGTCTGTTTTTGAAAACTGACGATTCTGCGGGTTGAAGTGAGACTTCTCTGCAAAATCGTGTAGTATCAGCAGTCAGCGCCATATATGGACAGTAAACTAATTACAGGAGTCGATGGTAAAAAATCGCGAAAAATGTCATAAATTCAGTTCTGGGGAAGAGTTTGGACTCTGAGGTCTAACCAAACCCCCTTCTCGTGCCCGTTTGTAATCAGCACCAGACTTGTAATAGCTCAAGATTTTGGATGGTGTTGGGTTAGTCAGCCATTAGGGGGAATAAATGATCTTAAATTTCTGGTCACAATGGGAAGAAACACCTAAAAATGCCCAAAAAGCATACATGCACATAGGAATGATTAAGAGGGGGCATTACTTACCGCTGAAGGGTCCAAAAGTTAGGCTACTGTTGAGCACTTTGAGCCGAAAATAGTATATTTTCAGGTGAAGGTGATTCTGTCGTAGTTAAAAATGGTCAAAAAAGCGATTTACGCAGGTAAATATCCTGGATTTTGCCCTTCCCTGACCCCAAAACCTCAATTTTACTTACCCTCTCTGGCCAACTTGATCTTGTGCATCCCTCTTCCCCTTTTTATATGTGTGGTCAGCACCATACGTGGGCAACACCAAAATTCTGGGGGTGCAAGATTTTTTAAAGGTCGAAAAATGGCATTAAAAATGGTGGTATGGCGAAAAAACACCATTTTTCAACGTTTCTCATCAAGCACTATTTATTGGCATCAAAAAATTGCGAGAAAGAACACAAAAAATAATCAAAAATTACATTCGGGGGTATTTTGGTTTCTTGAGGGGTATTTCGGTTTCTCGGGGGATGCATACCCCCCAACACCACACGCCCAGGTGTGGTCAGCACTCAGCAGCCATTTTTACGGGTACTCAAACCCCCTTCCCCAGAACTTGCATGGTCATAACTTTTCCGATTGCACAGCGCTCTGTGGGACATCGACACCGGTCAGCAATGCACGGTTTTTTCTGGGCACACCGGCGACGTGATGTCGCTGTCATTGGCGCCCGACGCTCGCTGCTTCGTGAGCGGCGCGTGCGACGCGTCGGCAAAGTTGTGGGACGTGCGCGAAGGCGTTTGCAAGCAAACGTTTCCCGGTCACGAGTCGGACATCAACGCGGTCAACTTCTTCCCCAACGGATTGGCGTTCGCGACGGGCAGCGACGACGCTACGTGCCGCCTTTTCGACCTGCGCGCCGACCAAGAATTGGCCATGTACTCGCACGACAACATCATTTGTGGCATCACCAGCGTCGCTTTCAGCAAATCCGGACGACTTTTATTCGCCGGTCCGTTCATCTTTTTGTAGTTAATTGGGAATTCTGTGGGAGGGTAAAACAGAAATAATTTTCTAAAATGCCTTTTAGCCTTGAAAATGGTTGATACACGTCAAAAACGTAATTTTTAGCGCTTCTGGCGATCATTGTTTTTCAAGGTCGAAAGTTCAGGGGGTGAAATCCCAAAATCTGGGACCACTAAATTTACAATTCTAGCCTTTTATGCAGGTCAAATATGAAACATGGCTAAAACATCCAATATAAAATGCTTTAATGTGGAAAACTGCATTGTTTAGTATTTTTTACCCAATTCTGACTCGTTTCGTCACTTTTGCGAGCAAAAAACAGAAGAATTCATCGAAAATCTTGACTTTTATAGATCATTTTAACTTCGTTCTCTAGGCATTTTATGGATAAACAAAAAAAATCTAGCATCTCTGCTACTAACGTTCCCAAAAATCACGCAGAAAATGTTTGATAGTTTAAAATCGTCTGGCAGTGACTCGAGTGTTGGACCCTGAGGTAGGGGTAGCACCCCTTCCCCTATGGGAATGTATGCTGGCGATACTCTGTCTTTCTAGAACGTACAAATATTTAAAGAATTTCGACAAAATTCAGATCAAATTGAAGGAAATATAGTCAAAAAATGAGTATAAGGTTTGACACTTTTGAGCAGGCAGGTAGTGAAAAACGCATAAAGCAGCACTTTTTTACGGTTTTTTTGAATCGTAGTAGTTATGAGAACTTTTCTTAGAGTTGCAAACCATTCTGGGGGTTGAAATCTCCTTAAACCATACATGTAAGAGGGGACAGGGGATCACCCCACCCAAAGCCGGACGTCCCCCATCCCCTCAAAGCCAGAAAATTTTTGACCCCCCCCCCCTAAAAATCGAATTTTTCGGCCGTTTTTAGGCGTTTTTTGGCCGAAAATTGGAGGCCATTTACCCCCCCTCCCCCGCCCTAAATATGGCCGGGATCCACCCAATTTCGAGCCGTTACCTGTAATGCCTTAAACCCTCAGATCATATATGCATAAAGCTAAAACTATTCTAACTAGTTGTAGGAAGTAATTAGTTTTTAACATATTTCTTCAAGGTCCAGAGTTGAGAAAGTGGTAAAATCCTAAAATCCGGGACCGGTAAATTAAGAGTTCGGCTCTTTTAATGCAAGTCGATGCGAAAATAAACAGAACAGATCAGCCTACGCTTCAATGATGTATGTAAACTGCATTTTCAGTGCTTTTGATCCATGTTGACTCGTTTTGTTACTTTATCAATAAAAAATGTAAGAATTCATGGAAAATTTTGATTTTTATATGTCTCTAAAACTATATCCTTGGCATTTTATGGGTAAACAGGAGGAATAGTTGCCTGCTTAATAGTTCTCTTTTACGTATTCATAGGTTACGATGATTTTAATTGCAACGTTTGGGATAGCATGCGTCAAGAGCGCGCTGGAGTTTTGGCCGGTCACGACAACCGCGTCAGCTGCCTGGGCGTCACTGATGACGGCATGGCCGTGGCGACCGGTTCCTGGGACAGCTTCCTTAAAATTTGGAACTAATCTCTGCGATTAAATGGAACAAAATAGAACAAAATTTAACAAAGTCGATTAAGTGTGATTTATTGGACGAATTATTGCGATACGTATATACATACATACATAAAGGATGCATTGAAGAAAAAAATTTCGGCGAATCAATCAGCATCGACACGGAAACAACCGGCGATTCGGTATTCGTTGGAAAATTAAGCTACACAATGGTGACTCGAGTTCAGATATCTTAACATTTTATAAATTGAAGGCGCAATGCTGACAAAATCGTTATTTTTCTGGGGCTTTTCGCTCTTCGATAGGTTATTCGTTTCGATGGTAATGTTGACACCAGACATGTATGTATGCCCCCTCCAAGAATAGAAAAATGGAAAATTTGAGAAAAATGAGGCAAAATGAAGGCTAAAAACGGATGGCAATCTAAATTTTTTCACGAGTGCTTGAAATTGACCAGAAACTGTAAATCAACATAGTTTCTAACGCTATTTTAGCATTTATGTCAGTTTTTGACACCCTTGTGGCTCGCAACTCACTTTTTACTCCCCCCCCTCTCTCCAAATCGGTCATGCTGTGCACCTATATTGGTGACCACACATGGGCGTGGGGGGGTCTGAGCTGGGGGTATACAACCCCCGCGGAAGTTGGAAAACTTCCGCAGATTACTGTAGACTCTCAGAATTCTATTTTTAGTAACATTTTTGGCGATCCCTCCAGAATTTTCTCGCTGCCCATGTGGTGGCAGGTTTTCACTCATCTCTGCTGAAATCAGCAGGGCACTCATAAGCTGCTGTAAAACCATACGTATACGTGGAGGTTGAGGATATCTAGACCCCCTAATCCTAAATACCCCTCCAAGAATTGAATTTTAAAATTTCTTTCATTTTTCTCGCGATTCTTTTATGCAAATAAATAGAGGTCAATGAGAAACGTCGAAAAACAGTGTTTTTACACATATTTACTACCAATTTTTCAGTTTTTTGTACCTTTGAAAATTTTTGGATCCCCAGACTCATAAGAATTTGGGTGAAACTAGCTATATGTATTCTTGTTCATGCCACGTTTGTGTGACACTGTGGCATGAACAAGAATACACATCTAGTTGGTTTTTAGATTCAGCGTTCAAAGAACTTTCAATGCCTTATTGTTATATGAAAGCGAGGAGCAACTGGAGTTAGAGATATGCAGCAAGCCAGGAGAATTTCGCCCGAAATCAAAAGAGTTCCATCGAAAATTTTAGTTCTTTTTAATTTTTAGGGAGAATCACTAATTAGAATAACCTACATTTACGTTCTGTTGGATTGAAAGAGAAATATTTTACGAGGTTCCACGCTGAAACCATTAAAAATTCATCAAATGAGTTGAAAGGAGCATATAATTCCTTTTGGTTCCGTCTGAAATCTTACTCGTTATAAAATTAGGGGAATTAAGAATAACTTTCAAGAATTTTTTCGGAAAATATTATGTTTTCTGTAGATGTTCCTTCCATATAAAGTAAAAGAATTTCTTAATCGCCTTGTATAACGAAATCCATTCTGTGTAAAATTTCCATCGATTTTATTATTGCGTGCAAGGTTCGTTAAATGATATACGCTTTTAGCACATCGCGCACGCATGTTATTTGATTGAGTGTGAAATGCACATATTCGTTTGACGTTTTTTGCGCTTCTTGGCTGATCATCAGAATTTCGGTGGTATTTTTATACATATCGCTTGCAGTATTTAGCCTTTTTTATTTGCTCCTTTTTCGGCAGTCACTTGAACTATAAATTTCTGGAAATGTTGCTCATTTGGCTTGATCTGAAATGCTCATTTTGTTGACTTTTTTTGAGTATAATTTTGATTAAATTTCGTGGTAAAAAATACTTCGAATTTTAGGAGATTAATTCCGTTTTTCCTAAATAATATTGTTAATGCGTAGTGAGCTATTTGTACTCACCATGATTGAGCTACATACGTATAGTCTGCTCAATTTGTTTACGAGCTTTTTGGAACAGTTTAATGTGACGCAAAAGCGTTGTAAACTAATACGACAGAAATGATATCTACAGTATGTCGAATTATTGAATGATCTTTTTTATGGTCGAATGGTGAAGCTTGATCAGACTTTCTAAGCCACTTTTGTAGCCTAGGTCACGTGAATAGCATTTTTTGCATTGATGATTTCATTATTGCTCTTTAATGAATTTCGCTTCAAAACTTTCCCAATTCATCGTCACTGAAGGGAAAGTGAAGTTCGACCGTTTCCATTGCTAAACCTTTATGTTTGAATCTCTTGACACAAAAGTGGATTTATTATCAATCCGAAGATAAACGTTTTTATGAGTTTTTTCACGAAAAAATTTTGGCAAACGCGTCTTCTTTATGCTTTACATTTCTATCGCCTTGTGCGCCTGATCAGCTCGGCACCAGTCTCGAATCGTTTGTTTGGCTATTCTGCGAATTTTAGACATTTGCTATGTATCGGTTCCGCGCTGTCTTTACTTTTATGTGTTTATATTATGTTTATATTCATTGTATATAATTCGAAATTTATAGTCGCATTTTCTTTAATTTCATGGGAAATATATGGAATTTTTTCCGCATTGAGAAATTTTCTTGTTAAAACCAGGAGTTCTCATTTTAAAATTTCATTTCAGGACGAATTCGCACGCAATGTTGGAGAAAAATCGTTAGCGCATTGCGTTTTCATAATTTTACTTGTCAAGAAACACACCACCTATCAGACCTTCAGAATTGAAACTGTGAAATTCTTTTTGAATAAATCCGGCAAAATGACCAGAACGACCGTGCTGTGCATCTATGCCTGTGACCAGACATGCACGGGGGGTTTATGGGTCTACCCCAAAAATAAAAAATGGAAAATTTTCACGGGAAAATGAGGCAAAATGAAGGCCAAAAATGAATGAAAAGTGAAAATTTTTCCAAAAGTGCTTTAAATTGACTAGAAACTTCGTAATAACGTAGTTTTAGCGCTTATACCAGTTTTTTGAGGTTATTTTGTTAAAAAACTCAATTTTCGACCCCCTCCCTCCCTAGATCGATCATGCCGTGCATCTATGCCTGTGACTAAGAAGCCTAATATGCGCAACTTACGCATTCGATTGTTAATATTTGTTGAACGATTGAACTTTTCTCATGTGGAACTCTTTAAAATTTTTTGTCTTTTTCGCAGTTTGGTCAAAAGGTTTCGTTCTGTTGTTTCGACTTTAACTTTTTGTATCATTATTAAGAGCCTATCTATACTTACGTACATTTCATATGTACGAGCGCCGCTATTTTCATTTATGCGCGTGTTTGTTCGTGTCCGATGTTTTTGTACTCGATCTATTGCTAGCGATCTTTTCAATAAGTTGTTACTCAATTAGTTGATTTGTATGCTAAGCCGGTTCATAAGAACAGTGTTGTGATAAATGTGATAAAAATATGCTTCATCTTTATAAGCACCTATTCCATCAAGTGAGATCAGAAGATGCTATTTCAGGAAAATCAGAGAAGGCAATGGAAACATTTTGAAGCAATACTCCATTCTGTTGCATTGCACCAAGATTTTGATTATTGTAGCAGGGATAGTGATGAGTGGTATAGTAGTGACTGATGACCACACATGAACAGCAACAAATTCTGTGGGGTCCGATGAGGCGAAATTGCCAAAAATAGCACCAAAAATTCAATTCTGGGATCTATCGATTTTTGGGGGTCTTTGAGATTCTGGGGTTCCAGCTAGACAACCCCTTTCCCACGCCAATTTGATGACACTAATGGTGGGATTGAGGCTTACAGACAGCCCTAGGCACATGAGCATATTTCGAATCAGATCACATGTATGCATGTGGGGCTTGGACCACACATGGGCGTGACGGGTTTATGAAAATTTACACTCCCCCAGAAGTTAAGAACCCCGCAGATTACTGTAAACCCCCGAATTCTATTTTTAGTAACATTTTTGGCGATTGACCCCGCCCCCAGAATTTTCGTGCTGTCTATGTATGGTTTGGACCCCCTGAATCCGAAGACCTCCCCCAAAATCGATAGATCCCCAGAATTGAATTTTTGGTGTTATTTCTGGCAGTTTGGCCCCATCGGACCCCTCTGCTCCCGAAAATTTGCTGCTGCTCATGTATGGAACAGACCCCTGGAAATCAAAAAAATGCCCGTAGTTGTCAAATGAAGTT
The DNA here is from genome assembly GCA_036768485.1 of Mermis nigrescens. Lineage (NCBI taxonomy): Eukaryota > Metazoa > Nematoda > Enoplea > Mermithida > Mermithidae > Mermis > Mermis nigrescens. The sequence goes on from JAVLUZ010000556.1 coordinate 33,212, forward strand.
TTCAAATCCTTTTGTCTTTTCACGACTATTTTATGCCAGCGGACATATGTACAGTTTGTTGGAAGCGACGAAAACGATGTTTTTGACACTATTATAAGGTAATGCGACAACCTACACGAGCTTAACCATTAGGAGTAGCCCGTTGCTGAAACTGTTAGTCGGCGTTTACGGGCAAAAGTAAAACCCGGAACGGAAACTATGGGTAGAAGTCGGAAACGGAAACGTACATTATTGCGCACACGGTTCCGTCGGAGGTTTCTCCGCCATGGGAGCAAGTCAAAGTGGATGAACTGGTGTTCCCCAAGTAGGACTCGTCAGGTTTAACAGCCGTAATTCCGTTTCCGGCAAAATTTTTCCCACTGAAGGGGGTTTAGAGGCTCGAAAATAGGGTACAGCATTATTCATATGTGAAGCTGACCCTGCTTCCGTCGGGAGTTTCTCCGCCCTGGCGGTAGTACAAACTGTCGGAACCGGGGTTCAACAAGTAGGGTCCATGAAAGTGGAGATCCTCCAACCCGTTTCCGGCAAAATTAACGGGGTACTGAATTATTCAAATGTGAAGCTGACCCCGGTTCCGTCAGGGGTCTCTCCGCCCTGGTAGTAGTCCAAACTGTCGGAACCGGGGCTTCCCAAGTAGGGCTCATTAGGGTTGACAGCCCTAACCCCGTTTCCGCAAAATTTTTCTCACTGAAGGGGGTTTAGGGGCTCGGAAATGGGGTACCTCATTATTCATATTTGAGCTGAACCCGGTTCCGTCGGGGTGTTTCTCCGCCCTGGGGCAGTTCAAAGTGCTGGAACCGGGATTCCACAAGTAGGGGTCCCATGAGGGTAAACATCCCACTACCCCGTTTCCGGCAAAGTCCCTTGCTCTCTCGAACTTAGGAGGGTTTAGGTGCTCGGAAACGGGGTACCCAATTATTCAATATGTGAAGCTGACCCCGATTCCGTCGGGGGTCTTTCCGCCTGAGGATAGTCCAAACTGCCGGAACCGGGGTTCTGTAAGTAGGGCCCATCAGGTTGAACAGCCCTAACCCCGTTTCCGGCTAAATTTTTCCCATTGAAAGGTTGGTGGGGTTTAGAGGCTCGGAAATGGGGTACCTTAGTATTCTTATGTGAAGCTGACCCTGCTTCCATCGTGGGTTTCTCCGCTTTGATGGTGGTCCAAAGTGCCAAAAGCGGGTTTTGGAAGTATGGCCCATCAGGGTGAACACCCTTAAACCCGTTTCCGGCAAAATTTCAACCATTGAAGGGGGTTTAGGAGCTCGGAAATGGGTTACCTCTTTATTCATACATATGTGAAGCTGGCCCCGGTTCCGGCACTTTGGACTCCCCCGGGGCGGAGAAACTGCCGACGGAACCGGGATCAGCTTCACATATGAATAATGGGTTACCCCGTTTCACCTACCTTCAGTGGAAAACATTTTGCCGCGAACGGGGTGGGGGTGTGTCCACCCTGATGGACTCTACTCGGGGAACCCCGGTTCTGGTGCTTTGGACTATTCCCAGGGCGGAAAACCCCTCGACGGAGCCGAGGTTAGCTTCACATATGAGTAAGATGTTACCCCATTTCCGAGCCCCTATGTACATAAATCCCCTTCAGAGGGTGAAAGTTTGCCGGAAGCGAGGTCGGGGTGTTCAACCTTATGGGCCCAACTTGCGGAAACCCGGTTCCGGCACTTTGAACTGCCCACAGGGCGGAGAAACCCCGACGGAACCGGGGTCAGCGTCACATTCATATGAATAATGGGGTAACCCGTTTCCGAGCCCATAAACCCCCTCCAGTGGGAAACATTCCGCCGGAAACGGGGTTGAGGATGTTCACACTGATGGGCCCTACTTAGAGAACACTGGTTCCGGCACTTTGGACTACCTCCAGGGCGGGAAACCCCGACCGAACCGGGGTCAGCTTCATTTATGAATAGTGTCACTCCGTTTCGAGCCCGTGAACCCTGAGTAGAAATTTTGCCGGAAACGAGGTTGGTGGTGTGATGAGCCCTACTTGGGAAGCCCGGTTCCGGCACTTTGGACAATGCACCCACAGAGCGGAGAAACCCCTGACGGAACCGTGTGCACAATAATTTACGTTTCCGTTCCGGATTTTAGCCATCGTTTCCGTTTCCGGATTCTACCGACACCCGAAGTTTACTTAATCGTTGGTTACGAATTCAACATTTGTTGATTCTATTATTGTTTAATCTCTGACTGCAGGCGTCAAATTTCAACGGCGTTGGAACTTATTGTTTAATTGTTATGCAAAATCACTGTAATGCTGGCATAAATATACGTGTAGCTGATTGGCTTTCACTTGGTTTTATTGTAATCAATGGCATACATGTACAGCGTGTGAATTCTGGGGAAGGGGGGTAAGGCCCGAAAATTTCATAAAAAGTGCCTTTTTTGTGCTAAAAAACGATTAGTACACGTCAAAAACAGTTTTTTTGACGTTTCATACAATGCTCGTTCTTTCTAGAACACAAAAACATGAAAACTATTTCAAAATTTGAAAAAATTGAACAGAATATGATCAAAAAAGTGTGTGCATCGCGCGAAGCGTTGAAAACTAGAGATTTTTAAGTCAAAATGAGCTAAAAACGTTGAAAATGGCGCACTTTTTACAATTTTGACAACTTTTATAAAAAATCGATTATTCTGGGGTCAGTTGCCATTCTGGGAGAGGGGTCAAAACCCCCCAAGAAAACGTCTGATAAATAGACCTGTGGCGACTGGTAATCACACCTGGGCGTGGGGGCTTTGGGGGGGGGGGGGTATACACCCTTCCCCCCAGAAAACAAAATACCCTCCCCAGAAATCGAAATACCCCCCCCCCCAGAATTCAATTTTTGAAATTTTTTTTCGTTTTTTCCGCTATTTTTTGATGCCAATGGATAGTGCTTGATGAGAAACGTTGAAAAATGGTGTTTTTATCGCCATACCACCATTTTTAAGGCCATTTTTTGACCTTCAAATAATCTTGCACCCCCAGAATTTTCTTGCTGCCCACGTTTGCTGGTGACACGTGCGACGGTCTAATTCCGCACCTCGTCGTTTGTAGCGCGTCGCCAAGCGCGATTTATTGTTTATAGTCGGTTTCGTTTAACTTTGAGGTTTTCTCTTCAATTTTATGCGGATGAATCAGGCTACAAAAGTGGTTTAAAATCATGTTGCAGTAATGTGGCAGGCATTTTTGTAGGAACTTCAAATTTTTTCGAAAACCTCAAACGCTAAATGAAACGGAGTAGTAGGTACTATAGTCCGTTTACTTTCATCTCCGATGTATTGACGTTCGGTAGTTACCGGCTCTCAGCAATAAAGACGTGAGTTGAACTTTGTTGTTGCCATGAAAAACCACTTTCTCGAATTAATCTGGGATTCTAAAACCACGAAAAATTGAGGACACGGCTGTCGCTCGCCCCGAACTGTCCGAGTTGCAAATTCATGTCTAGCACTACACAATTTAGGAACCATCTATCTAATATAGTCTGTTTCACGCAACTTCGGTCATGAATTTTAAAACCATCTCCGACAATAAGCTGACAGATTGCGATTATAGCACTGACCTGATATATATTCGTCGTAACCCTCGGCTTACTGTCGATGAAAATTCTTGAAATTTATGCACGAAGGTACCATGACGTGGGCAGCAAGAAAATTCTGGGGGGAGGTGCAAGATTTTTTTAAGGTCGAAAAATGGCCTTAAAAATGGTGGTATAACGATAAAACACCATTTTTCGACGTTTCTCATCAAGCACTATCCATTGGCATCAAAAAATTGCGAAAAAAACGGAAAAAATTTTCAAAAATTGAATTCTGGGGGGGATATTTTGATTTCTGGGAGGGTATTTTGATTTCTTGGGGGGGGGTGCATACCCCCCAAACCCCCACGCCCAGATGTGATAGGTACCCACTTATAATTCAACCTTTCAACAATTATAGTCGACAGAAAAATAGTAAATGGCATGAAACGCTGAGTCTCACGGGGGCTAGGTCCAACCTGCAGTAGTAAACACGGGCGAAAGTACCCGAGCTCATCCTAAGAGCGAAATCGACCCAGCAGCTAATTAACTTGTATAGGGTAATACATAACTTCGTGTAAGGGGGATACGGGAGAACCAATAAAGTTATAAGTAAATTGATGCATGCTGACTGGCCATTGAATTTATTTGTATATTGCACATAATCTAAACGAAATGCAATGAAAGAACAAATGTGTTATACCTACCATAGATACATACATGGGCAGCAAGAAAATTCTACGGGTCTGGTTGGGTAAAATTGCCAAAAATGTTACTAAAAATAGAATTCTGAGGTCAACGGTAATCTGCGGAGTTGGGTTCAACTTCTGCGGTGATGCAAAGCCCCACGCAAAGGTGTCGTATCTACCTCAACCAGAGTCGGACTAATAATAAACTCGTTCAAATATTGCGATGATAAGAAATATTTATCAAAAATCGATCAAGAATGACATTATTTTTTCAACAGAGATAATTGTAATCAAATATTGCCAAAAAATGTAACTAAAAATAGAATTCATGGGGTCTACAAATAATCCGCGGGGGGTTTTCAACTTCTAGGGAAGTGTATACCCTCGGACCCCCATGCCCATGTGTGAGCCGGACACAGAAACACGATGACTTGATGGATAAATTTGAATTCTTGTCTCATATTATTTAAGGCCCTTATCAAATTTTTGGTAACCTACGTGAATAACATTAATTTTGCCTCCAAAGGCCGTGAGAATTTCTTGGAAGAGGATGTCTGAATTTGGGACTTAAAATTGGTCTAGGACCGTGAGTAAAATAGTCGTGTTTGAGCAAATCGCTGGCATCTGATCGCTTCGTGGGATCGCACACTAGCATTTTTGAAAAAATATTAAATACATTCTTCTTATTTTCTGTCAAATGTCCGGTAATAACAAGGCGCCATGGATTAGGTTGATAGTTTGGAAAGTGAATTTTACCATAATCTGGTAAATTAGAAATACCGGGCCAGGTTGATTCGTCTTGACTCCCAAGTTGCTGGAAAACACAAGCCAGCTGTTCCAGATCATTTTTACCCTAAAAACAAAAGTGAGCCCAAAATGACGGTTAAACACGCAAATCATGTTAAACGTTAGGTTAAAGAAAGGCATTTTACCCACAGGTGGGTATAACCCGCACGTCAGAGACGTGTTCTCGCTGATATACCGCAAGGGGTCGCGGCGACTCCCAACCCAAGGGTTTCAACCTTCGCCACACAAGTGTGGTTTCCCATTCATCGACCCCGGAGGGATGAAAGTCTGGGTTGGCAAGCCGAAAAGCACTGCGTCAACGTGGAATCGAAGCTTGGACCTTGCGATCACACCTGGGCGTGGGGTTTCGGGGGTACGCACCCGCTCCCCGAGAAAGCAAAATATCCCCCCAGAAACCAAAAATACCCCCCCCGGAATTCAATTTTTTAAAAAAAATTTTTCTCGCAATTTTTTATGGCAATCGATAGTGATAGATGAGAAACAATGAAAAATTGTGTTTTTCGCCATACCACTATTTCTAAGGCCTTTTTTAACCTTTGAAAAACCTTGCACCCCCTCCCAGAATTTTGGTGCCACCCACCTATGCTTGCGATCCGTAGGTTTAAGTGTTTACCACTCGGCGTCTCACGACCATACATGGGCAGCACCTAAATTCTGAGGGGTGCAAGATTTTTCCAAAGGTCAAAAAATGTCCTTAAAAATGGTGGTATGGCAAAAATACACCATTTTTCAACGTTTCTCATCAAACACTATCCATTGGCATCAAAAAATGCGAAAAAACGAAAAAAATGTTAAAAATCGAATTCTGGGAGTGGTATTATGGTTTCTAGGAGGGGTATTTTGGTCTCCCGGGGGTGCATACCCCCCAAACCCCCCCCCCCTCCACGCCCAGGTGTGCTCAGGACTCGCAAATCATGTAACTATTCTTCTACATACATAATCTGAAGCATATAAGTTTTGTGCTAATCTCGTTACGTATCAAACAGTTGGAAGCCATACGTGTTTTGGGGGGGGAAGTTGAGGGGTTTTCGACCCCCCAGAATGGCAAATGACCCCCATGGCTGCGTGTGGACCCCCACAATTGCCGATTTTTGCTTGTAAAACTTGTAGAAAGTGTGCTTTTTAAGCGTGTTTAGCTCATTTTTGACTCAAAAGTTTCAAATTTTCGACACACATTTTTGACTATATTTTGCTTAATTTGCTCGTTTTTTCTAATTTTTCGAAATTTGTCATATTTTTTATGTTCTAGAAACAACATGGGTATTGTCAAAAGCGCTAAAAAAAGAGTGTTTTCGACGTGTACCCAAAGTTCTTTAGCCCAAAAAAGGCATTTTGAAAAATTTTTGAGCTTCCAGAATTCCTATGCTGTACATGCATGGTGGTAACCACACGTTGGCGTGAGGGGAAGTGCACCCCCAGAAGTTGAAACTCCCCCCGCAGATTACTGTAGACCTCAGAATTCTATCTTTAGTAACATTTTTGGCGATTTCACCCAACCAGACCCTCAGAATTTCCATGCTGCTGCCCATGCATGGTAGTGAAGAGGGTTTTACCACACATGGGCTTGGGGGTTGGGGCGGTATGCACCCCCCAAAAAGTTGAAATACCCCAGAAATCAAAATCCCCCCAGAATTCAAATTTGAAATTTTTTTGCTTTTTTAGCGATTTTTTGATGCCATTGGATAGTGCTCGATGAGAAACGTCGAAAAATGGTTGTTTCGCCATACGACGACTTTTAAGACCATTTTTGACCTTTGAAAATTTTTTCACCCCCCCAGAATTTCGGTGCTGCTCACCTATGGTTTTAACTCGAAAAGCAGGTAGAAACATGGGTTCGGTTTCTATGTAAATTTACTGACTTGAGGCTTAAAACATGGAAACCGAAACCTGACCTAAACATCAAAAATATTGAAGTCGGACAGAAGCCGGAATATATACATACATAGAAACTAGGTCTTGTAATACTAGAAAAACAGTGCTCCTGCTAACTGCTCACTCGTAGGACTTTGAAATTCAACACTTGTCATGTCCTCTTACCGGGAATAATGGGCGTAGATTGATCATTTCACCGAAAATGCAGGCAGCGCTCCTGAAATATTTTACCACTCAACGCATTCCGAACAAGAACCAGTCAACAGAACACGTGGGCGTGTGGGAGGTTAGACTCCTGAGAATCCGGTAGACCCCCAAAATAGATAGACTCCCACAGAATTGTATTCCGGTATTTTTAGAATTCGTACCGTGTTTACACAACCCAGATGCCCTAGAATTTGGCTGCTGTCCATGCATTATTATCCGCATAGAAATAAGAAAAATATATGTACATACTAAGAAAACGGACTACCTTGTTTCACTAATAAAGAATTGCATTTTTTCACGAACTTCAATCGTAATTGTGTCGCAAAACCGTAGATACTTACCTCTTACTCAAGACAGTAGTTGATTTGATCAAGCTCACAGAGAGCCGTTAACATTAAACTATCGTTAACTTTAGGAAAAAGGGGTATTTCTTAATTGTGGGTACACCCACCACCACCTACAATATAGGTTTAATGTGGAATATAACAAAAATTATTCAAAATAATAATGCGCTAAAAGCGATTTATGAACAACACAGAAATTTGAGCGAGAAATCTCTGTCATATAAAAGTCTAACAACTCCGACTGAAGGTTTGAAAGTGAAAGCGCATAGAAAACGAGAAGCATCAGTTTCTGAAAAAAATTAACGTTTTCACTGAAAAAATTCAATCCAACCTAAATCAGAGGGAAAGCTTTAATTTTTTTAGTAAATGTCACCAAAGGAATGACGCTTTCAATCAAATCAATCAATTAGCATGAATTCACGCAGAAAGTCAACTCATAAAGATGTTACTAAAGTTTTTTCTTTTTAAATAAGCTGCGTTGCATTTGTGTGAAATTTAGGCCAAATATAATAAAAACGAGCAGTTATTATTGTTAGTCTCACCAGATATCAATTTTGTGATTGTAATTCTCAGCACCGAATAAAATTTCAGGTGCTCGGTACCATCTCGTTCCGACTTGGCCGGTATACTTCCTTTCTGGTTCACTTTTGTAGAACAATCTGGCGAGGCCAAGATCAGCCACTTTTAAAATTCCGTATTTATCAATTAGAATATTGCTGGGCTTCAGATCCTTGAAAATTGAGTCATTAGATTAAAAAATTAGCAAATGCTTCTTAGTTTACTATGCAAATTTAAGAAAACTTGAGACATTAGGTTATGAAAAGCTGAACAACGTTTATCGCACACATTTTAAAGAACGCCGCTCTGGCACATGGCCAGAAATTTTCAACTTTCGAAAAAAACATGATATTCATATCAAGATTTTATTTTTCCAGTTTTTCCATGATTTCAGGCGTCGCACAAAGACTTCTGCTTGTCCCACCGAAGCAAATTTATTTAAGATCGATAAGATTATTTAATTAAGATTTATTTAAGACGCATAAGATCGCTTTTCTAAACGAAATAACAATTTCTTTGCTACTAAACCATATTCATTTTACTACACCAATTAATTCCAATCTTACGAGCTCTGCTTTCAAAAAGAAATTAAGGAAAAATAAGAAATTAATTATTAAAAATAAGGAATCAAACGTCGAGAAAATATAAATGAAAATTCAACGAAAACTAAAAATATATCGAAAGGACTATGTTATCAAAAAATTCTATTACAAATTGCTGATATGACGATCATACATACGTGTCGTTGGGGCTTCAACCACCAGAATGCCTGCTGACCTCCGCAAAATGACTTCTGATCGTCGATTTACGGAAAACGTAGAAAGTGTGCTTTGCGTGTGTTATCTTGGCTCAAAGTGGCAAATTTCCGACGCTTCGCATTATATACTTATTTTTTGACTATGCACATTTTGTTCAATTTATTCAATTTTTTTCAAATTTTTTCGAGTTTTCTTGTTCTTGTGTTCTGGGAAGAACAAGCTCCGTCTAAAACGTCAAAAAACAGTGTTTTTGACGTGTACCCATGGTTTTTGATCGCAAAAACAAAACGTTTTAAAATTTTTCGGGCCTGATCCCCACCCCCAGGATAACCATGCTTTTCATTTATAATGATTATCATACATCAACTACCCTATGCATGATTCCGCAATCGTCGTGCATGTAGGCAACAGCCTTTAGCAGCTGCATAAAATAGAATTTGAGCGAAGCTGCGTCCATAGGATCCTTTTGCGATTGCTTAATCAGCTCGGCCAAATCGGTTAACATGTAATCGAATACAAGAGCAAAACCTGACCCAAGTGGAATCAATTCTCTTAAGCGGACAATCTGTAACAAAGCAGTTAAAACATACCACCATATGTGGGCGGCACCAAAGTTCTGGGGTGCAAGATTTTTTCAAAGGTCAACAAATGACCTTAAAAAAGTGGTATGGCGAAAGAAAACACAATTTTTCAAGGTTTCTCATCGAGCACTATCCATTGGCATCAAAGAATTGCGAAAAAAAACAAAAAATTTCGAAAATTGAATTCTGGGAGTTCGGTTTCTGGGGGTGCACACCTCCAAGCCCCTACCCATGCCCAGGTATGCATACCACCTATAAAGAATAAATAAAGTAAAAAAACATTATGTGCATACGTTCTTGTGATGCAGGTTCTGCAATGCCAAAACTTCTCTCAATGCTTGAACAGGCAAGCCATCATCCAAATTCTTCAGGAAAACTTTTTCACTGCAACCTGATCGCCGGTCTGAAAGATTATATGAAGAAATTAAAGTCAGATCATTGAGAGTAATTGTACCGAATATATTAATTATCAAAGTAATTAATTCTAACACTTAAGCGGAAATTAAACAACAAACACATTTAATCTACTCTACCTCAAATCACAACAGCGTAATCATCTAGCATGAAAATAAATTTTCAAATAAATTAAGCGATATGAATGCATTACTGCAAAAACTGATTCTGTGTATTTTTTGTCGTCATAAAACCAATGTAATTTTTTTGACAAAATCGCACTTTTTTTACCAACAATTAGCAGAATTATATAGAGCATGAATAAAACAAAAAGCGTTGCCCAATCAAGCTTTTATTTTATCGCATTCTGCATTTTACTATTTTGTGAAAATACGGTTTCGTATTTTGGATATCGCATTTCATATACAAATAGGCAATCAAAAAGTGGGTTTCTTCACTTGGAAATTGTATCAATAGATATTTCCCCGCTTTTTTGATACAATTAAATAGATTTCCTTTGATCTCCCTTCTAGAAATTTTTAATCTGTCAGAAAACATATTTAAGTTTGATTCAATAACATTTTCTTACCGCCATGTTATAATTCGGAATAAAAATTAGATAGTATTCAGGAATTTGGGCCATACTTGTACTTGGACGTGTCTGATTGACCGCATAGAATTAAAATTGGACCAACCCTGCACAGAACTTTTGACTTCCCATAAACTTAAAATAAGAATCCTTCATTTTGGTCATGTTTTCGCTTCGCCTAAATAATTTTACAGTCTGGTATTCAACTGTCTGAAATGTACAAACAGCAGATGCCGAGAACGAAATTTTCAAAATATTTTTCGGAAATATCTCAAAGACTAAAATAAAATATCCCAATCATATGCGAATGATCTTAGCGAACATGTGTACATTCATGATTCAATACGTCACTGTATACATAAATAAAATGAAAGCAGTCATCACACACGTGGACGTGGGGTCTGAGGCATACATGTAACAGGGGAATGGAGGAGATCCACCACCCGAAGTCGGACGTCCCCCGTTCCCTCCCCAAAGCCAGAAAATTTTGAACCCCCCCCCGGTTTTTGGAAAAAATCGAATTTTTTGGCCGTTTCTAGGCGTCTTTTGACCAAAAATTTGAGGTCATTTACCCCCCCCCCCCCTAAAATGGCCGGGACCCCTCAATTTCGAGCCGTTACATGTATGGACTGAACCCAGGCTGAACCCTCAGAATCTATAAGACTCCTCCCCCAAAATAAAATCGATAGACCCCCAGAATTAAATTCTTGGTGCTATGTTTGGCAATTTTGTCCCATCATAATACCCCCAGAATATGATTGCTGCCCACGTATGGTTATCACTATAGATGCACAGCATGGCTAATCATGTGTCAGCTGGTGAGTTGTTTGGGCCAAAATGACCGTAGAAAGTGTTGCAAATACTAAAATAGCGTTAAAACTACGTTATTCCATAATTTCTAGTCAATCTAAAACACTTTTAAAGAAACTTTTCAATTTTCATTCATTTTTGGAATACATTTGGCTTCATTTACCCCAGTAAATTTCCCATTTTTACAGTCTAGGGTACCCCCTTCGCCACCATACACGTACAACATGAGAATTCTGGGAGGTCAGACCCAAAAATTTATAAAAAGCGTCTTGTTTGGGTTAAAAAATGATAAATTCACGTCAAAAACACTGTTTATTAAATTCTGGGCGTCTAAGATTTTGTTCGGGAGGGCGCCGGATTCTGGGGGTCCAGACCGGACATGCACGTGCAAGGGAGGGGTTGGGGTCTGGACCATAGATGCACAGCATGACCAATCTGTGGGGGTCAACCAGTCTGCAAAAAGTCAAAAAATAAAGCTTTTTTGGGCCAAAATGACCTAAAATACTGGTATAAATGCTTAAATGGCGTTAAAACAACGTTATTACACAGTTTCTCATCGATTTGAAGCACTTTTGGAGAAAATTTCCAATTTTCAACCGTTTTTGACCATGATTTTGATTCATTTTCTCAACAAAATTTCCCATGTTTCCATTCTGGGGGGGGTCAGGACCCCCAGCAAACCCCCGCACGTGCATGTCTGGTCTGGACCCCCTCCCAAATGGAAAAATGGGAAATTTCATCGGGAAAATGAGGCAAAATGGAGGCGAAAAAAATAAAATTGAAAATGTTCTTCAGAAGTGCTTCAAATTGACCAGAAACTGTGTAATAACGCAGTCTTAATGCTATTTTAGCGCTTGCACCAGTTTTCTGACCATTTTGGCCCAAAACACTCAATTCGTGACCCTCCAAACCGGCTGACCACCCTCCCCGAAAAAATTGATCATGCTGTGCATCTATGGTCCAGACCATACGTGGGCAGCATCAAAATTCTGGGGGGGTGCAAGATTTTTCAAAGGTCAAAAAATAACCTCAAAAATGGTGGTATGGCGAAAAAACACTATTTTTCAACGTTTCTCATTGTGCTCTATCCATTGGCATCAAAAAATTGCGAAAAAAAACAAAAAAAATTCAAAAATGGAATTCTGGAATTTATTTTGGTTTCTGGGGGTATTTTGGTTTCTCGGGGGGAGGGGTGCATACTCCCACGCCCAGGTATGGTCCAGACCCATCACGTCCATGTGTGGTTGTACTGAACGAAAATAGTGTTAAAAATTAGTATTTGAAAATAGTACAAAAACAGCCCCCTATCCCTCCAGGTACGGTTCTGAGTAGGGGCATCGGCATAGCTGGTAGCGATTTCGCTTGCTTTATGCAAATCTTCTCTCCATGGTTGTCTGGATAGACCCCAAATATTCAAAAGAGGAAGCGAAACTTAAAAAATCTGAAATATCCTTATTAAGCACGAAAGTAAATAATAAAATAAGTGATAAATAACTAGCGCACCTTCCTGTGGTATCCTTTTTGAACTTGCCCATGAGTTCCACTGCCGATGGTTCCTAAAATTTTGTATTGATCCATAAATGTAGATTTCGTTGGCAAACAGGACAAGAACTTCGGTTGCCTGTGCGCAAGTATGCACGCATGCAGGTAGCAGAATTTTGCTGCTTTCTTTGTAACCATAGTAACCTTGTAGTAGATGTTGATGCGTCTGGAGTAGCATTGTGACTTTTATGATCTCTCCAAATGGCACATTTTCGCTTTCCAGCTTCCAAATTGCTGTAACGCGAGGTGAACTTCGTGTATGGCGATTGTAAACGATCACGTATAAGATTTTTCGGTCTTTGAAACTACTCTCAGATAAAACGGACTTCCTGGTAGATCTTGAATGCAAGCAAGTATCAATTGAAGAGACGAGAAAACAGATAAATATCGTCAAAAAAGAGAAACACCCCGAAATACTGATTTAGCCAACAGCAGTAAATTCATGATTTTCTATAAAGTAAGGAATAGCGGTCTGTAATAAAAATTATGTTCTACTTATTCCAGTCTACCTGTTCCTCGAATCAGGCAGAACCACACATGGGCGTGAGGGTGCATAGTTGAGCAGCACCAAAATTCTGAGAGGAGGGGTGCGAGATTTTTCAGAGGTCAAAAGATGGTCTTAAAAATAGTGGTATGGCAAAAAACACCATTTTTCAACGTTTCTCATCGAGCACTATCTATTGGCATGAAAAAATTGCGAGAAAATAAATTTTAAAAATTGAATTCTGGCGGGGGTAGGTATTCGGCCTTTTAAGGGGTGCATACCCCAAACCCCCACGCCCACGCGTGATTAAGGGGTATACACCCAGAAGTTTAAAAACCCCCGCAGATTACTGTAGAGACCCCAGAATTTTATTTTAAGTAACATTTTTAGCGATTTTTGGTGATTTAACCCCCAGAATTTTCTTGCTGCCCATGTATGGGCAGAACCATTAGTCAGCTAGGCCTATGCCTCTGAACGACTGCCGTGCTGCCGACTACGACCGGGCGTTTGATCTCACCGTCAATAGATAGAAAAAACAAAGGTTGAATCGATACCATAGAAAAGGGTGCGCCAAAAAAGGCGAATGAGCTGATAGACACGGGAATTCCGTCAAATGAGACCGATTATGACGAGAACATGGAAAGTTTGATTCATACCAAAATTAAAAAAGATTTGGTGGTGCTTCGCAGAAAAACAGCCGCTTTATAAGAACATCGAGAATATGTCATTTATAGAGGGGCTTCCTGACTTTAGTTACTTCAAGCAGATCAGCCCTACACCACACCTTTTGATACTCGATGATTTAATGCAAGAGAGCAGAGTAATGCTCAAATTATGCAACTATTCACAAGGAGTTTTCATCATTAGAACATTAGTATCATTCACATTGTACAAAATGCTTTCTTTGAAGGTCTCAGAACATTGCGTGTAAACTCGGATTATATTGTTTTATTTAAAAATCCTACTGATCAGCTACAAGCCCAAATGCTGTCCTGGCAGCTTCACCCTGCCAATCCAAAATATTTTTTAGGAACTTATTCTGATGCTACTTCTCATCCGCATGCCCATCGAATGAAGACCAATGCAGACGAGAAAGACTTCCACTTTAGTAAACTTTGCCTAGACAGCAATCGATGGAATTAGAGATAATTTTTCTTTGGTGAACAAAGCGCTTATACGTAATACATAAGATCTCGGTGCTGATGTGAGATAACTACACAGGCCCGTATCCAGGAATAGGCCAAGGGAGGAAGGGACCTTAGGTGGATACGATAAAATCTAGGAAAAAATTTCAAAAATTAAATTCTGGGGGTATTTTGGTTTCTGGGGTTGCATACCCCAAACCCCCACGCCCAAGTGTGGGGACCCAACATAAACTGGTCTATCGCGAAAAATTCGTCGGTACAGGTCGCAAAAACAGCATTTTTCGACGTTTATCGACATGCTCTATCCATCGAGATCATAAAATTCAAACTTATTGAAAAAATGTTTTTCTCACTCAAAGGGCTAAAAAAGTGTCATTTTTTGGTCGCGCTTGGGCCAAAATTATGAATAATACTTCACATCCGGCGTGAAGCGCCGAAAATCTGAAGATTTTGTGACAAAGACATGCGACTTTTCCATCTTTCCGTGCATTACCTTTCAGAAAATTTATGCCATCTAAGGGATGGGGCGACCGCCCCCCTTAAACACGGCCCTGGGTACCAACATATCATGAAGAAATAAAAAGTTTGCAAAATGGCATCTTCTCTTGTGCCCGAAACATTGCGTTTCGCGAAATATAATACACAATAGTAGGCACTTGCAATAACTAGTGATCGTAATGGATTTTCCCGTTTAAATCGCTTTGATAAAATCGGCTTAAAATCAATTCGACGATTGTCATTCGTTCATGAATTTCACGACATACACAGGCACGTAGCTGGCCGTCATATGTTGGGGGGACCAACACCAATTTTTGGGGGGACTAAGCCCAAAAAAGCCAAAAAGCACAAGATAACGTTTAAAAAGTCATATTTTTCAGATTCTCTTGAATTTGGGGGGTCCGAAACCCCCTATCCCCCCATATATACGTGCCTGGACATACATAGACCTTGAATAAAAACTAATTGTTCTTATTGGGCCAGTAAAGCTGATCGCTAAAGTTATGTGGCAGTGCAAGGTAAATGCCATTGTGAATTTTATTCAAAATAGCTGAAAGTCAATTCTTGTTAAAACAATGAACGTATGTAGATTATTTAACTTAAATCGTGATACGACATCGCCGAGTAAACGTATGATGCAGAAGAATTTCGAATACATAAAATAAGTATAATATATACGATAAAGGACAAAATGAATAATACGATGTCTTAAATAAGTTTATAGACTTATGCGGACAAAACGGACACATTTTAAAACGAATTTTCGCATATTTACACTAGCGCGTGAATTTACACCACGAGCAGTTTATAAATTTTAAACAAAAGCATATCATTCAGCGCATCAAATTTGTTGTCAATTGGGAGGAATATCGAAAATATATACGAGCACGCAATCAAGGACGATGAAACGCCTAGCGGGCGAAATTAGTTCATTATAAGCGTGTCAAGTTACGATTTATTCTTGCTAATCAATGATTGAGGAGACTTCGTCCTCGACCCATTACCATCCTTAAAACGGCAAATTAAAAATAAATTACACGGTTCAAAAACAGGTATAGCCATACATGATTTTGGGAGGGGGTTTGGGGATTTTCACCCCCGCAGAATCATTTTTCACCCCCCCCCCCGCAAAAAATTTTTCACCCCCCCAGAATTGGCGATTTTTCAAAAGTTTCCTAAACTTACCTGTAAATTGGTAGAAAAAGTGTCTTTTTAAGGGTTTTTGGCTATCTATTTGCTCAAAATCGCCAAATTTTCGGCGCTTCGCGCCATGTATTCATGTTTTAAGCGATATATTGGTCAATTTATTCGACTTTTTCGAAATTTTTTTCATGATTTTATGCTCTAGAAGGATAGAGTATCGTCACAAACGCCAAAAAACGATGTTTTTAAATGCGTACCGACCATTTTTGGGCCCAAAAAAGGCACTTTAGGTTTTCACCCCCCAGAATTCCCATGCTGTGCATGTATGGGTTTAGCCCATTATTAAGTCAATTTTACCATGAGAAAAAAGCGCAATTTTTCCTCCGGCACACCCAATTTTTTTCGGCAGGAAAAAATATTTCTATTTTTTACAAGAGTCACTCAAAGTAAAAGAATTAAAAATTCTCGAAGTCTATCAACAACAGCCGAAACACGATTTTAGCTCCTTTTGAGCTATTATGCTCAAACTTTTTCGCCGGATTTCTTATTTCCCAATATATTTCTTACCTTAGAAGCCCATCAGTGGCGGATCTAGGATTTTCCTACATAGGGGGGCGGTATCCCAACTTTTCCAGAAACAGTCAAAAAAATAATACCAAAAATTTGCCCTTAACGCGCGAAATGGCGTGTTTTTTTCGGTGTTAAACATTGTATACTTTTACATAAAATCACTTTCGACGCAATATTTTTTTTAAATTTTAAAATTTTCGACAATTTTGTGCAAAAAAATCATTGAATTTCTTTAACTTTTACAAAAATCTGGCGCGAAACGCCGGAAAATTTGTGAAATTAAGGCGGATAGACGTCTAGAAGCATGATTTACTGTCTGATTTCCTGTATTTATAGCAATTGATGCGAAACATCGAAATTTTTAATTAGAAAATAGAAGAAAACTATGCAAAAATAGCTGTTTCTGCTGTTAAAATTGTTTAGAAACCTACATGAACAGAAAAGGGCTTCCAAGTCGCCAAGAAAGTAAATAAATGTCATTAATATGTATCATCGGCGCGTATCGCCGGAAAAAATTGAGAAATTATGGTCACTGACGGCCGAAAATCATTGCAAATCGCATATCCATTCTTTATCTCACCAAATATTTTTGGCCAATGGGGGCGGCCGCCCCTCCGCCCCCTTAAATCCGCCCCTGAGGCCCAGCCTCGACTTTAAATTATAATTTGTCAAAAGTTTCCAGCGGATTTAGTATTTTCTGCATAAGTTTCCTTGGAAAAACCGCAAAATGGAATGCAAGAACAAGGGTTTCGAAATATTTTGGAGTCAAACTTGGACTCGATATTGCGAAATCAGTCATACACAGGCCCGTAGCCAACGGCGGACGAACAAGGGGACAATTGATCCCCTCCGAAACCAAGCAAAATTTTGTATTTCACAAGTATCCCCAAAGGGAGAAATGAAAAATTTTCGAAGTGCATTTAAAAGGTTGCCAAAGCAGGTTTTTTTAATACTTTTGAGATAGTAAACACAAATTTTGCGGCGCTTTGCGCCGGATTAATTGTTTCTGTATAGTTTTTGTCTTCTAAATCATTCAAATTTAAGTTAGACTTAAAGAAAAGGTCAAATTTTTTCGATCACTAATTTTCTGATTGTTTTTCTTTGCAGAGCGCAAAGATCGAGTACAAATGCCAAACGTTCAGAAATTATGTTGTGTGTTTGAGAGTATGAAATATGCTAAAAAATATAACAAAATTTTTTTTCAAAGTTGTTTTCCATTAATAAGATACAGCTGGTTGAAAAACGTTCAAAAAGCCCTAGTTTTTGACTACTCCCTAATGGTTCTCGATATATATAACTCAAAATTTTTCGCCCCCCCCGAAATAAAATCCTGGCCATGGCCCTGGTCATACAGAAACGTTAAATGATAGATTATTTACGAGTATATCCAATTTTAAAATGAAGTTGAAAATTTCAAAATTCATCATGGGATAGATCTCGTCAAAAGCGCTAAAAAATGCCATTATTTTCGTGTATCTCCAGACAGTTATCGAGACATAGGACTTGTAACATTTCGGCATAAATAAAATTTGCTCGATTTGCTCCGTAGAAATTAGGGGAAGTTTAAACTGCACGAATTTATCAAACAAAGCCTTATAAGTCAGCTTCGAGGCATTTTCTATTTTCAATTTATTTTTCATTCAATAGTGTGGCCAGACATGCACAAGGAGGTATGCGGGTCTAGGCCATAGGTGGGCGGCACCAAAATTTTGGGGGAGTGCAATGTTTTTTCAAAGGTCTAAAAAAGGCCTTAAAAATGGTGGTATGGCCGAAAAACACAATTTTTCAACGCTTTTCATCGAGCACTATCCAATTGGCATCAAAAAATTACTAAAAACAAAAACAAATTTCAAAAATTGATTTTAGAAGGGTTTGGTTTCTGGGGAAGTGCAAACCCCCCATGCCCACGTATGGTCTAGGCCATATATGCGCAGTATAACCGGTCTGAGGGGGTCAGCCAAAAAGCTCTTTTGAGCCAAAATGGTATCAAAAAGTGGTTTATAAATTCAGAGTCTCTGGTCGATTTCAGGTACTTCTACAAAATTTTTGATTTTCAACCGTTTACGGCCGTCACGTCGCTTAATTTTTCAAAGAAAATTCCCCATTTGTCCAATCTGAGGAATCGCAGACCACCAACCTCCCACTTGAATGTCTGGTCTAACTTCCTCACAAAGTAAAAATTGGACATTTTCTAGGGAAAATAAGACAAAATGACAGCCAAAAATGGAAAGATAATGAAAAATCTTTTGCATAAGTGCTTAAAATTTACCATAAACTATGGATTAATACGTACAATTTTATTCTAATTTAGCATTCGCATCATTTTTTGAAGAGATTTCAGCTCGATTCTCCGCAGGGGCGGATTTAAGGGGAAGGCGGGGAGGGGCGGCCGCCCCCCATTGGACAAAAAATATTTGGCGAGATAAAGAATGGATATGCTATTTGCAATGATTTTTGGCCGTCAGTGACCATAATTTCTCAAATTTTTCCGGCGCTACGCGCAGAATGATACCTATTAGAGACGTCTACTTTCTTGACGACCTGGAAGCTATTTTCTGTTTATGTAGCTTTCAAAACAATGTTAACAGAAGAAACAGCTATTTTTGCATAGTTTTCTTCTATTTTCAATTGAAAATTTCGATGTTTCGCATCAAATGCTATAAATACAGGAAATCAAGCAGCAAGTCATGCTTCATGACGTCTACTCGCCTTCATTTCATAAATTTTCCGGCGCTTCGCGCCAGATTTTAATTAAAGTCGAAGAAATTTAATAATTTTTTCGCACAAAACTGTCGAAAATTTTAAAATTTTAAGAAAAAATAGTGATTTTATGTAAGAGTATACAATGTAAAACACTGAAAAAACGCTACTTCGCGCCTTAAGGGCAAATTTTTTGGACCTATTTTTGACTGTTTTTGGAAAAGTTGGGATACCGCCCCTCCCCTTCAGGAAAATCCTAGATCCGCCACCGATTCTCCGCATATATGCATTTATATAATTTCGCATAGGTATGCAAACTGCTGAGGAGAGGATAGACGGTCTTTTAATCGTTATCTAGAAGCGGGAATCAATAGTGTTTGATTGAACAATAATAAAAGATAGCCTCAGTTCTGGGCTTAAAATAGAGGAGCGGTCCACTTTTAGACCAAATTCGAGTAGTAATGTTAACGTCTCTCTTCATTAATCCGAAAAACAAAACTCCGAAAATTTTGAATCATGAACATGTATGGACGCAAGAAGTGTAACTCAAGAGCGAAATCAGCAGGACTCCATAAATGTCACTTATTTTCAAACCATTTTTCGTTTCTTCATTGATTTTCTGACGCCGACTTCTTAAAAGTTTCAAAAAGCTTTTCGCCTGATCTTGAACGAATGGATGCTACCACACCTGGGCGTGAGAGAGGGTTTGGGGGTATGCACCACACATGGGTGTGGGGGGCGGGTTTGGGGGTATGCAACCCCCAGAAATCAAAATACCCCCAAGAATTCAAATTTTGAAATTTTTTTCCGCTTTTTAAGCGATTTTTTGATGCCACTGGATAGTGCTCGATGAGAAACGTTAAAAAATGGTGTTTTTTTGCCATACCGCCATTTTTAATGCCATTTTTTGACCTTTGAGAAAATCTTGCACACCCCCCAGAACTTTAGTGCCGCCCACCTATGGATGCTACCCTCTAAGACATAAACAAACTATGACCATGTATACTTATTTGAACAAGTTAAGCTAGGTTGTCGTGATGACAGATGTGTATTAAGAAATGCAAGCCTTTTACAATACACTCAACACTTATGTACTGAGCGTAACATAAAATTAATATGAAGAATTATTAAAGTAAATAATTAATTTATTAAAAGTCATTCTAATCATCTTATTACGTTATAGGTAAATAAATAACATGTATCAATATAACCTTTGAGGCTGCGTTGCCAAAGTCAGAGCTTTCATATAATTGTTTAAATTTTCTTCCGTGCGACCGTCCGTAAGAAACAACGAAACCTGCAGCAAAGACAAATCCCTCAAATCGTTCACTTGCATAACGCAATAGTCATTGGTTGCCGTTTTTTGACGCAACAATGCCGCATTTATAGGCTCTTGAACGCCCGACAAACGACAATGTATGGCGAAGCCGCCGACTCGCCGAAACGATTCGGGCAAAATTTTTAATTTATTGAATGGCACCACGGCCTTATTGCCGTAGTCGAGAAATAATACCTCAACAAAAGTACCTAATTAAAATAACGCGTCCAGTAAAAGGTTGTACGCTTACCATCCTCGTCAAGAAATTTTAAACTAAACAATCCTTAAATTTTGCTAAGGGTTATTCGACTCATGTTATAACGTAAGATATCAAGGGATGATTCGCATTGCTGTGCGTGGAAATCATCAGGATTATTAAATTGCTTATATTTTGTGACAAGAACTTTACGTAACCAATAGAAATGCGATGTGTTATGCCAATGTTATGTTGCATTATATGTTATTATTACTACATTATTACAGTCAACTACTAATACAGAAGAAGATTTATGCTAATTATCTCGTCTTTATTTACAAAATAAATCTTTCCAGTTTAGCGTTGTACTTTCATGTTGCATTATGTTCAGATGCGGACATTAATACCTGATTCGTCAATAATGATAATTACATTTTTTGCAGTGGTTGCACTAAGATTTTGACTCATCCTGTATACAAGTCGTAAAATATTGCGAAAATAAAGCAAAAATTTGGCTGTTTGACGTAACAGGATGTCATCTAATTATTTAAATAATTTTTGAAAACAAAACTATGATTATTTCAACTCTAAAGTAGGCGTTGTTAGCAATTGGAGTGGATAGAATACCGATATGCATGGTTACAAGCGAACATGTTCCTTGGGGAAGGAGTACTTCAGGACGGCTGATTCCCGGAGAATGAATGGTTGCTAGCTCGCGGCTGTTTCCTGCAGAAATTTTGATTTTGAAAAGCTTTGGAAAATATGATGTTCTACGCTTTTCACTGCATTAATTCATTCTACTCTTCGCTCTAAACAGTCATTCTGAACCATTTATCGTTAAATTTCAGTGATTTCTTTCGAAAATTTGCTTGATTTTTTATTTTAATGAGAAAGTTTAGTAAGTGGAGTTAAGAAATGTGGAGTTTAGAAACACAGCACGTTTTTTTATCGCGATTTGATTTCGTAATTAAATTTACAACTATAATTTTATTTGTAATTTTTTGCAAACGAGTATGTATATAAATCGAATTCTTCGGATACAATCCAGTCTCTTATTGGTAACGATACAAGGAAATTTTACGAGATCAGTTAGCAAGTAAAAAAGAACAAAAAGTAAACACGTATAAAAACGATCGAAATTCTCTTATTTAAGGTAAATCTTTTATGTGCCAGATCATAAAATCCTTAAAATATGAAATTTCTGTTCTCTCATTCCAATCGACAAACAAGCATATAATATGCACATCGGCAAGCTTAAATAATTGGAAAAAATATATTAATAAAAATAAATAAATAAAATAAAATAGATATAAAATTGTGTAACATACCTCGTACAAGGTGGCCGAGACCCGGCGGAGCAATGAAGCCCGAAAATAAAATGTGGACTCAGTGGGACAAGAAGAGTCGACCGTGTAAGGGGCGGCGCATAGAATGGCCGACAAATCAGCGACTTCGCGCACTGCATTCATTGGAAGAGCGAAATCGGCTTCCGCGAGGCTCAAATAAAGCAACTGCATGCGCATGGTCATAAAGTCAATGTATTTGCCTTGCGAGCAAAGTTGCACGAAAAAGTCGCCCGATTCTGAAACATCAGCATAAAACTTCAAAGCCTACATCTTGGGGATTTGAGAGAGGTTAGTCTACTCCTTCGAAACTTTTTTACCCTTGAAAAAATTTCCATCCTCAGAATTTTCGATTTTCCGAAAAAACTCATAGAAAACGTCCTGTTTTATGCATTTTTAGCTAACATGTGATGGCTCGAAATATTGGGAGGGGGTACCTGATCATTTTTAAGCAGGAGAAGGTAAATGACCTATGATTTTTGAAATTTTGGCCAAAAACGGCCAAAAAAACACATAAAAACGGTCAAAAATCGCAAGTTTTCCTAAAAATCGGGGGGGGGGGGGACAGGGTCAAAAATTTTCTGACTCTATGGGATCATGTAGGACATACAAGAGCATCGGGGTGAGAGGGCGGATTACTCCCCTGAACTCTAACAAACTGATAGCTATACAGTCATTTTGGCCGAAAAATCATTGCTATTGATCCTTTTTTGGGCTCAGAAAACTAGCTACATAGCCTTTTTGGACTGAGAAACATACCGTGTGAGTTCAAAAATGCTATCTAGTTGTCTTTTCTGAGTTTCAAAACGATATATAGCTATTTTCTTTACTCCAAAAAGGGCTAAATAGCTACTTTTATTCCAAAAGACTAAATAGCTATGTTTGTGAGCCCAAAAAGGCTATATAACCTTTTTACGAAGCACTTAGCTATGTACCAATTTTTGGTTTTCACCCCCTCTGAAAGTTCGACCGTGCACACCTATGATGGGTGATTAACAACTTTGGGTGGGGCATCCCTCTATTCCCCCGTTATATATCTCGTTTTTAGCGATATTACAGTCTCGCCAATTTTTAGACAGCCATTTTTGACTTATTTTATCGAATTATATTTAATTTTCATTTAAAATTTTTTATATTTTTGACGTCTAAGGAGGAAAGAGTACCGTCAGAAACGCCAAAAATGGCGTTTCTGCCGCTTAAACTAACATTTCAAGCCCATAAGGGACGCGTTAGAAAACATTTTCGGTTTTATCTCTCAGAATTTCCATGCTGTGCGTATACGGTAAAAGGCTTAGAATTTCAGGAGACATAGCCAGCTATGTCGAGAAACGGGGTAAATGACTTTGTAGTTTTAGCACAAAAAAAGCAAAAAAAAGTTTGTAAAAACGGTCTAAAACTGATGTTTTGCCAAAAATGGGGAAAGATACAAAAAAATCTTGGCCTTTGAGGGATTGGGGGAACAAGCGATTCTGCGTGGAAGTTGGTGCTTCACTTAATAAATCTATATTTAAACAACCCCTTTTACTCGAGTCTTGGCAACAGCGCCGTATACAGTGATCGACCGGGCTCAAAAAATACCGGGCCCGGGCCCGGGCTTTGCTGCCGGGCTTGGTACCGGGCCCGGGCCCGGGCTTATATACTAACAACATGCCTTGATTCCAATATAATGTTATGCATAAGATACATATTTAGACCGATTTTACATTTGTTATTTGTCAAACGCAAGGCTTACTGCTGTATCAAGAAGATTTTTGAATTCTAAGCTCTGTTAATTATTCAATCAATCTTTCTAAAAATATATTAAGTAGTTAGCAAGGATTTTGGTAGCATTATTCAAGCAAGAACAAAGTTTTTATTACAATAGCGCGCAATTCCATTATAAACACGGTTTGAAAAAGCACAGGGTTTCATGTAGATATTTAAAGGAAATTGAGCATTAAATTTAAGCATTCAGACATAACAGCGACTATGATATGGTCGGATAGAAGATATGCTGTTTGGATTTCAGGGCCCGGTTGCTCGACTTCACCTTAATAAAGGCTAACCATTAAAAATTAATTTTTAATGGTCGGCCGGTTGCTCGACTCCACCTTAACGCCAACGACCATTAAGATTCTCTTAACGAAACCATTAACGTTAAGGTAAAACCTTAACTAATGGTTTCGTTAAGGATCGTAAAAATCGGGTTGCTCGACTTGACCATTAATTAATGGTCGAGCATTTGTTAAGGGAAGTTTAAGGGTACCATTAATGAAACCATTAACAAAAACCTTTAATGGCTGCATTAAGGGAAATCTAATGGTAGCGTTAGGGTAAGCTTAATGGCTGCATTAAGGGAAGTTAAAATGGCTGTGTTAAGTTTACACGCATTTCATGAGGATTCTAATGTTTTGGTTAAAATACATAGATATAAAACGTTGAGAACCATAGTCATTGAAAATTCGAATTTTCTTTTATTTTACTCTTTTAACGCTTGACTTTTGGTGTTAGTTCGAATTCGGCTGATAATGGATTGCAGTGACAGCGAAACACTTAATTAGGAAAATAAATGAAAACGCTCGTTAGTCTGAGTAAAACATAATTGGTTGTTTGCGATGATTTGGAAATTTAAAAAAATAGAGAAATAAAAATTGTGAAATACAATGTTGATTATAGCGCATTTTCGGCAACAGCTAAAGAAAATGAAGAAGCCAACTGAAAAAACTCGTTCTCGAATAAAATCAGGGTTGGCAAGGCTGTGATTTTTTAATCTGGGTTTTTTGTGGGTTTTTTGGTTGCAAAACATCATTGGGTTTTGGGTTTTTTATCCACAGGTTACCAATTTTTCAAATAGACTGAAATAAATACTGTAGGTGATTCAAATTGTATTTCCAATCTCTTTTTATTTGCTTTATGCTGTTCCTTCGACTAGTAAAGGCCAACCAACCTCAGTCTGGTCAACACAATGCCATGCTCAAAAATCTCAGCCTCTAGTCCACAATTGCTATCCCATGCTGCAAAACAGGGCGCTTTTATTCAGCCAATTTTTCTATCTCCTAATATTTTTTGAGAGCCAGTGCATTTTTTTGATTAATATCTGGTAATGTCCGAGCATTGAAGAGGAAGATAAATACATATATGTGGCAACCGCAGTGAACGATCGATTTTGTTGTTGGATTTCAATATTAGCTGAATAATGTTGCTCTTTGTTTGTCTCGTGTCTTGCAGCTCTTGGAGTATTCCTAGCTACTTTATGTAGCTCTAGTTGTCATTTCCATTAAAAAAACCCAATAAAACTCCAATAAAGCACAAAAAACCCAAAAAACCCAAAATCCCAAAATTCAAAATTTTCAAATCTGGGTTTTTTCCATACCGGAATAAAATCTTTATCAAAATTTATTGTCATTAAAATGAACCAATGGATTTCATTTGACAGTGGATCGATGAGCATGTATCATATTACTAAATAAAAGAATAATGAAAGAAGCTTTACCTTTTAAGTGTGAAATGTAATCATTGAGTTATCTCGTGAAAACGATAATTGCATACATGAACTCTCTATAAGAACCGCGTTTTAATTGTCATAAAATTATGTAGTTGGAAAAATTTAATAGTTGAAAAAATTTCTATTTATGTAAAGATGAGGTTTGTATCAGCCATTTTTCTGCCATTCGCATTGTCAGTAGGCAGCGCTCATAGTTGCCTTGTCTGCAACTAGAAAAAAGGATAAAGTAATGTTATTGTTATGAAATTTCCAGTATTAAGGATAACTTGCTAAATCTAAATCGGTCATTAAATTCGTCGGCATTGAAATTAGTCAAAGGACTTCTTTTGACTTCGAATCGGCGAGAACTTGTCATAATATTAAAAATCGGAACGATACGAAGAAGCGCCATTTTTCAATGTGAAAAACAATCAATGAGTTCGTTAATGTAGCTCTCGACCTACCTTAAAGTATGAACCTTAACAAAACCATTAAAGTCGTTAAGGTGAAGCCCAGCAACCCAATTTACAATAAAGAAACCATTAAACGCTTAATGGGAGCGTTAAAGTTTCAGTCGAGCAACCGGTTTTAAGGCAGACATCAAAAAACTGAGCCTTAATTAATGGCTGCACTAAGGTGGAGTCCAGCAACCGAAATTTAAATCGACCATTAGACTTCCCTTAAAGTCGAGCTTAATGGTTGAGTCGAGCAACCCGATTTTTCTAATGGTTCCGTTAAGGTGGAAATCGGACTTAACGCGACCATTAATTAATGGTTGCGTTAAGGTGACCATTAACGTTAAGGTAAACATTAGTTAATGGTCGAGTCGAGCAACCGGGCCCAGAACTCAAACTATAGCGTGCATTGACGTCAATTGAAATAGTGTAGTGTATAGGATAGGACACGTATTGAAGCCATAGGCGTAGCAGGGGCATTGGGGGCACATATGCCCCCTAGAAATTTTTCAGAAATTTTGTTGATTTTTCGAGTGTAATAATTGTGTCCAGAAAATTGAGTTCAAAAAGGCAAAAACGTCAAAAATTTTCCGGCGCTTCGCGCCGAGTCTTTATTATATTTATTGTTATATAGATCCAATGAGTTCAAAAGCTTAAATTAGCTAAAATAATTGATCAATTCACATCACTTTAGTGATTTATTGCTCTACTTGTTCGTTGAATGAAACTGCGCATGCTTGTTGAGCATAACAGTAAATGTGCGAAAATGATTGTGTACCAGTTTGTCTATTCTTTGCTTTGTTTGTCTTTCTTTACAAGAACAGGACACATAATCCTATTTTAAATAAAAGGAATGGCCAAATTTTCTTATGTTTTTGCGTACTTTCTGTTTTCTGAATTATATCTTGTTAATAAGAAGGCCACAAATGGGCCTGAAAACGATAAGAACAAAATTGTCATTGATACATCTTTTTTGGCAGCACCCTTTGCTGCGCTTTATACTTAGCAGAGGTCGAAAAGCGCATTTCAGCTCAGAAATCTTGTACAATGTAGGACTTCATCAATTTTAAGTGTTTTGGGTTAATTTAGAACCGAGATTTGGCCGATTTTGCGAAAATTTTAGCGATAGTATTTAACATTAAAGTGCTTTTTTACAAAATTTTCTAGGGGCGATTGAGCGCGCCACCGCGGCTCCCCCACTCCGCCGTAAAATCTCGTTGTACATGTGCAGCGAGATTTTTGGGAGGACAAAAGGAAAAAGGGTTCGCCGAAATTAATTTGTCTGTTCTGTATGATTTAAGCGGTATAAATTGTGTTTAAAGAGCTAAAACGTCAAAATTTTCCGGTGCATGGCGCTGCTGGTTATTGTTCTTTCTTTTTGTAAAGCTTCAGCATTGCGTTTAATAGCCTAAATCAGGCAAAATATCACAGAATATTAGTATTCACAGGCTACAAAATGTTAAGGACAGTAAAAGATCACTAAATTTCGTGGTGCTTTGCGCCTCTTGTGATTTCCGAACTGTTTGTCAATTAAAAGACCGTAAATTCTACATGAAAACGGTAAAAATTTCAAAAATTTCCAGCGTTTCGCGCTGACTAACATTTTTGTATTTCTGATTGTCAGAAACCCATAAATTAGCTAGGCTACACTACTAAAGGTCGAAAAACTCAGTTTTGTTATAGGTACATAACGTTACTAACATTCAATGCAAAATTGATCTTAAAAAATTTTTTGTTCATGCCCCCGGACCAAAATCCTGGCTACGCCTCTAATTGAAGCGTTGTATAGAAGATGAATGCATATATGAAGTTGACAAGTATATGATAATGAGCAGGTGGGCAGAAGTAAGGCAAATGGATTTAAATAGAACCACAGGCTAGCAAATTCATAAGAAATACCGACAACAGCTGAAATAGTAAACGTCTAAAATATTAACCATAATTATTTGAGGCCCGGTTGAGGCCCGGTGGTTTTCAGCCGGGCCCGGGCCCGGACCTGCTATGACCGGCCGGGCCAGGTCCGGCCCGGGTACCCGGTCGATCACTGGCCGTATACCGAAAAAAACTTTAAGTGGTAAGATAATGCACGGAAAAATGAGAAAATCTCACGTCTCTGGTATTAAATCTTCAAGCAAATAGAACATTTTCAATAATTTAGCATGAATCGCGACCAAAAATGAAACTTTTGACAGACGCTCAATAAGAGAAAAAATTGTTTCGAAAAGCTCCAATTTCGCGATCTCAATGGATTGCATAGAACATGCTGAAAAACGTCCAAAAAATGCAGTTTTTACTGGCTATCACGGCAAAGTTTCTGAGAAACAGCCATTTTGCGTTAACTCTGCTCCCTTAAGCCAATCCTGAATACGGGCCTGCTAGGCAATAACTATGAAAATTATGATAAAAATATAAATGATAACGAGTATGACGATGATAAAAAATTATAATGCATCTCTTTAGTCGATTAATAAATTGTACATGAGTTAATCTTATATATACTCACCATTTACGTGAGAGACAACAATATCGTAAAATTCGCCTATCTGAAATTCAACTGGTTTAAACGCAGGCGGCGGAGTGTAAAGCTTGGCGAAACTCGGCTTAGGCTGCGAGAAAATAATGAAATTAACATGCAAGTACATAGATGACGTTTGTGTTGGAGGGAAAAGTTGAAATCGAATTTTCGAGCATGCTAAACACACTGCATCGGTAGATAAATTAATTAAGAAATAAACTTTGATTTAGAAATGATGTTGGCTGTTTCCAAGAAAATCTAGAAAACGTAAACGATGAAGGTGCATGTCAAAGACTTTCGTGAATTCACATCCAACGCACTCGAATAGAGCAGGCACGTATCTCTGGGGAAAATCGGAGGTCCAGACCCCCCCCCGAAATGCAGAAAAATCGGAAAAATAGGACTTTTTAAACGTTATTTTGTGCTATTTCTGGCCTTTTTGAGCTTAGTCCCCTGAAACTTGATGTTGGTCACCCCAAAATAAGACGACCAGCTACGTGCCTGGAATAGAGGAAAAAATTACACTTGAATGAGGCTGAATAATTTTGCCGAAAAAATCAGAAAATGTTTAACGTTTGTATGATGAATAATGAAAATTTAGAATGTCAAGTACGGTCAGATGCGTGCATGTCAACAGATAGGGGATGAAAATATCCTGCCGCCCCCCCCAGTGTTTGTTTTGTGCAAGGTCCATTTGTACATGTACAAAGATGGTCACAAAAAGTCTTTACACATTTTGTACATTCTAATTTTTGGATACTATAATATAATACAGCAGCGATTTTAGTGTGGTAAAACAGGATTTTTCGACCTTTGGTAGTGTATTTTATGTAGCTAATTTTGAGTGTTTAGCATTTTTAAATTCTAAATGCTAATTCTGCCATTATAAAAATATATAGGACAAAAAATTGCTCATTTCGGCACAGTTTTTGTCTTTCCAAAAATCTCTGTACATGTACAAAGACGATCCCAGAAAGTCTTTGCGCGTCAGAAAAATCTTTGCCGATTATAAAAAACCGTGCTCCTCACCTTTCATGATCTCGAACAGTTTTCACCCCTCCAGAAAAGTTTACAACGCTCCTCCAGAAACTTTTTCACCCAGCCCCTGGAATTCACGATTTTCCGAAAAATTCGTAGAACAGGTGCCCTTTTAAGCATTTTTATCTACCTGTTTGCTCAAATGTCCCAAATTTTTGGCACCATTTACTCATTTCTTGACTATTATTTTCTTCAATTAATTCGAATTTTTTAATTTTTTAAAAATTTTTTTCATGTTTATGCTCAAGAATGATAGAGCATAGTCAGAAACGCCGAAAAACTACATTTTTGACGCGTATCCATCCTTTTTTGAGCCAAAAAAGGCGTTTAAAATTTCAACACCCTCTATAATTCCCATGCTGTGCAGATCTGTTCCCCACCCAAAGTCAAGTAGTCACCCCATACATGCACATACTGGGGTGAAGGGGTGTTATTACCCCTCCGTTAGCTGAAGGGTCAGGCAAGCAGGTAAGGTCCAGCGAATCTGAGCTGACGGTACATTTTCTGCATCATTTTTGGGATAAAAACCGAGTAATATTGTCAAAATTTTCAAAGTCACTCGATATTACTGCTCAACTGATGCATATAAATTAACACATTATGCGGTTTACGATCCGAACAAAAAAAGACAAAATAACGTAATTATAATTGAGCTACAATAACGCTACGTTTATCGAATACCATATAACTAGAACTTGAAACAACGAAACGAAATAGCAAGAAGAAGCACTATGTATCATGAATGATAATGGGGCTGAGTGAATTTGCACCTCCAAAGATTTTTACCCCTCCTTGACTGTTTTGACCCACATAATTTCTAATTTTCCAATGAATATCGCAAAAAAGGTATTGCTGAACATGTATATTTTGTTCCATTTATTTAATTTTTTATATTTTTACGAATTTTTCCATACACATCTTCATGTTTTAGAAAGAAAAAGCATCGTAAGAAACGTTTAAAAATTGTGTTTTGACGAATATTTACCGTTTCTGAGCCCAAAAAAGACGCTTTGGAAAATTGTTTTCGGTTTTCACTCCACCCCACCCATTCTCATGCTATGTACGTATACTCCCTATAATGAATTAATTTTGTACAAGGTCACCTTCAACTGGTTTCCCATTATTTCTGATCGGCCGAGCAAAGTTGTCAACACAGACGAAGACTCAACACTGCATTAATATTTAATCACACGCTTATTACGTTGCGACAAACAGTGCACGATTTAGTCCAATTTGATTAATTTTTACGAATAATGTCAAATGAAAACAACGCAAAAGTAATATTTTTATTATATACAAAAGACTGGATAAATGATAAAAAATAAGCCCGAACAAAGCATAAGCTATAGGCACGTATCTCTAAAAGGAATGAGGGGGGTTCGGACCCCCCCAAGAAAAATTCAGAAAAATCGGGAAAACAGAACTTTTTAAACGTTATTTTGTGCCATTTTTGGCTTTTTTGGACTTAGTCCCCCCAAAAATTAGTGTCGGTCCTCCAACCCAAAAGAGGACGGCCAGCTACATGCCTGATAACCTGATATTTACCGGTGATTCAATGCGAATAGGTTCGACCAGGGCCTTTGAGTCTAAAAGTGATTTTCTATGCGCACGTGACGAAGCGCTATTTGTAGGCACAGGCACGCCATTTGCGGTCGTAAGAGCTTTTTTAGTCATAATCGAAGTTTCAACTGGCGTTTTAGTGCTGATTCCTTTATTATACACTCCTCCTGAAGCAATCAGCACCGATTCGATCGATTTTTTCAATTATACGAGTAATGCAAATTTTTTTCTAAATGTATATCTAAAACCTTCAATTTGCTTCTTCAGTACGATTAAAAAGTCAGCGGAACGTCTCGTGAGCATTACATGATCTTGAGGGGGTAGGGCGGGGGAGTCCCCGGAAAAGTTTTCACCCCCCCCCAATTTTTTCACCTCCCCCAGAATTCTCGCTTTTTGTGCTATTTTAAGCGTTTTTAGGTATCCGTTTGTTCAAAAGTGTCAAATTGTCGGCTTTCGCACCGCAGAAACATTTTTTTGACTATATCTTGTTCGATTTAATACAATGTTTCCGATATTTTTCCCGAAGTTTTGTATGCTTTCACGCTCTGGAAAGATAGAGCATCGTCAGAAACGCCGAAAACTGGTGTTTTTTCGGGCACGTATCCAACTTTTTTGATTTAAAAAAGGCAATTTTCAAATCCGCCCCCCAGAATTCCCGAAATGTGCATGCTGCTCGTGAGGATGTTTTAGAATTCTTGAATCATCTTGAAGTTAGCTTAATTCTTTGTGGAACATGAAATTCCCCTGCTAGTTTGTCTAGTAACTTTTGCTATAGCTCTCAGGGCGGGTATTATTCGGCTATTTTGAAGTATGCAAGGGGCAAAGAAGCTAGCCACGCCTTTGGTATGTAAATTGGAAAAGTTACCCTGAATTCAAATTTGATCCATCGACGAAAGATCAATAAAATTATTAGATATCTTAAAGACACATGGCAGGTTAGGTCAAGAAATTTCTCCAATGTGCCTTCTTGGGTTTATAAGTAATTGAATAAACGTCAAAAGCACCCTTATACGTGCATGTCAATGCTCTTTCTTTCTCAAAGAATAAAAGGGATAAAATTTATTCATAAATTTAACTAAATTGAACTGTTATTTGAAAAAATCGCTGATACCGCTTGAAAATCGAGCATGCTTCCTTAGGATTGTGGTTTTTATGTACTTCCTTACAAGTATTTCTCAGTTAAGCAAGCAATAAATACTAAAGGAATAAATGAATTAATTTTAAATACTATGTACATATCAAACCTTTAACTTGAGCGATTTATAAACTTTTGAAAAATAACGTAAGATTCAAGACCAATAATAGTCTATCATCCTTAATTATAATTTATCACTTCAATTTAATATCGGCAGGGCTCGATTTATACGTCAAATTTAAGTTTCGCATCGCATTAATTAATTAATATAACCAAAGATTCAAACGAGACACATGTAGTAGTAAAAACATACATGTAAAAGGAGGTTTGAGGGAACCTCCAACCCAAGTTAAGCGCCCCTTCATTCCCCAGAGTCAAAAAATTATTGACCCCCATCTTTGAAAAAAATTGCGTTTTTTTGCCATTTTTACGTGTTTATTTGGCCGTTTTTGGCTTGAAATTGAAGATCGTTTATCCCCCCTCCTAAAAATGGCCCGGGACCTCACCCGAAATTTCGAGCCGTTAAATGTATGGTAAAAACGCACCTGCGAAATGGTCAATATCAGCGCTTGTGTGAGGAATGGGTACTTTACAAAACGGTTCGAATCGTTTAGGAGCCGCAGGCGGAGTTTCTTCCCCCACTGATCCCGCACTGCTGGACGCTGTCGAATGATCGACGCCAAGCGTAGAAGTAAACGACTTAAAACAATAGTTTAAAAAATAAAGATAAATTAAATAAGCATAACACCATAAGCTTTAAACACCATACCCAAAAAATAATAGGTGGGCAAGGTAGGAATGGCCAGAGGAAAGTTGAGGGGGGGGTAAAATTCAAAAACCGTTACATAGTAAACATCATAGATGGGAAAGGTAGAGGTAGCCAGAGGGGGTAAAATTTAGGAATGGTCATATAAGGGACTGTGGTCATCGTTTTTTGAACAGGGTCTCTTTGTATAGGTACAATGACGGTATCCAAAGGTATAACATTTTATACGTGTAAATTTTAGGGTACTAAAATATGGCACAGTAGCGCGTTATATGCGGTAAACTTGTTTTTTGACCGTTATTTGTGAAGTTGAGCTAACTTAGAGGTTTCTAGTTATGAAAAATACAAAAATTTATCAATACGGCGCAAAGCGCCATAAAATTTTGATATGTTAACCATTTTCAGGTAGAATTTTCATCCTTTTTCAGCAGTAAGCTCAAAAATTGTCTTGGAGCAACTTTCGTTTTCTCAAAATCGCCTGGCAGTATCTGGTTTTCCAAAACCTCAGGAAGAGGTAACACCCTCATCTCACCTCCTATGCCCATGTGTGGTAAGCATGGGTCATCATAACATGCGTTTTTACCTGCTTTCTTAATAATAAAATATGAAAATCACTAAAATTACCTACGCCATATTAATTTTCAAAGAAATGGAATGCGTGCATACTGACAAAGCAATGCGATCGTTTTTTCGCTGTAAAATCGTTTTTTACAAGCCACTTAGCCATCTTCAAGCATACATACATGCACATAGGGGATGAAGGGGTATTACACCTCTTCCATGAAGGGTCAGTCGGACACTGGACGGGTACTGTCCGACGATTTTAATCTGATCAAACGTTTTTTGCATCATTTTTGAGACCAAAAGCAGTAGGAACGTCAAAAAATTTTTCCGGCGCTTCGCGCCAGATAAGTACCATTAAGTACTTTTTACTCAAAAAGCGCCCTAGATTGATAAATTTTTACATTTTTTGTAGTGATAAAAGTGATGAAATGGAGTCAAAATGGACTAAAAATGCATTTGAAATGCGATATTACCACGAAAAAACGTTTTATAGGCTATTTTGACCATTTTGATCGCTAAAACAGCAAAAAAATCGTGAACCTTAAATTTACTTCTTTGGATTTTCAGATTTCACCCCCCGTCGACCCTGACCTTATGCACCTATGTCTCCAAGTTTTCGATTTTCACTCCCCCTAAAAGTTCGACCTTGAAAGTCTAAACCCCCCACGTCCATGTGTGATTCATCAACTGCGCTTGTTGTCTTACCGAATCCAAGGAACGTTCCGCTCTTTGAACTTGCAGACGATCTGATGCCCTGCAAATGATTTTTGACATGATAAATACCAAATTTGAAGGACAGACTGCGTAAGTAGGACATATACAGGCACGTAGCTGGCCGTATTTTGGGGGGACCAACACCAATTTTTGGGGGACTTAGCCCAAAAAGGCCAAAAATAGCACAAATTAATGTTTAAAAAGTCCTATTTTTCCGATTTTTCTGAATTTTGGGGGGTTCGAACCCCCATTCCCTCAAAGATACGTGCCTGAAAATATAGCTAGTTATTTATTCGTCAAAAATATAGCTTCAGCTACATATTATATGAATTTCCACAAACTGCGATCGAAAAATTACTACAGTAGTAAACAAAGAGTAGAGCACGAACCTTATTATCTGTAACAGTAGAAAAAAATTTAGTAATAAGGTTCCAAATTTAAAATATATTAGCATTTTTCAAAACAATTAAAAACTGCCCAAATTGCACAGTAGCAAGATGTTACCTTTTAGTCAGAATTTCTTTCATATCTTCGACTATATTTTTGGATATTCTTCGCAGTCCTTCAATTTTGTTTCGGCCAAGAAGCGGATCGCTGCAATTATTTTGAGGTAAAACGTACGTGGAATCTACGACTGCAACTGCAAATTTTTTGTCTAACGTCAATTTGCGTTCCAGTTCTAAAAATTATTAATTAATAATAATAATATATTAATAATAATGATAATAATTAATTATTATTCTTATTATTATAATAATAGTAATAATAATAATATTAATAATATTATTATTATTATTATTATTAATAGTGATAATAATCATCATCATCATCATCATTATCATTATATTATTAGTAACAAATATAACGGGTATTAAAAAAATTTAAAAAGATGTGAATGATGAAAGAGTTGAATTGCGGCTAAAGACTTTATTTCCAACTTCTAAATCTTCATTAATACCAGATTCTATTTCAAAAACAATAACTTTTCACATAAATCGCCACTGAGTCGAGATCTTAACGGATCGTACACAATGCCTGCACTAATAAAGAGTTATTTAGAAGGCACGCTAGTTGGCGGTGCTGCAAGGAACAGACGGGCGGTATTATTTATTATCGCTAGTAATTTCAAAATAACCACATAAAAGCCTAGGCGTAGGGGGGCATTGGGGCACATGCCATCCACCGAAATTTTTCAGAAATATTGTTGAGTTTTCTGTTGCAATAACGCGTGTCCAGAAAACTGAGTTCAAAAAGGCAAAAACGTCAAAATTTTCCGGCGCTTCGCGCCGAGTCATTATTATTTAGCATTATATAGATCAAATGAATTTAAAAGCTTGAAGAAAGGGCCTGAAAACGGTAAGAGGTAAGAACAAAATTCTCATTGATACTTTTTTCTATATCTTATTGACAGCGTCCCGTTGCTGCGCTATGTAATTAGCAACGGTCGTAAAAGTTTTGTGCAATATAGGAGTTCATCAATTTTAAGTGTGTTTTGGGCTTGATTCAGGACCTAGATTTAGCCGATTTTGCGAAAATTTTAACATTACTATCTAACATTAAAATGTTTTATTTTACAAAATCTTCCGGGACTCTGCCCTGGACCCCACTGAGAACGCTTGAGCGCACCACCCCAGACCCCCACGCAACCGTAAAATCTGAAAAAATAATTAGGGAGAACAAGCCAGGTAAAAGAATTAGGAATTTCTAAAAATTTCCGGCGTTTCGCGCCGGCATGAATTTGTCTTTTTCGTATGATTGAAGCGGTATAAATTGATTTTACAGTGCAAAATGACAAATTTTTCCGGCGCATAGCGCCGCCAGTTACTGTTCTTTCTTTTTGTAAAGCTCCAGCATTGCGTTTAAATGCCTGAATCACTCAAAATATTTTCAGACAAAGTTAATAATTTGCAGTTTTCTTGTTAAAAGCTTGAACTGTCAAAATTGTTTTGTACAAATTTGATAATTTTTTGCTCTGTCAAAGCTACAAAACGTTAAGGGCGGTAAAAAATGACTAAATTTCTTGGCCATTTGCGTCACCTATGATTTCCGGAGTGTTTGTCAATAGAAAGGCCGTAAATTCTACATGAAAACTGTAGAAATTCCAAAGAATTTTGGCACTTCGCGCAGCTTTACACTTTTTGTGTTTTTGATCGTCAGAAACCCATAGATTAGCCAGGCTACACTACTAAAGGTCGAAAAACTCAGTTTCACTATACATAAAGTAACTGGCATTCAATGCACAAGTAGTATTAAAAAATGTTTGTTTATGCCCTCCCCAACCAGAATCCTTGCTACGCCTCTGCATAAAAGGCTAGTGCAAAGTTTCGGCATTTTCGCTAAAATCCGACCTATGATTATTATTCATTATTACCATTATTTATTAATTATTAAGTACAATAATTTTTAATTAGTAATTGTCAACTTTATTAATCGATCTAGGGTAATCAATCCAAATGGTTCGATATTATTTGACATTAGTATTTCAGATACTTCAATTCTAGTATTTTTATCATATGTACGTAGACAAATGGAAACTTAAGCGCGCTAAAGCGCGTTTTTACAAGTTCGCAAAACTTTTGGTCAGTCTGAGGCGCCTTTCAATGTCTATTTTCAGGGACAAAATAAGCAAAAAATGGCATAAATCGAAGTTAGTCCCAATTAATCTCTGTTGATTAATAATACAAATTGTTCACAAATACTCATTTACGATCTATCGCATAAATAAATGTCATATATGCGTAGCGTGTCGCACAGTTTTGGCACAAAAAACTAATTTTTTTAGGCAAGTTCGACATAAAGCCATCTATTACATGTTACTTACCTTAATGAAACTGCCGAATATCACCATAGGTGGTAGGCACCAAAATTCTAGGGGGTTCAAGATTTTTCAAAGATCAAAAATGGCCTTTAAAAAGGTGATATGGCGAAAAAAACGCCATTTTTCAACGTTTCTCATCGAGCACTATCCATTGGCATCAAAAAATTGCGAAAAAAACAAACATAATTTTCAAAAATTGAATTCTGGGGGATATTTTGGTTTCTAGCGGGAGGGGTATTGCGCTTTCTCAGAGGGAGTCATACCCCCAATCTCCCCCCACGCAAAAACATTTATCCACCATAAATCCTTAATTTCACACTTCCCTTCAATCCTTACAATTCTACAGATACGATAAATGCTCTAAGCTCACTTAGAATTAGTCCTTCGTCAGCAGGCGGATAAACAATCAATATAAACAACAGATTTGAATTTTCTGCGCTCGAAATTCGACGGTATACGTCAGTAACGTTAACTTCGTCCGTTTTATCAGTAATCAAATACTTAATTGGAGATTTTGAAAACACAAGCGAATGGCTGCAACTATTCACTTTGCACTGTTGTTCAATTTCTTCTATGACACGACTACTGAATTTTCTGAAAAGCACAATTAAACAGAAATGTTCAGATGAACGTTCATTCCTGCAAACTTATTCAAAGCAACTGCGTATGATAGTCAACAAAGTTACATATTTGGATAAATAGGCAAGGCGTGGACATACATGTACAACTTGGGAATTCTGGGGAGGGGGTCAGCAGCGTTTTTTAATCAAGGTCTCTTTGTACATGTACAAAGATGGTCCACAAAAGTCTTTGTACATTTTCTACATGCAACTTTTTGGGTGCTATAATATGGTTAGTAGCGTTTACGGTGTGGTAAAACAGGGTTTTTCGACGTTTGTTGGCGTTTTTCAGCTAATTTCTGGGTTTCTGATGACAAAATTCACTAATAATCGTCTCTAAAACGGCACGAAGCGCCGAAAAATTATTTGACATTTTTACTTTTGAAATGCAATTTCTGTCATTATAAAGGTATATAGAACACACACAATTACTCATTTCGGCGCGAAGCACCGCAAATTTTTGCGAATTTCAGACCTTTTTTGCAATTTTCTTCTTCCCAAAATCTTTGTACATGTACAAAGACGATCCCAAAAAGTCTCTGAACATCGGGAAAAATTTTTGCCGAATACAAAAAGAACACTGGTCCTAATGAAAGACTGACCGTGCACATGAACTCTGGCGCTCAATTGCACGACGTGCAAATAAAAGTTTCAGAAAGTAAAAATTAGTAAAAATTCGTGTTTAAAATATGATTTCAGTTCTCCTAAGTCTTTTTAACACAAAATCTTCAAAAAACATTTGACGCTTTGTGCCAAATTCTATATATTATATAGAGTTGTTGATTAAAATAATGGCAAAAATTGTGAAAAATGTAGAAACCATTCAAACCCGTGTCCAGGATTCGCCCAACAGTGGGAGGGGGATCCAACATAAGTCGGTCTATAATCTGGAAAAATTCGTCGGAATACTTTGCGAAAACCCGCATTTTTAAGTGTCACTTTTTGGTCGCGCTTGAGGCAAAATCAGTGTTTTTTTGTACAAGGTCCGTTTGTACATGTAAAAAGATGGTCCCTAAAATTCTTTGTACATTTTGTACACACAAATTTTTGGGTACTATATTATGGTACAGTAGCGATTTTAGTGTGGCAAAAACAGAGTTGTTTGACCTTTAGTAGTGTATTTTAGCTAATTTCTGGGCCTCTAAGGACAAAAATCACTAAGAATCGTCGTAAACGGCGCGAAGCGCCGAAAAATTTGACATTTTTCCTTTCAAAATGCAATTTCTGACATTATATAGTTATATAGAACACACAATTACTCATTTCGGCGCGAAGCGCCGAAAATGTTTGCGAATTTCAAACCTTTTTTTGCAGTTTTTGTCTTTCCAAAAATCGTTGTACATGTACAAAAACGGTCCCCAAAAGTCTTTTCATCGGGAAAAATCTGTGCCGAATACAAAAAAACGCTGGGCAAAATTATC
Source organism: Mermis nigrescens (assembly GCA_036768485.1). NCBI lineage: Eukaryota > Metazoa > Nematoda > Enoplea > Mermithida > Mermithidae > Mermis > Mermis nigrescens. The sequence goes on from JAVLUZ010000556.1 coordinate 72,340, forward strand.
GAAAATACTTCACATATGACGTGAAACGTCGAAAATTTGAAGATTTTATGACAAATACATGCAATTTTTTCATCTTTCCGTGCACTATCTTACCTTACAAAAGAATTTTTCAGTCAGGAGAAGAGCGGCCGCTCCTTCCCCGTAAATACGGCCCTGTACCCATTTGAATATTTTTTATCGAGAAAAACTTACCTTATTTGTAACAATCTGGGTAATAATGCGGAGTGCGCAAATGACCTAGCGACTTTCGTTGCCGCGTGCGAATAGGAATCGAGCGAAAAATCCTGTATATATGTGACAGGGGCCGAGAGAATAGGGTATTCCTACCCAAGGTCAATCATTCCCATTTATTCCCCAGAGGCTCCAATTTTTAACCCCTCCCCTATTCGGCGAAGACTTGCGTTTTATATCATTTTTATGTGTTTCTCCCATTCTTTCTAAAAATACAAGAAACACAATTTACCTCCTCCTTCCAAAAACTGCTTACATTTTAAAACTCCAAAACCAGTGCCCTCCACTCTGTGATAGTTTACTAAAAAATAGTTCTTTACTAGGTTGGTTTTTCAATATGCATTTCGCATTTATTAGAAACAAAACTTTCGTTACATACTCATAACAATTTCCAAAAATACAAGAGAATGAATAAATTTTAGATGACGTTCAAGAGGTTTAAAAAGCTACACTCAAACAGAATTAAAAAATAAGATGGTTTGTCTATATAATCAACAAAATGAAAAGGAAAAATTTTAAACTTACTTAAAATTTTAGTTTCTATTACTTTAAATAAAAATAACGCTATGTCATCAGGTGGAACGATGCACTAGCCAAGTATTTACTATTTTGTTAACGACTATCAGCACAAATTCATGCAAAAATAGCAGAATTTAAAATCTGACTTGTCGAGTCAAGCGTTGACATAGCGAGTCGCATTGAATACTAATTACAAGCAGTTATTTAATTCAAAGAGTAATTCTATGGAGCCCTCTGAACTTAAAACCGACTTTTTGAAAGCTTTCTAATGTAGCTTAGCTTGCACTAAACTCTTTGGTCATAAGGCCTCAAAACAGCGTACAAAACTGAAAAAAATGTTTCAAAAAGTTTATTGCTATCTAAAGACGCTGCATTATAGTGCTGTCCTCTTAAAAAAACCTTATTTTCATGTTTACCGACCATAACTTTTTATGGATGCAACCTAACCTAGATTTTAAATGCGAATCTTTTGTCTTTCCTAGCTCTATCGATTGGCATATAGTTCATTGGCCTCGTCCGCCAACTGACTGGATGGGATAAGCAAATGTGCTTTTGAAAAACTTACATTTTCTCAAAAAATCCATGTTTTAAAAAACCCAATTTCATTATTCATGTTATCCTTCTGGTTAATGTTGGGAAATCATTTTAAGCACTCAGTAGCACATTTATGGCCTATGCGGACATTTAAAAGTTAGTTTTCATCCTTATGACCCTAAAACTACAGTATGCCCTCTAGGGATGCAACGAGTAGTCAATTTTTATCTATTCGGGTTAGGGTTCGAGTAATTCATTTAGGTTTATTCGGATTCGGGTTCGGATAGTCAAGTTCAGTTTATTCGGATCCGGATTCGGGTATCCAAATCAATACCCGGAGGCACGTAGCTGGCCATCCTATTTTGGGGGGACCAATACCAATTTTGGGGGGTTCGAGGTCCAAAAAGGCCAAAAATAGCACAAAATAACGTTTAAAAAAATCCTATTTTTCAGTTTTTTCTGACTTTTGGGGGAGTCCGGAGTTCTGACCCCCCATTCCCCCAGAGCTATGTGCCTGAATACTCGATCGGGTTCGAGTTCGGGTAGTTTAGTAAAGTATATATATACGCATAATTAACTAATATATATGTAATAGTGTATTACTTTGGTTTTCGTGCACCTGCATATTACAATGTCGATATCAATTCCACACAGTTGTTCAGCGCCTATCAGGTGTATATTTGGGGGCTTGGGTGGTCTTTTGTTGCTCATCAGTAAGAGAAAATATAACATTTTATGAGTACAAGAAGCCCAAAATAGAACAAAAAATGGGCAAACAAAATATTCTTGAGCATTGAAAAGGTAGCTTGTTTACTCCACATCATGAGGCCATTGAAGGTGGATGAAGCCTAAAATTTTAGGTCTTTCATTCCCATCTGACCCCCAGGCTGAACTGACCCCGCAAACCATCCGTCCTGTGCAACTGTGGTGTATTCTATTTGCATTAGATGCCAAAACTTTTTTACGACTTTTAATAGTGCGATTTAGCAATTTCTGGGTCTCTGACACTAAAAAACAATAATCTGTCAACAATACAGCGCGATGCGCAAGAAAATTTTCCGTATCTTCAGCGTTTTCAGCTTAAATTTAAGGTTTTTTGATGACAAATACTTCATAAATCAGAAGATTGAATTCGCCATAGCGCCAAACAATTTCGTCATTCTCATCTTCTGAAACAAACCCTTGAGATTTTGTAGCGACGAATAAGGTATAAAATTGCAAAACTCATAGAAACTGATTTGCATATCTTGCTTGTGCGTCCCACTTTGACTTAAATACTCTGTGCTATTATTAAAAAATCTGTCTTTTATTGTTCCCGTCTCGCATCAAGCGTCTTTCTCAGGCACGTAGCTTTGGGGGGAATAGGAGGGTCCGGACCGGACCCCAGAATTCAGAAAAATCGGACTTTTTGCACGTTAGTTAGTGCTATTTTTGGCTTTTTGGGGTTAGTCCCCCCAAAATTGGTGTTAGTCCCCCCAAAATAGGACGGCCAGCTACGTGCCTATTCTTTCTCATTCAGTGATAAATTTTACATATATTCTTACCGAAATTATATTTTTCAGGCAATTGTTTAAGTTTTTACTAGCTCTCAATAGGCTATGAAAAATGACGTTTGTTTGGAAGCGCTTGAGCCAGACTTATAAAAATAAAAAATACACGACGCGAAGCGCCGAAAATTTTGAGCTATTTCGATAAAACATGCCGACTTTCATTATTTTCCATGCATCATTTTACCTTTCTAAAATTATTTTTGGGCTAGGGGCGGTGCCCCCACCCCCGTGTGTATGCCTAGCCTATCTAAATGTACATGCCGAAATACTGCCAAAACAGTGCCTGGGATCATTTTGAGATTAAAGCCAATAATGATTCCCACTGCAAAGTTAGCTCAGTTTATCCTGCGTGAATAAATCGCTTCTTCAATGGCCAAAAGCTGCTATTTGTGAAGCTTAATTTGATAAAAATAAATCGTACCAATGAATAATGAAGCAGTTTTTAGAAGCGAAATTTCATTTGACAATCATTTTGTGAAAAAAGAGTTAAAAAGTTGAAAGGTTGTAAGATTGAGATAAAATAACCGGCGCGAAGCGTCGAAAATTTGTAAAGTTTTGACATGAAATCGTGACGTTTTTCGCGCTTCAAAATACCCGAATAAGCTCGAATAAATTGTAAAAACATTCGGATTCGGGTAGTCAAAATAAATTTATTCGGGTTCGGGTTCGGGTAGTCGAGTTCACTTTATTCGGGTTCGGGTTGGGGCCCTGAATTTTGTTCGGGTACCCGTTGCATCCCTAATGCCCTCAAAGTGAGACTTAAAATAACTCGCGTCAATCTTAAAAAAACCACTCTAAATTTTTTGAAAAAAACCTCTCAATATTGAAGGGATTAGTGTTTTACATATTCTAGCACCGAAAAGTCACTCATCCATAGGTGCACAAGGTCAGGGTCGGCAGGAGGTGAAATCCACGAAAATCCAAAACAGTAAATTTAACGTTCACGATTTTTGTTGCTTTTTTAACGATCAAAATGGTCAAAATAGCCTATAAAACGTTTTTTCATGGTAATGTCGCATTTTAAAAGCATTTTTAGTCCATTTTGACTGCATTAAATCAATTTTAAAACTTAAAAAATGCAAAAAATTTATCAATTTTTGGCGTTTTTTGAGTAAATAGTACCTAAAAGTACTAATCTGGCAGCAAAGTTTGACGTTTTTGCCGCTTTTGACCTCAAAAATGATGCAAAAAATGTTCCATCAACTCAAAAATCGCCGGACAGCACCAGTCCGGTTGACCCTTCAGGAAAGAGGGGGTAATACCCCCTTAACCCCCATGTATGCATGTATGCACTCGTCTGAGCTTATAAGCATGAGCAGTCTCGCGTAGAACATATATACAAGTGTTTTTGGAAAAAAGTTAAACTCGGATGGAAAATCTTTTGCTTTTTGGCGTTAGCATGTACAGGACACTACTCTCTTCAATATGCAGTGGTTTTTGAAAAGATTTGGAGCCAGTGTTTTTTTTTGTACAAGGTCCGTTTGTACATGTACAAAGATGGTCCCTAAAAGTCTTTGTACATTTCGTACACACAAATTTTTGGGTACTATAATATGGTATAGTAGCGATTTTAGTGTGGCAAAAACAGAGTTGTTCGACCTTTGGTTACGTAGTTTAGCAATTTCTAGGTTTCTGAGGGCAGAAATCAGTAATAATCGTCTCAAAACGGCGCGAAGCGCCAAAAAATTTGGCATTTTTCCTTTCAAAATGCAATTTCTGAAATTATAAAGATATATATGAACACACAATTGCTCATTTCGGCGCGGAGCGCCGAGAATTTCTGCGAATTTCGAACCTTTTTTTGCAGTTTTTGTCTTCCAAAAATCTTTGTACATGCCAAGATTTTTGTCTAAATCTTTGTGCATGTACAAAGACGGTCCCCAAAAGTCTTTGTACATCGCGAAAGATCTTTGCCGAATAAAAAAAACCGTGCTTGGAGCACATTTTTGAGACCAATATGGGTTTTTCTAAACTCCGTCTTCAAGGATATACTGTACCCTGAGGTCATGAGCAAGAAAAATGAAATTTTTTCTGAATAGCCTGCTGGGGGGATAACATAAAAACATTATAAAACTTGTCATTTGCAATTCGTATTAAAGCGTTGTTCATCCAAAATCGGGGGCGTGCGTAAGTTGTTTTGTAAAGGGGCGTGCGTAAGTTGTCACCTTCATGACTGCATGTCCCTATTGCTAACGTTATAGTCGTATATACTCGTATGTTGTCATGTGTGTCATTTAAAATATCGTCGTTTTTTATCGAGTTACATCCTTTTTTTGTATTTGTGTTTTTCCCAGACGTTGCAATAAATGCTTTGATATCTGATATCTCATGTTGGGACGCATCCTGAAACACAACTATTATTTTGTTGCGTTGACTTAGGCCAGCTTAAGATGTCGGCAGAAAATTTTGCGACTGGCACTCATATTGGGGAGCACTGAGGTGGATTTTTTAAGACTCATTTTGAATGGATTTCTTAAAGGACAGCACTATATATATTTTTTCTTCGCTTTCGCGATTTTATGGAAATAATTTATGTCCGGACGAAATGATTTGGCAGAGGAAGACGGACTCGAAACGTTTCCGGTCAAATTTCAATCTCATAGTCATATTTAAATTTAATTGATATGTCCTAATTATTTTACTGAATATCGTTTAGAAAAACTATTAAATATGAACTGATACAAAGTTTTAAATCAAATAAATTTAAATACACTAAAAATATATGAAGACTAACGAAGAAGTCGTCCGTGGTTATTCACAACAAAACCTTATCATTTAATTCAAGCAAGCTTATCTAATCATTCTACAGTTTAGACCTTAGAATGACAAGATAAAGACGCTGACAGGTATTTCCGGCTGCAGTTTAGATCTTTGAACTCCTACAACAGATAATTTATTTTGGACACACGTGCAATTAAAATAGCTTTCATAAAACAGCCTTGTGAACACACATGGGCGTGGTTGCTTTGGGGGGATATGCACCCCCAGAAGTTGAGATACCCCCCAGAAATCAAATTTTGAAATTTTTTTGCTTTTTTAGCGATTTTTTGATGCCATTGGACAGTGCTCGATGAGAAACGTCGAAAAATGGTGTTTTTTTCGCCATACGACCACTTTTAAGACAATTTTTTGACCTTTGAAAATTTTTTCACTCCCCCAGAATTTCGGTGCTGCCCACCTATGCTTGTGAAGCGCTACCTGGTGCTAATTGCAAACATTTAAGTTCTAACACTTACATCAACTGAGACAATGGAAACTGATCCTTAGAAATAAAAGAAACAGCGATATAATCAATCGAATCGGGCCAATGTATTTTCGATTCTTCTAAAGGCGCAGATAATGACGTCATGTTTAATGCAAGTAGTCTATATCTTCATAAACCTTATTACTAAATCAATAAAAATAGCAGTTAAAAATACAGAATATGGCAGACATGCAATACCTACCTATATAGGTAGGTAACCTACACCTATATGAAGTGCAGACAGATTCTGAGAATTTCTAATGAACTTTCTTCATCTATTCAAAGTCAAAGTTTCAAAGTCAAGGTATATTGTGGAGCGAATAAAAAAAGTAAAATTTTGCATTTCGAAGGTATGATAATTTCTGTTACTGCAACAAGATTAATTAAAACTATTGAACAACGAAAGAGACATTTTGAGCGTGGCGTGGGTAAAATTCTGAAACATAAATGGAAAAGAAAAACGGTAATTGGGAAAAATTTCTAAAATGGAAAACGAAAATGGGAAAATGGATTTAAGCGGAAGATGAAAAATTGTCCGGCTAAACTTAAGAATATGGTACTTTTAGAAAAGGAGCAAAACGAATATGGAATGCCAAAATTTTTGTGCCAAACTGGTTGGTAGAACATGATAAATTGAAGCGCGGAAAAAAATTTGGTGAAAATCTGAGCCATACTTGCAAAGTTGCAGGCAACTGTCGATTTGAGTGTTGGGTGGGACGATTGAACGGCTCGATCCAAGGACTTACACATTTGTCAGAAATAGATTATATGGGCTGAAATTATGGAAGGAAGCATAGCAATGAAGGAGAAACAAGAAAAAAGGCGCGGAAAGCTGTTTGAAATTTAAAAAAAACTTTAAAAAAATTTTCATTTTTTGCATGTTCTTTCGGTTTTACTTGATAGATAAAGGAAAATCTAAGTTTTTGCTTCTAATATACTTAGGCTTAGGCTTAGTATATCGGAAAAGGTGTTTTTAAGCTGCTTAGGTCGAGGTCGCTTTCGCTCAGGTCAATGTATAGATGCTTAGGTCGATGTATAGATGCTTAGGTGGATGTATAGATGCTTAGGTCAATGTATAGATGCTTATATCGACGTAAATTGGGTATCTACATGTGATTCTGCATTCAGCTGTTTAAATCTTCAAATACTTAGGTCGAGTAGATGCTTCGTAGGCCGAGAAGATGCTAATTAACGAAACCCATAGCTTTTGTAATATTGATCATAGACGGATGAATATTTTTTTCCGCGCTTTCTATCAACATGTACTAAGTACTGAGCGAAAAATCCGCTCTTCTAAAGTTTATTTCATAGTATCCTGAAAGTACCATATTCTTAACTTACTCCAAATTGTTCACTTACGAATTTTCAAACTGAACATTGTTCTTTTATGAGAAAAAGTTCAAGCTTCCAAATTTTCGAATTCAGTAACCAGCCTAGGCAGCAGCAGAACAGAAACTTCCCTGGTGTTAAAAAAGTCAGAAATGCACAGCTCTGTGAAAAAAACCGAAAATTTGAGAAAAACATTCCCATCAATGATCACTCACCGCATCACAGAGAAGTATCTATGATCCTGTTCCTTTCTGCACGTAGGGTAGGGAAAATGAGGCAAAATGAAGCCGAAAATGCTTGCGGATTCAGATTGGTGCCCGACATGGGCTAAACCTAAGGCATAAATGGGACAAATATTGCTCCGCTCGCTTAGCTCGCTCCGCAATTTCCGCTCGATTTATCTCAGGCTTAGCCCATGCGCTGACATCAAGGTGAATGCACATAACTAAGCCCAAGCCTAAGACATTGGTGACAACAGTCCAATTATTCTTTTCACCATTATTTTCGTGATCAGCGACATCAATTTCCCGCACTTTCATGATTTACGGAAAAATTTTTCCGGAACCCGAAATGATCATTTTCATGATAAAGTACTAGCATATTCGTGATCAGAACCACCGGATTTACACAAAATCGATTAATTTTGGCAAAATTTTGAAAAATTTTTCTGTAGGTACTTACTTCCTAAACTCCAAGTCACCGTTTTTTCCCAGCGATTTGGTTGACATTATAGACCAGTAGTGATCTACCGGGGCCCCGGCCCCGGCTATCCCCAGCCATTTTTCAGCATCCCCGGCCTCGGCCGGGGCAAGGTCAAAAAATGACCGGGGCCGGGGAAAAATTTAGTGTAATTCGTATTTTGTACAGGAAGTGATACCGCCAGTTATTTATCAATGGGCGTTCTAGACAAGATTGTCGATAAAAATGCTGCAATTGGCACGGCGCGGCTTAAAGATTAATAATAAGTAAGAATTAAATCTGAATTCTTAAATGGAAAAAAACAGTGCTTGGCAACCCTGAAATTCGGTAAAACTCGAACTATACAGTAAAAGCTACAGATACATAGACCAATAGCACAGGAAACATGAGAACATTTCTGACTCTACACAGTTACCATTAAAGGTAGCAGAGAAGTAAATCCGACGCTAAGCGCCGACAAGTTTTCAAATTTTATCTTCCTCCTACGCATTTTTGTGACTAGCAAAGAAAAATGCTCCGATGGAACAAAAAAGATGAATATACTTGGAATTGTGGATTATTAAGGATGTAAAAGGAGGGGACTAGGAAAAATCAACTTAAAGTCGCAAAATCTGCTGAAAATCACACTTTCGCTAAGCAACGCAAAAAATCGAAGTATAATTTGCGGCCAACAGATTAAAATAAATATTTAACCATAAAATGATTGAAAAAGCAGCACATTAGCTACGCAGTAACTATGGGAAATAATGTTGAGTAAACTAACAGTCTTTCTAAGCCAATTGAATGAATGGTTTAAAACAGTAGGAAACGCGTGAGTTGACTTGAAACAGACTAAATGTAGGCACACTAGCATGCCCTTAAGGATTGTGTGCACTAATCAATCGACCCCTGCTTTGCTTGCTTCAATGCTCAAAACAAAATAAAACAACTTTAAATACAATACAACTTAGTTTTCTATCAATCAGGATGCGTTGCTACTTGCCAGAAATTTAAAAAATAAACATTACAGATTTAGTTTATACACTCTTATCTGAAACTGAACATTATTCAAAAAAGACACTTTTTTAGAGGCCGCAGAATATAATTCGATTTTTTGCGTTGCTTAGAGAAAGTTTGATTTTTAGCAGATTTTGTGACTTTAAGTAGATTTTTCCTAGTCCCCTCCTTTTACATCCTTAATAATCCACAATTTCAAGTATATTCATCTTTTTTGTTCCATCGGAGCATTTTTTCTTTGCTAGTACACTACTTTTAATCAGCGTGATTTCATTACATCAGTCAGTAAACACATACAGTAACATGCCACAATAATGACTACACAGCAGAAGCAATTTGCGGTTAAACTTTAGAATATGGTATTTTTAAAAAAGAAGCAAAACGAATACTAAATGCCAAAAATTTTCTGCTGAAACTGGAAAAAACTTGAAAAAAACTAAACTTGATGCGCGGAAAAAAATTTGGTGAAAATCTGAGCCATACTTGCAAAGTTGCAGGCAACTCTCAATTTGAGTGTTGGGTGGGACGATTAAACGGCTCGATCCAAGGACTTACATATTTGTCAGAAATAAATAATATGGGCTGAAATTAGAAAGGAGGCATAGCAATGAACGAGAAAAAAGGCCAGGGAAGCTGTTTGAAATTTTAAAATACTAAAAAAATTCTCATTTTTTTGCATGTTTTTTCGATTTTACTTGATAAGATATAGGAAAATCTAAGTTTTTGCTTCTATTATACTTAGGCTTAGGCTTAGTATATCTGTAAAAGGTGTTTAAGCTGCTTAGGTCAAGGTCGCTCCCGCTCAGGTCGATGTATAGATGCTTAGGTCGATGTATAGATGCTTAGGTCGATGTATAGATGCTTAGGTGAACGTAAATTTGGTATCTACATGTGATTCTGCATTCAGCTGTCTGAATCTTCAAATACTTAGGTCCATAAGATGCTTGCTTAGGTTGAGAAGAGGCTAATTAACGAAACCCATAGCTTTTGTAATATTGATCATATATGGATGAATATTCTTTTCCGCGCTTTCTTTCAACAAGTTCTAAGTACTGAGCGAAAAATCCGCTCTTCTGAAGTTTATTTTTTAGTATTCTGAAAGTACCATATTCTTAAGTTACTCCGAAATTCGAAATTCGAAAATAAACAAAAAATATTACATACTTTAGATTATTGCTGTCTACTGTTGTCTACAACAGAGGTTTGATTCAAAATATGGTTTCACAACGGAATCAGTAACTTGATTGTCGAAAGTATGAAGTTTACTATTTTTTATTAGCTATAGTAAATATATGTTCCATTCTAAGCAGTCCTGTAAGTTATAGAGGTCGTTCCACATTTAAATAAACTTGGAAACCACCGTACCTACGGGACTTACTTAAGTACCTGGCTACACTTAGCGCTGGTCAGGTTGCTAGGGCGAAACGACGGACTCAACCACACGACCCTCAATAACTACGGTCTCAAACTCCTCGGACCTAAATTCGTCCGTACCAACGGAGCTATTGGCAGCTATGCCCTAAAACCTAACGCAGTAGTAATTAAGTAGCCCCGGAATTTAGCCCTAGGTCAGTTGACCTATTTTGGACCAAAATAATAATTAACGCGAAAAGATTTGTTAACTTGTTTTCGCCAGAGAATACCTATTGCGAAAAACTATTTCTTTCCTGGTTCCTACGAGCACAATGAACAATGAAAACAACAACAAAGAGCTCTCAACCAGCCAGTCATCTTACATAAAAATTATGAAATAATTTTTATGATTTTCAAATTGAAAATTGGGTGTTTGAATTTGCGATAAAGAAAATAATCAAAAGATAGTCACTTGGATAATTTGAGCCGAGTAACAAAATAAGGGCCGTCCACCAATTCCAAACTAAACGCGACCGATCACTATGGAAAAGTTTTGAAAAATGAGCTTGCTAAGCGAGAGTTGTAAACCAAGAGAAACTTAAAGTTTAAACCTACCATTAAATTATGGAGAGAATTATAAAAGATTTTAAAACTTTAAGAAAATGGAAAAGGTGGGATGTTGGTAGATTAAAAAACAAAGTTTTTCAGCAAAAACTCAAAAACTTTACGCAAATATCAAGTGTAAGGAACACTAACGCTTAGATTTGGAACTGAAATAAATTTGTAGTATAAACTACATATTAACAACAAATGAATAGTGCAAACTTTACACAACTACTAGGTGTAGAGAAAACTAACAGTCAGATTCCCAATTCTGATTTTACGTAGAACATTTTGCAAAAAATTTAAGCTTCCGCAAGGCTCTAGAGCTAAAGTTAATATGCAGTGTAAACCTTACACAACCACAGAGTGTAAAGAAGACTTTAGTCGGATTCATAATTCTAATATTACTCAGATATTACGATAAAGATTTATGAAAAAATTGAGTTCCACAATAACCCGAGAACAAATAAACATCAGTTGCAAACTACTTTACACCACTGTTGAGTGTAAGCAAACGCGCTAAACTAGCGTCTCACATTTGATTCCTGCTACATTTTTAGACTTTAGAAAAAGTCAAGGTTCTCCAAGGCTCTAGAAACTAAAAGCTAGTATGCGTTGTAAACTTTACACAACCACAGAGTGTAAAGATAATTTCAGTCGGATACGTAATTCTGATATTACTCTGATATTACGATCAACATTTATGAAAACATTAAGTCTCCACAATGGCCCGGAAGACAAATAAATATCACATGTTAATCACTTTACACCACTGTTGTGTGCAAACAAATTGGCGTATCACATTTATTTCTGGTTCATTTTTAGACTTGAATTATTTCCAGACTCATAACCAGTGATCGGACCGAGGGTACTTTTGGATCTATAGCCTCGGCCAAGGCCGAGGCGACTTAAAATCCTTGCCTCGGCCTTTTTCCGAGGCCGAGGGTAATGGCGAGGATCAAGCTTATATACCTATACTCCATAAATAGTACCTACTCTTAGAATATTTTGTATGTACATACATGAACTAGAGAATAATCGTAATATTTAACACTTTATCGAACTAAAACAAATGTTTATTGGTGTTAAGCCCGAAACACACTTCACGCGGCGCGGCGAACGGCGTGAATTCGCCGCAGCGGTCGCCGCGCCGAATTCGCGCTGATCCATGGCATACTTCCTGGCGCCGCGCGGCGAGGCGCGAAGTTTGCTGCGCCGCATTTCAAGGCATGCTTCAAGCGGCCCAAGGCATACTCCAAGCGGCCGCCGCGCCGCAACCAAATTCGCTAAAGTCCAATTTATTTTGCCGCTTTTCATGGCATACTTCACCGCGCGGCGAGAAGCAAATAATGTCTATTTTTAGCATTTTTTCGAATTTTTTCGCCGCGCCGCAGAAGTCCAAACGTTTGGACTTTCCTCGCGAATGCTAATGAGGTGCGCCGGTATCGATCTGCTCTGAATCTATAACGAAATACGTTGCGGCAATTCGCGTGGAGTATGCCAACATCGAGCGAAGCGGCAGCGAAGCGGCAAACGGCGTCGCCCAGTTGGCGCCATTTTTTCTTGCCGCGCGGCGACCGCGCCGCATGAAGTATGCCCAGGTGGCGCGAAGCGGCAGACGAATTCCGCCGCGCCAGTTTCGCGCCATGACGTCACATTTTTGGGTATACTGTGGCCGCAAACCCCCTTTGCGGCACGAATCGCGTGAAGTATGTTTCGGGCTTTAGCCAGAATTTTTATTTCAATCTGATGAAGCAGATAATTCATAATCAAAATCTAGATCATCTGAATCAAAGTTAGCGTCGTCGTCAACCTTTATCAGATTCTTTCAAAGTCACACTATTATATTCAACTGCTTTGAGATTGTGCTTTACAAAAAAGAGTTTTTGAACATTTTATGGTAGCAGACGGATGCGAGAATTACTGTACTTTCTGATCCATCCAGTAGCGGAAGGGGCGGTATCCAAACTTTTCCAAAAAAGTCAAAAACAGGTTCAAAATTTTGCCCTTAACGCGCAGAAATAGCATTTTTCGGTGTTTTACATTGTATACTTTTACATAAAATCACTGTTGAAGTCATATTTTTCTTAAAATTTTAGAATTTTCGACAATTTTGTGCGAAAAAATCATTAAATTTCTAAGACTTTAAGACCGAAAAATTTGTAAAATTAAGGCGGATAGACGTCTAGAAGCATGATTTACTGCTTGATTTCCTGTATTTATAGCATTTGATGCGTAACATTGAAATTTTTTATTGAAAATAGAAGAAAATTATGCAAAAATAGGTGTTTCTGCTGTTAAAATTGTTTTGAAACCTACATGAACAGAAAAGGGCTTCCAGGTCGCCAAGAAAGTAAATAAATGTCATTAATAGGTATCATCCGGCGCGTAGCGCCGGAAAAATTTGAGAAGTTATGGTCACTGACGGCCAAAAATCATTGCAAATTGCATATCCATTCTTTATCTCGCCAAATATTTTGGCCAATGAGGAGCGGCCGCCCCACCCCGCCCCCTTCAAATCCGCCTCTGCATGTAGCGACTGTACTTTCCGATCCATGTAGCGAAAAGACGCTTTTGGTTGTACAAATTATCATTGTGAAATTCAACGCGAAGCGCGAAAAGTCTTTTGCGATTATTCTCACATTTTATTTCGAAAGGGGCACTTTCCCCCAATCCCCCTGTATACGAGCCTGAGCTCTACGTTAGGGTTAAAATAGGAACTATATGCTATGCAGGAAGGTCGGTAGGATACTTAATCAGTGATACTGACACACAAAACCTCTAAAATAAAAATAATTCATGACAATGCGGTGGAAGAATAGAAAAGCTGTGGTGAATGAATGACAGACAAATGTTCAAAAACTCCTTTTTGTAAAGCATAATCTCAAAGCAGTTGGTTATAATAGTGTGACTTAAAAGAATCTGATAAAGGATGACGACGACGATGACGCGATAGCACAACAAGGCGAAATGGATGAGGCTAACTCTGATTCAGATGATCTAGATTTTGATGATGAATTATCTGCTTCATCAGATTAAAATCAGAATTCTGGCTAACAGCAATAAACATATAAACATTTATTTTAGTTAGATAAAGTGTTTAATATTACGATTATTTTCTCTGCACTGCACTTTCCGATCCATGTAGCGAGCATGAGAAATAAAACTTAGTCATCATATGAATATCAATTGGCACTTTGCTGTATGTAACTTGGTGTAACTGGGTACGCGCCTAAAACCATAAGAAAAGCCAATAGGTAAGAAGCAGCCTGTGTACTGCAGATGCATTCTAAATAGTTAATATTTAACGGATATATTAAACTTATTCAAATTTGATTTTAACTCCTCGGCGCGTCGGCACTTTTCAGCTTCGCCCTCGGCGCCGAGGCCGAGGCTCCAAAAAACGCCGAGCCTTGCCGAGGCCGAGGCCTCGGTCTGATCACTGCTCATAACCCAGAACTTGACGGAAAAAACAAGACAGAAACACGTTTAACTCCCCCATTTTTTTGACTTTACACTCCTCGAAAAAGCTAAATACTGATGTAAACAGACGCAATTCGCTGTGACGCCTACCCCTTAGAAAGTACTTTATTTTTATCCTATTCGACCTCGCCCTACTTCTGAACAGAGGAAAGTGGCGAACAAAAAATGTACAAACACGTATTTTCCACTGTCCACCACATTGTAAACTTTAAAAATCTGAACCTACGCCCCGCCCCATTGAATGTAAATAAATTCGGTTCGGGCCAGTTTGTTGCCCTTTGATTGCAGTACGTTTGTATGTGCCAAACTTACGTTCCGCTAAATATTTGATATGATTTACCAATCTAAAATACGAAAAAAACCAGTTTTTTTCGCCCACTTTACACCTCAGATTTCGAACTTTTCACCCCATAAACAACTCAATATTACATTTTTTGAACGCAACTTGCTTCGACGTGTAGCCATTAGAAGTTACTTTATTTCTATTTTATTCAATTCATCCCAACTCATAACCGAAAAAGTTGACAGAGAAATTTTGGACAAATTCTGTTTTTTTACTCATCCACAAGAGTGTAAAGTTTAAAACCCTGGTACTAACTGCGTATTTATTGTAGAAAAGTTTGCTGGTAAGAGCCCCTTATCCATAGTACATATCTGTCAGAAAAAATTTCCTAAAACTCATAACCGGAGTTGTTGGCAGACATAAACAAGTCGAAAACTCGGCCAAAATGTGTCTTATCACACCCAGATTTTCGCACTCTTTACACTCCCATTCGAGAACTGAGGCGAAATTCAAAAAGGAAAAAAGTGTTATCTGCAGAACCTAAATAGATGAATAAGTCAAATAAAGTGCATGGTTTTGCCAAAAGAATTAAAAAAATGAAAGAAGTTAACATTCAGAAGATTCGAACCCATTATTCTTTTTTAAGACCGTATCCGAGAACGGAGTTGTCAACCACTGCGCCAACTCGACATATCCGCAGATTTCAGCTTGATTATACTATAAAGTATTCATCATTCTACTGAAGTTTAAGAATAGTGCATTTATGATGATAAAAATAATTATTTATTAAAGACGAGTCAAAAACCTCTGAAATAAGAAAAATCTGATCAAACAATATGCAATACGGAGTTATGTATCGGCATTAGAAAATAGATGTAGGTATAATTCAAAGTTCACCTCTTCATACCTCAACAAACACTGGCTGTAGAAAAGTTTAAAGGTCAGATCCGCTATTCTGACCTTACAGAGGACATTTTTAAAAAAATTCATCATCTACGACGCTTTGGGCGCAAAAGTGCTTCTCGGTGTAAACTTTACAGCTTGTGCTAATACCGCAATATTGGGTGTATAGAAACAAAATAAGCTGGGATCTGTAACGCTAAGGTCAGGGCACCTTTTAAGCATAATTAGCATGTTCCGCCTACTTAGCGAAGTAGTTGAAGAAATATCGTTTTTCGTCTCGAACCCTTTACACTATACGATCACAGATAAAGAAATATTGCATTATAAGAGAAAAAATTCGGTTTTGAGATTTTGCAACCCTCTACATTATAAAACTGATTGGACTGCACATAAACCAAAATTGAGTTAGATAAGCTGAAGGACACGCAAAGAGTAAAAAACACGTATACTTTACACTTTTGTGCAACAAATATTGAGTGTAAAGAAATTTTAAGGTCAGATTCGTAATCTAAAGCTCAGGGGCAACATTTTAAAAAAAAATTGGCCCTCCTCAAATTATTTAATTTTTCGGTTTACACTTTACACGCTCATTGCTAACTCAGTATTGAGTGTAAACAAAAAAAGACGGGCATCGAATTTTTTAATTATCCATCGATTGAAAAAACCACACCTCCCAGGTATGTGCCGTTGTTGCTGTGAGGGGGGACACAAATTTCGCACTCGCTGTGATAAACATATAAGAAAAAGGATGGTGTAGATAGTGTATCTACACGAGCCGTTACATGTACGGCCTTTGCGCACCTTAGTGCGCCAATTCAGACCATCCGGTCGTGTGTTTCCACTTTGGCGACCCAGCCATATTTTCAGATCGACGATATGACATGCGGAGGCATTCCGACCACGCAGTGTCAATTGGTTGGACTCTTGTCGCTAGGTGTCGCGAGGGATACTATGATGCGACCTTTTTACTGTGGAACACCCCACAAGTCCCCTATCACTTTTCACATTTAAAACATAGGCGACATGACCGCTATTCACGTTGAGCCTGTGCGGAGACCTGGAAAATCTATGTGCAAGTAGCACACAATTTTTGTCATAAACACATTTTACAATAATTTCTTCTTCTATTACTGTGGGCCAATCCCCCTTAGGATTATTAGTTGGTTGGTGCCAGTTTGGCTTTTGCTTTTGCGGCGTGTCATCTTCGACTATATTAGCGCCATTTGTTGTTCATTGTTTTAATTCGGTAAAAGCACAAAAATCCACTGCTTAGGGGTGCATTATATCGCAAGCAGTCAGGAATTGGGATCAGGCCGGCCATAGCTTTATTTCTTGCCGGATTTCGTTGGGTAAAGTTTTTATTTATCGTTTTGTGCAAAATTCATAATTCCTTTTTCAATCCAAAAATCTATAAAAATTATTACATAATTTTTATAGTAGATGACAGCCCGGAATAGAGCTCTTTGTTGTTGTGTTTTAAGTACAGAGTGCTGTTGGAACCAGAAATCGTAAGTAGTTTCGCCATAGGTAATCTAGTGCGAAACCCTTTCAATTCTTTTCGCGAAAAATTACTCTTTTGGTCTAAAAAGGTCTAAGGACCTAGGGCGAATACCGGGATTATCTAATTACCCCTGGTTAAGATCTGCGGTCGGCATCTCCTTCCCTTTTTCTCCATAGGTACCGGACCAATTACGTCCGTGGAGATTTTAGGTAGTTTGTATTCAGGGTCAGCTTGGAAGAGTGCAGGTTTTTACCGCAGCTTCTTGACCAGCGCTAGGTGTAGCATAGGTACTTAGGTAAATCCCGAAGGTACTTACGGGGGTTCGCTGCTTTCGTAGTTGTTGTGTGTTGGGTATCTTCTCTGACGGCGTGCTGTCAGTTTATTTATCCGTACATACTTCAAGTGCTGAATCAGCCAACTCGTTTGCGCGCGCTAAGATACTCCAATAACTCGAAGGCGGACGGAACCCACCTAAGTTACAGTGGAGTTTCCCCCTTAAGGTTGCTCGCGACAACCGATCCGGTGTCTGTCATCATTTAAATTAATACATAATATTTTCTTTACCCAAAAATATTTATTTCGGCATTCTAAAAATGTGTATTGTTTCGCTCGTATATTTTTATCGTATCGTCCGCGTCGCGGCAGTGCGCAGATAAGTTAAGCGTTCGCGGCAAAGAAATTCTGTATTTGTGGTAAAGTCGCTGGTATTTTTTCTCTATATACCTATTCGACTAAGCGAAATATTTTCGCCTTTCGCCACGCTCATAAATTCTTTTGTGCCTCTCTTTCGTACTCGTTGCTATTTTGGCATATAGAGGTACGTTTTCAGGAAAAACCCATACCTAGAGGGGTCCAATTCGAAAAAATTTTTTCAGATTTTCAGATAGTGGATTTTTTGGGAGAAAAATTTTCTTTTACCTAACGTTCATATTTCAAACGTTCCATTTTTATAATGGGTGGTAAGAAAATTTTACGTACCCCTCCAGCTAAAAAGGTGCCGCCCCTAGCCCGTCCTGCGCGCCCAGTACAGCCTGATCAAACCAGTTCTTTGGCGAGCGATAACACTATTTTACCCCCTTCGGTAAATAATACTTCTGTTATCCCTTCTGATAACGAGTCTACTACCGGCAGCGTGCATTCCGGAACCGGTAATTCTGCTGATACGCAAATTGAAGTAAATTCTGACGCAACGATCGTTAATAATGATCTTAACTTGCGCGCGAGTAACGATGATAATCAGACGGAAAACGAAGCCGTTTTACCTAGTCGAACTTTTGATGTGGAAAGTAATGCATCTGAAAAGCAAAATGAGGATGAAACTCGTCCTAATTCGGCAAATTCTGACCGAATTCTTTCGACTATTCTTGAGACTATTCAGAAAATGCAGTTTCAGCATGCGCAAGAATTGCGCCAAATTCGTGAGGAACTTAATAACCGGTCTACGGCTACGTTTTCTGCTCGCCCTGAGGCTAGTCAGTCTTTGCGAGTACATAACGACAAAAACGTGATTAATGACGTGCCTATCGAGTTACCGAAACGGCGTGTCGAACAGACGGTAAATAACGAAACCGAGTTTGATAATTCATCGCCTGTCATTCGGCCTCCGATTAATAATCCTAAGCCTAAGGTTACACTCGCGTCTGAAAGAACATCTGTGCCTATTTTACCTATGAGTGATCGTATGCCTGTTGATTTTAGATCGTCGTGTATGCGTGAGCAGCGTGTGCAAAACCCTCTTTCTGCGGATAATTTATCTAATTTTGCGCATTCTTCACAGCACGCGTCTAATCAGCAAAGTGTTGAAAACGCGCCTACTTTTTCAGAATTTTTGCAGCGCCCTTTAAATCAGCTAGCGCCTGAATTTGTGCCTAATACTGTAAATAATACGCAACATCATTCTTTAAATCCGCCGCCCTTGCAGTATTTTCCTTCTAACGCGGAAAGCGCGCCCATGCAGCACGCGTCGCATTTCAGGAGCGATAATTTTTCAGCGCACGATAATTTAGCCAATCCTAACGACGAATCCATGCCAATCAGGGACAATATAGTCGCGCCAGCCAGCCAGCGCCATGTCAGATTTTCAGATGAGGACTCTAGCTCTTCGCAGCAGGAAGATTCGCATCGCTCGGCGTCGCAGCGAAAGTTCGCGTCGCAGTTCTCGTCGCTCACGCCATAATTCAGATTCTTCGTCTTCTTCGCGCGATAAATCATCTGTTGCTGAAGCTATTAATCGCGGCCCTTTCATACAGCAAATGCATATAGCTGTAGCTGCTAGGAAATCTTTTCAGGGTGAAAAAACCGATATTCGGAAATTTTTCAGCGAATTTGAAAGACTGGCAAAAATATATAAAATTGATAAAAAAGATCGAGCTGAATTTGTTTCATCATTTTTCGACGACTATGCGTTAAATTTGTATGAAGCGTTACCTCAAGAAGTGCGTAATTCTTACACTAAGACTAAGTACGCTATGATCGCGGAATTTTGTCCTCTCGATCACGATACGTTATATGACCACTTTCTTGACCGTAAGCAACAGCCCAATGAGTCTGTTCAAGCTTACTATCTCGCGCTTCACAAACAATTAAGACGCGCTAGACCTCATATTGAAACCGACTCTGAGCAATTTAACGAAATGCTTCGCCATCAATTAAAGCGCGGTATGTTACCTGAAATTTCAACTGCAGCCTATCAACGCGCGCCTGAAGCTGAGTTACATGAATTTTTGCATAATGCTAAATGCGCAGAGTATGCAGCGCGCCAACTTGTAGCGAAAAAAGCGCCAACGCCCTATGTCTCGACCATTGCCAATCCTGCCACCGGTGCAATTCCTAAGGAATCTGTGCGTTTTTCTAATAATGCTGATTCTGATCGTTCGCGCAATAAGACGTTTTCTCGTTCAAAACGCCCCAAAAATGAGCAATCTTCAGCGCGTAAATTTTGCGATTTTTGTAAGCGCACGGGTCATGTTGAAGAACAATGTTTTAAAAAGATGAGACAGCGCAAACTTGACGAAAATGCACAGCAAGCGAAATTCGAACCCGCCGCGCGTCAACGTAGTCAGTCGCGTTCTTGGAATAGTCGTAATCGCTCATCGTTGCGCTCAAATAATAATAATCGACCTCAGTCTAAGCCTAGGTATCGCGATCAAAGCCAAAATCGTCAACCTATCCCTCAAAGTTCTGACGCACGTTTTGATTCTAGGCGCTTGCGTCCAATTTTTAGGCAAAACTATAACGATTACGCGCCAAATTATCGCCAAAACTATCAAAATCAGCCCTATGATAATCGCATGCAATCGTATGACTATCGCCAAAATAATCCTTATGTGACTCATCCGGCAGAACAGCGTAATACGTATTATAATTCCAATTATCGTTCTGCGCCGCGAAATTATCCCCCTAACGTCACATATGTAGCGGATTTCCAGCCCGCCTTAGATTATCCCCCGCCGCAACCGCCCTACTCGCCTAAGAAAAATGCAAACATGGTTACTTCTCATCAATCTGAAGAAACTAAGCGGGAAGAAAATTTTGCATCCCAAGCATTTTTGGAAGAATATGATAGATTGCAGCGAAGATTAGCGGTTTTAGAAAAAATGACTTCATCCCCCACCTTAAATCAGGATCCTGAAATTCCGATAGTTAGTCATGCAGGTACAAATCTACCCACCATTTTGGCTGAAATTCATGGTGTAAAAATTCCGGCACTAATTGACACTGGCTCGCAAGTCACAATGATGACTACTGCAGCATTTTTAAGACTAGGTTTCAGGTTACCTCCGAAACAAACGTCTAAAGTCGTGCACGGTGTAGGTGATACAACAGTAGTTGTTCGCTTTAATTTTAATATGACTATAACTATCGCGGATCATTCTATTCCCACGTTAGTGTCTATCATCGATAAATTGCCAGAAGACATGCTTCTCGGTTTTGATTTTTGCCGTTCCGCGTTACTCTGGGTGAATCCCATCGAAGATTGCGCGTTTATAAACGGTATAAAATTAAATCTCTTATCACCGAGTGAAAAATTGCAGTTTCGTACCAATCCAAACGCTAAGATCGCATGTCCTATCTGCGTGCATGTTTCAATTTCAGAGCCCATCACGATTTTGCCACGCCACGAGTTAATAACACCTGCATATATAAGTCACGGTTCCTACGATGCTGATATTGCACTTTTCGAGCCCGATCCAGATTTTATGCGCAGAAGTTCACTTTTTGTCGCCCCTGCTATCGTCGACACTTCAGTTTCAGTTTTTCCTTTGAGGTTATGTAACATCTCAAAATCGCCCGTTCAGGTCGACACTGGAGAGCTAATTGGATCGCTAACGTCTGATGTTGAGGTCGTGTCTCATGTTTCTGTTTCAGACAATCGCTCGCTCAAACTTTTTTCCTCGATAAATAAGGCTTTACAGGGTTCCATCGCTAACTCTAAGGAACAGCAGCAAATTCGTGATCTTTGTCATAAATATAATTCGATATTCGCTTTAAAAGGCGAACCACTCGGTCGCACTCCGCTCGTTAAACATCACATCGACACAGGGGATAATCCCCCTGTTGTAGGTAAAACTTATCGTGTCGAACACGCGCGCCGACAAGTCATGCAACGAATAATAAACGAAATGATCGCGGAAAAAGTCATCAGACCAACAACTAGTCCCTGGGCCAGTCCTTTGTTTTTAATTGGGAAAAAAGATGGTTCCCTCCGCCCAGTTGTGGATTATCGACGATTAAATGATGTGACAAAAACTCAAATTTATCCTCTACCTCAAATTGACGATTATTTTGATGCCCTAGGGTCTGCAGCTTACTTTAGTACGCTAGACTTAAAATCTGGGTATTGGCAGATCCCCCTTGACGAAAAATCGCGTGAAAAAACCGCTTTTATCTGTCCTGTAGGTCACTACGAATTCGAAGTGTTACCTTTTGGTTTAAAAAACGCCCCCGCCGATTTTCAGCGCCTTATGGAGCTTGTTCTCGCTGGTTTAAATTGGAAAACCTGTCTCGTATATATCGACGATATAATTGTGTTTTCGCGCACGTTTTCAGAGCATCTTAAAAATCTAGAAGATGTCTTTCGCGCGCTTCAAAACGCAAACTTAAGGGTTAAACCAGAAAAATGTCATCTAGCCCATGCAGAAGTCCAATTTTTGGGTCATCGCATAAGTTCGCTAGGTATTGCTCCTGACTTGACTAAAATTGCAGATTTGATCAATTTTCCAGTGCCAAAAACGGTGAAAGCTTTACAGAAATTTCTTGGTCTCGTTCAATGGTTCAAAAAATTTGTAAAAGATCTCGCGAAAATCGCGAAACCTCTTTTTCGTTTATTAAGAAAAGACACGGAATTTCTTTGGACTGAAGAACATCAAAAAGCTTTTCAAACGTTAAAAGATGCCTTCACTTCACCACCGATTTTGCAGTTGCCTAAGTTCGATAATGACCATCAATTCATCCTGACAACCGACGCAAGCAATTATGCGCTAGGTGCCATTCTTACGCAGAAACATCTTCCATCTAAAAATCGTTTCATTCTTGGTTATGCTAGCCGTGTTTTAAACTCGGCCGAATGTAACTATGCCACATCTGAGAAGGAGGCTTTAGCGGTTGTCTGGGCAATTAAGCATTATAGGCATTATCTCTATGGCAAAAAATTCATCATAGAAACAGATCATCAGGCGCTTACTTGGCTCATAAATGTAAAAGATCCTTCCAGTCGTTTAAGACGCTGGGGTTTAAAATTACAGGAATACGAGTATGAGGTTGTTTATGTACCAGGCGCATATAACTGCGCTGCGGACTTATTATCGCGTCATCCTAAGTACGATCGCGACGAACAACGCTATAAACTCGAACGTAAACCCGTTGCTAACGTCGCTAACCTCAAATCCGAAGCGTCTGAGTCTGACGACGACAACGAACCACCTGATATAAGACAACAAACCATCGCGCCAAAACTGCAAGCTGCGCAAAAAGATCATCCGCCAGTTTTTTATGAACGCATCACTTTATCTGAAGCTGAAAAAGCAGAAATTCTGTCGCCTGCTAAACTCCTTGCCGAACAACGTCAAGATGAAGAGTTAAACAAAATCTGTGAATCGCTCAGCGACTTAACAACACGTAAATATCGCGACGAATTTTTCTTGCTAAATAAAATTCTCTATCGCAGATTTCAGCCTAAGCGCGCAGCTAATACCATTCATCAGCTTGTCATTCCCAAAGTCGCTTCGTAGCTTCATCTTAACCGAATTTCACGATTCCATCTTTGGAGCCCATTTCTCCGCGCTGAAAAATCTTACCCGCCATTCAGCTTTGTTACTGGTGGCCTAGAATGGAGAATGATGTGCTTGCATGGTGTAAGAATTGTGAGGTGTGTTTGCAGCGTAAGGTAGCGAATAACCCCACCACCATACCTCTGCAGCCCATCGAAGTTTCAGCACCGTTTGAGTTAATCGCGTGTGATTGTCTCCATATGCCTCGTTCGACGTCCGGGAATGATCAAATCGTTGTTTTCATGGACTATTTTACTAAGTATGTTGAAGCGTTTGCAGTGTCTGATATAAAAGCGGTCACCATAGCAAACCTATTATTGCGCGAAGTAATTCCTAGACACGGCGTTCCAAAGCGATTTTTAACTGATCAGGGCTCAAATTTCACATCAGCGCTAATTTCCAAAGTTTGCAAATTACTAAGTGTTCAAAAAGTTTTCACAACCCCTTATCATCCTCAGTGTGATGGGTTAGTTGAACGGTATAATCGAAGACTCATCGATGGACTTTCTAAACTAAGCGCGAGAAATCAATACGACTGGGAACAATTTTTGCCCTTTGCTTTATTCGCGTATCGCGCAACGCCGCAGTCATCTACAAATATTTTGCCATTTGAGATGCTGTACGGTCGTGAACCTTCTTTTCCACTCGATATACAGCTTTTAAGCGATCTTGCGTTGAATCCTAATATACCTAACATTGCTGAAAAATATCTTGCTGATCTGAAACTTACGCTTCTTAACTTACACGATATCGCTAGCGAAAATCTTGCTAAAGCGCGTAACCATCAGAAAAAGCAGTATGACAAAACAATGCGCGAAAGTAAATTTGCAGTTGACGATATTGTATATCTCAACAATGAAGCGGTAATTCAGCCTGAAATTGGAAAACTTTCACCTAAACAATTAGGTCCGTATCGCATCAAAGCCTTGCCAATGCCTGAAACTGCGCGCATCATCTATTTGCATAATCCTTTAATCAAACATGTAGTGTACCGTAATCGCCTCTTACCTGCCCCAAAGTTGCCCTATTCCGATCTTATTGCCAAAAAGTACGCATACGTACCCAGTGATTTTGTTTTAGTTAAGCTACCGCGTTGACCTGTGTGTCCGGCAGTAGTTATAACTTTTGAGGAATTAGCGGGCCGGGAAAGGAATAGGAGGGAGTGTGCGCCTGTTTGTTTGTTAATTGGTGCTAAATCGGCACATGCCGTGCCCTTAACTAACGTTACACCTTTTGCAGAGCCATGGCTGAGCAGCGTGCAGAACAGAAGAGGACGTTGTGGACCGAGATCGTCCGATGTTTAGCCTCGGGAATGACAACGATGCTGCCCATTTCCTCGTAGCGCTTGAAGCTGCGGCTGCTGCAAAGCAGTATCGCGCAGAAGTGTGTCCTTTACACTTCCTTTACTTCGAAAACGACGAACACATGACTCCCAATCTTCGCGAACCATCACACCACGAAACGCCACACCACTACGATTGTATCTATGCCCAACGTAAGTGGTGGCTGGCAACGATGGACCGTATCCCGTTGTCAGCGCCATATGTGCCCAAAAACGCCATTCGACGTACCGTAATGGTCGAAACACACGAACAGTCTTATAACGCGATACGAACACTTTTCAGGTCGTCTAATTGTCTGAACAGCCAGTACTTTTTTGGTTTCAACTCCGAGCATGTTAACGACCGTTTGTTCATGCCTTACCGCATTTGGGAACAATACTGGCAGCAACTCGATCCCAACTACATGCAGGCCAACGGTCCTTTTGTTCGATACATTCAGATCGCCGACGTTCCTGGCCATGTTTTTGTTTGGGATATTTGTAGGTTTCCACAGCCCCCGATTGGGCTGGCGGAGTTGCTTGAGACACAGCTGCGAGATGTTTTTCTAGCCTGCCACGATCCTAGTAACGATAAGATTGCCTATTTTCATGTCTACGGCCCACATCGCGCAGATGTAGTGGCCTATTTACAAAATCGTGATAGCTTTCCTCCACCGCGTTTGGTTTTCAGGGCCAATATTTTAGATACGCTGGTGATGAGCCGCTTTTTCATGGTCAAACATCGTATTGATGCCAGAAATCATTGCCTAAAAACGTTGGCAGCTTTCTTCTTCGATATGCAGCCGGATTCTTTGGCAGTCACATGGATTGGCCAGGCATGGAACATGCCTTTGACGGGTCCTATGTTACGGTATCTTGTTTTAGACCCGATTTTCTCGCTCGATGTCTACATTCTTATCAATACGTATTCGCCAAACATGAGTCTAATTTCTCCTCGTCGTGTTCTGACAGGTTTTACTTTTGAGGGTGACGAACGTTCCGTCCAGGGCAGCGCCGCCGCCGGAGCCGTTATACATCAAGCTGTCGAAATTACCCCCAATATGAAACAAAGGCGAAAAGCCATACGACAACATTTCCGCAGATCATTGACAGCTGATTCGGACGGCGAGGATCCGACGATGATTATTTTAGATGGCTATGAGTTAGACGACCAGGGTAGGCCACCATTTCCGCCGCCGTCACAGCGTTTGCCATCGCCGACGCAGCAACAAGTTCTCGATGGTATTATTGCTAATTTGCCTTCCACATCGCGTAACGTGCCTGAACCGATGGATACAAACGTTTTAGATAGGGTTCCAGTTGTGGCCGCAACCAGGGCCCCGTTAGGTCGGCCCCTGGATGTCAAAAATTTGCCTTTCGTCTCTCAACCGGTACGTACTCAAAAATCGCGTTTTGAGCCCTTACAAGCTGTTCCAGCTTCAGTGGCTCCTCCTCCGCCTGCTTACTCGGCGCCGACGGATATCCAAAATATCATGGCCTCAATGACGTTGCCTTTCGCCGCCAAGCCTTTGCCGTCGATGCGTATTCCTCGAATTTCGCAGCCACAACCGACGGAACCAGTTGTCCTAACTCCGGCTGAACAGTCGATGCAGGTGCAGGATAACGAGGAACAACGGCGAACAACCGCCTACGCTGAATTATTTTCAGGAAACCATGCAAGAATTGCAGGAAACAGGTCAACCTTGCCTGTCTATCCATAATTTTCTCAATTTTTGCGATTGGCTTGGACCAGAAGCAGGTTTGGAACTGTACACAGGTTTGCGTACTGACATTCAACTGTGTTACAACTCGATGTACGCCCGTTATTTGCAGTATTGTCGAATCTCTAATCCGCCGGAGAGGCCAATCATTCCGCTACGCTTGCCCACGGATCCGGATCCAAATGAGGCATTTAGGAATTGGGTTGCGTCGCATTTTATTATGCAGCCTTCTGTCTTTCACCGCCAGTTCTATCCAGATCCGTTGTTTATGCGAAATCGCATGTTTATCACGACTGGTTATATGGTCTACGAAGTAAACATCCAATACGTCGCAAACCATTCTTTTCAGCCGACGCCGCCGCTAATGAACGTTTGACTCGGTGTCACAATTCAGCCTGAGTTCTTTCCGCATCGTATCCAGCCTCAGCCTGATCATACGGCACCGTTGTGTTTGACGATGCGGCAAATGGTTGATATTTTTGAAGCGTTTCGTGAATTCGAGAGAGAATACGAAACCACATTCAGCCGCGAACCGGTGTTTGCTACTGCGCACATGTTGCAAGCTACATCACTGTTGCGCTATTTAGATCAACGTTTCTTCATTTTCGCGATGTTGTATGGCGATCCTGGAATTGCCTGGCGAATGTGTGAACAGATTCGACGGATGCTTCGTGCCGCCTTCTTTGGTCCGACGTATACTCAATTTCTGAGGGAAGCTTTCGCAGAATTTCCTGAGTTAGCGGAAGAAATTGAGGATACGGTTGTGCTACATCGCGATATTCAGCTAATTTGCGAAGCCACAGATCCTGACTTAACGGTGCCTGCTCAATTTGGTCGTCACAAATTGCGCCAACACTCTACGCATTATCTTCTGAAAAAACTGCCTGACGAATTGAACAATATTCGTCAAAACCAGCAGAGACGTTAATCGCAGAAACGACTCGCTGATGCGGAGGACCCAAGTGGCCCCCAAGCGAAGAAACGATGAAACGTTTCAGATCTTTCCTTACAGGCTCAGATCGACTTACGCCAGGCCCAAATGATAATCGGAAAGCCGATCGTGAAACTCAACCGATGCCGCCATTGCCACGCGTTACTGTTGCACGTAAGCCAGGCTCTTTAGCCGTGGCCTCTGAAATAAGACGTGAGGATGAGAGCAGCGTACATGGAACGCTTACGATCCTATCACGAAGCCATTCCTTTATTAAGGGCCAGCCAATACGTCCAGAATAAATACGAACATACTCAGCGAGCTATGCGTGCCAATCAAAAGCGACGAGAGCGACGCGAAAGGCAAGCAATGATCTATCGCCAACTGGCGTTATTATCATACGCTGGGCAGCAAGAAAATTCTGGGGGGTGCAAGATTTTTTTGAAGGTCGAAAAATGGCCTTAAAAATGGTGGTATGGCGATAAAAACACCATTTTTCGACGTTTCTCATCAAGCACTATCCATTGGCATCAAAAAATTGCGAAAAAAACGAAAAAAATTTTCAAAAATTGAATTCTGGGGGGTTATTTTGATTTCTGGGGGGGGGGGTATTTTGGTTTCTGGGGGGGTGCATACCCCCCAAACCCCCACGCCCAGGTGTGCTTATTATTGAAGCTATCTGAAAACGAACCCGGACCCTCTTCTTTGTCTCATTTCAGACAGAATTCGCCCCAGTTACCGGCAGCGTCGACACCGCATGAGCAATTGCAGCAGCGGCCAACGCAGCAACACCGGCCGCGTTCAACCCCGCCGCCGCGAGCAGTGCAGCGCCAAAGGTCGTCGTTGCATCAACGTGAAGGTTTTGGGCGTGGCTCATTACCGACGCATTGGTTGCAGTGGTCGGCTGACAACGTCGGCGGTTATCAACAGCGGCAATTCGAATCGTCGTAGCAGCGTTCGCCGCAGCATCAACGCGAAGGCGTTGGGCGTCGCCCATCACCAACGCATTGGTCGCCGCGGTCAACCTTTAGTCTCGATCGGCCGCAACACAAACGCCGTTCAATCTCCCGGTCAAATGAGTTTTGGGGTCAACCACAACCACAACCATACCATTCGCGCTCTCCTTTGCGCGAATCTGGCAGTTTTGGGCGCTTTCCTTCTCCACCGCGCCGTGATCAAAGGTTCGAGGAGTTCCGCCGATCCGGCTACTCCGTCTAGTCAACCACGAGTTTATTATGGATTCGAAGCACCATCGCGGGATGCCGTTTCGTACGACGAACATCGTAGCCTGCGCGAACGCATGCAACCGCGCGTAAATTTATTGGATGAGGATCGTCCGTCGAATTGTCGCTCTATGGACTCGAGTGACTCGTCGCGTCGCTCGATTCGATTGTCTCGTTACTTTCCGATGTCGAAACCCGACCATAAACGCCGTTGATAGCCACGTTTGGCTCGCTTACCACATTTATTTGGACTCTGCGATCGTGCCGATGGCCAGCAGCATTTTATTCGTTTGGATCAACGTCGTCTTTTTCGCGTCTTGTGTAAAGCGTCTTTATTATAAAACTACTAGTTCGCGGTCCGTTATTGCCTGTATCTTTAAAATTTTCGTCTTTAACTTTTGCATAATCTCGTCATTTTAAGCTTGTTGATTCCTGAACTTGCTCAGAGCAAGTGTGGCCTTATTTTATCTTAACTTTATCTAAAATCTACTTAATTTCCTTTTATCCAAATTTATTTTTCAGGTTTCCGCACTACTTGATAGAGGCTCGGTCATGGATTCAGCCGCCATACTTTTTAACTCAAAATTTTTTTCCCATCCACAGGGGGCCCAACCAAAATTTCGATAAATTACTCAAACTTTTCCATTTGTTGGATCCCCAACAAATTTTTCTTATATTTCAATAATTTTCATTCCAATTAAAACAAAAATTCGGCCCGTGTTCCGAATTTTTTCCCGGTGAGAGGAGGAGTGTAGATAGTGTATCTACACGAGCCGTTACATGTATGGCCTTTGCGCACCTTAGTGCGCCAATTCAGACCATCCAGTCGTGTGTCTCCACCTTGGCGACCCAGCCATATTTTCAGATCGACGATATGACATGCGGAGGCATTCCGACCACGCAGTGTCAATTGGTTGGACTCTTGTCGCTAGGTGTCGCGAGGGATACTATGATGCGACCTTTTTACTGTGGAACACCCCACAAGTCCCCTATCACTTTTCACATTTAAAACATAGGCGACATGACCGCTATTCACGTTGAGCCTGTGCGGAGACCTGGAAAATCTATGTGCAAGTAGCACACAATTTTTGTCATAAACACATTTTACAATAATTTCTTCTTCTATTACTGTGGGCCAATCCCCCTTAGGATTATTAGTTGGTTGGTGCCAGTTTGGCTTTTGCTTTTGCGGCGTGTCATCTTCGACTATATTAGCGCCATTTGTTGTTCATTGTTTTAATTCGGTAAAAGCACAAAAATCCACTGCTTAGGGGTGCATTATATCGCAAGCAGTCAGGAATTGGGATCAGGCCGGCCATAGCTTTATTTCTTGCCGGATTTCGTTGGGTAAAGTTTTTATTTATCGTTTTGTGCAAAATTCATAATTCCTTTTTCAATCCAAAAATCTATAAAAATTATTACATAATTTTTATAGTAGATGACAGCCCGGAATAGAGCTCTTTGTTGTTGTGTTTTAAGTACAGAGTGCTGTTGGAACCAGAAATCGTAAGTAGTTTCGCCATAGGTAATCTAGTGCGAAACCCTTTCAATTCTTTTCGCGAAAAATTACTCTTTTGGTCTAAAAAGGTCTAAGGACCTAGGGCGAATACCGGGATTATCTAATTACCCCTGGTTAAGATCTGCGGTCGGCATCTCCTTCCCTTTTTCTCCATAGGTACCGGACCAATTACGTCCGTGGAGATTTTAGGTAGTTTGTATTCAGGGTCAGCTTGGAAGAGTGCAGGTTTTTACCGCAGCTTCTTGACCAGCGCTAGGTGTAGCATAGGTACTTAGGTAAATCCCGAAGGTACTTATGGGGGTTCGCTGCTTTCGTAGTTGTTGTGTGTTGGGTATCTTCTCTGACGGCGTGCTGTCAGTTTATTTATCCGTACATACTTCAAGTGCTGAATCAGCCAACTCGTTTGCGCGCGCTAAGATACTCCAATAACTCGAAGGCGGACGGAACCCACCTAAGTTACAATGGCCAATGATATTGGTTTAGGTTTTGGGCTATAAACCTATCTAATAGTATTATCATACGGGTTTGAATACGGGCGCAGCGCTATTCTTTCCACGCATGCAATACATAGGCCAGTTTGTTCAGGTAAATCCTATGCAACTTCTGCTCAGTATTAACTCAACTTTATTTTAAAATTTAACAAAACGGATGCTAACCAATTTTGTTGCGCAAATCCAACAATGCAAAAGTTAGTTTAATCCTAACCGACATTTGTTCCGTAAATCCTACATTATTCCTTACTAAATCCAACAAAACGGGCGCGTTTACCACTTATAACCGAACGAGTTTGTGTTAATGACCTGTTTACTCGATTCGGTTGTGTACATCCAACAATTCGTCTTTATGAAAACTCTTCCTTGATTATGCATTTACAAATAGAAAAAATAACAGAATAATTTCAAACGGAGCGATTTTTCATTGCCACAAGCTTCTTGACTTTAGCCGCGAAGATTTTTCCGCGCGATTCGTAGCGCAGAACATTGGAATCAAGCGCTTTTTTCATTTTCTCGTATGCACTGTTATTATCACTAACCCATGACTGCAACGGCCTGAAATATTAGGCTGACGATCCAGAATCACGGAATCGAAATATTTAACGAAACGCAAATATTAATGATACAAATTTTATTGATTTTCAACTTTGAATAAAATATTTTATGGCAAATGCTCAAGTTGAAGCTAAAAGCTATGCTTCCAAGTTCCAATGCAACGTGAAATCGTAAGTATAATACATACTAGCAAAGAAAAATGCTCCAATAGAACAAAAAAGATGAATATACTTGGAATTGTGGATTATTATGGATGTAAAAGGAGGGGACTAGGAAAAATCTACTCTAAAGTCGGAAAATCTGCTAAAAATCACACTTTCTCTAAGCAACGCAAAAAATCGATGTATATTCTGCGGCCAACAGATTAAAATAAATATTCAACCATAACAATGATTGAAACAGCAGCACGTTAGCTATGCAGTAGCTATGGGAAATGATATTAAGTAAACTAACAGTCTTCCAAGCCAATTGAATGAAATAGCAAACATCGAAGACAATTGAAGACATGGTTGGTTAAAAACAGTAGGAAACACGTAAGTTGACTTGAAACAGACTTAATGTAGATACACTAGCATGCCCGAAACGATTGTGTGCACTAATCAATCGGCTCCTGCTTTGCTTGCTATAATGCTCTTAAAACAAAACAACTTTAAATACAATACCTCTTAGTTTTCAATCAATCAGGTGCCAGCAATTTAAAAAAGTAACCTTGATAGATTTCGTTTATACACTCTTATCTGAAACTTCGAACATTATTTAAAAAAGACACTTTTTTAGAGGCCGCAGAATATACATCGATTTTTTGCGTTGCTTAGAGAAAGTGTGATTTTTAGCAGATTTTCCGACTTTAGGTAGATTTTTCCTAGTCCCCTCCTTTTACATCCATAATAATCCACAATTCCAAGTATATTCATCTTTTTTGTTCCATCGGAGCATTTTTCTTTGCTAGTACACTACTTTTAATTAGCGTGATTTCAGTACATCAGTCAGTAAACACAATCAGTAACATGCCACAATAATGACAACAGTCCAAGAACGCGGAAAACAATATTGTTCTTAACATCAGCATTATCCTTTTTCAACAAGACAACCTTATTGACACCATCCATTTTCAAATTAAAACTGCATTAAGTTATTTCTTCTTAATGTGCAGTTCACTTATAATCAAGCACAAAAATTTAACCAACGAATTCACATTGCAAATCCTCACTCAATCAATACACAAGCACAATGTGTTGTGACTTTTGAAATTGAAAACACCCAATTTTCAATTTTCAAATTGAAAATTGGATCAATTTTCAAATTGAAAATTGGGTCAATTTTCAAATTGAAAATTGGGTGTTTGAATTTGCGATGAAGAAAATAATCAAAAGATAGTCACTTGGTTTATTTAAGCCGAGTAATAAAATAACGACCGTCCACCAATTCCAAACTAAACGCAACTAATCTGATCACTATGAAAAGTTTTGAAAAATGAGCTTGCTAAGCGAGAGTTGTAAACCAAGAGAAACTTAAAGTTAAAACCTACCATTAAATTATGAGAGAATTATAAAAGATTTTAAACTTCAAGAAAATGGAAAAGGCGGGATGTTGGTAAATTAGAAGGCAAAGATTTTCGGCAAAAATTCAAAACTTCACGCAAATATCAAATGTAAGGAACACTAACGCTTTGATTTGGTAGTAAAATAAATTTGTAGTATAGACTACATATTAACAACAAATGAATAGTGCAAACTTTACACAACTACTAGGTGTAGAGAATACTAACAGTTTACGGCTTATTAATGTACATGATTACAATAAAGCTGTATATCTTTGTCGACTTCTGTGCACAGTAGTGTGATTGCTGGTTCATTTTAAACCACTTTTGCAGGCAATTTACATCAATTAAACGATAGCTCTCCATGTGCAAGATTTTGTGAAACATATTATAAACACGGCTAAGAAAGATTTAACTTTAATGCAACCCATTTAAGACAAAATTACATCTCTTCAATGATCTAAGGACACTTGAACATAATTTTTAAATCACTTTAGATTACTTTTGAGGGTAAACAAACTCACTTAATTGATGTCTCACATATGAATCCTTGAAAATTTCTTGACTTCAGTTACAAAGTCTCTGCAAGTCTATCGAATTAGGGTTAACACGTAACGTAAACTTTACACAAACACATAGCGTAAAGAATATTTTAGTCGGATTCGTAATTTTGATATTGCTCCGATATTTCTTTCAACATTTATGGAAAAATGAGTCTCCATAATGTTTTAAAGACAATAAACAATAGGTTTAAACCACTTTGCAATACTGCTGAGTGTAAGCAAGCGCGCCCAATTGACGTATATATTTCATTCCCTGTAAATTTTTATATCTCAGGAAAAAATTTCGATTTTTGCAATGCTCTAGAACAAAGGCTAACATGCAGTGTATAAAATTACTCGGATATTATGATCAACATTCATGAAAAAATTATGTCTCTACAATGGTCTGAGGACATATAAACAATGAATGTAAACTACTTTACATCACTGTTGGATGTAAACAAACGCGCCTACGTGACGTCTCACATTTGATCCTTTGAAAACTTCTAGGCTCCAAGAAAAAATTAGGTTTCAGAAATGCTCAAAAACGAAGATAAATATATATGTAGTGTAAACTTCATGTAAACACCTAGTGTAAAGAAGATTTTAGTCAGATTCGTAATTTTGATATTGTTCCGATATTACGATTAATATTTATGAAAAAATTAAGTCTACATAATGTTCTATGGGCAAACTAACAATTGGTGTAAACTACTTTACAACACCGTAGAGTGTAAACATATGCGCCAGACTGGCATATCAAATTTGATTCCTGGTCCATTTCTAGACTTGATAAACGTGTCCCTGACTCGTAACCGGAGAAGCAGGCAGAAAAAACAAGACAGAAACGCATTTAAAACTCCAAATTTTTGACTTTACACTCGCTAAATATTAATGTATAGACAATTTGCTTTGACATGCACCCGATATAAAGCACTTTATTTTTATTCTATTAGACTTATCCCGACTTCTGGACGGAGAAAGTGGCGAACAAAAAACGCAACAAAAACGTATTTTCCATCATTTAGAACACTGTAAACTTTAAAATTCCGTACCGAACTCCCCATTGAGTTTAAAGAAATTCGGTTTGGTACAATTTGTAGCTTTTAAATCGTAGTACATTCCTGTGTGCCAAAATTCTGTTGCAAAAATTATTTGGCATGATTTATCAATCAAACTTCGGAAAAAACGTGTTTTTTAGCCCATTTTTTTACCTCTGATTTCGAACTTTACACCCCCATAAATAACTCAATATTGCGTTTTTTTAAATGCGGTTTGCTGCGATGTTTAGCCCCTGTGAGGCACTTTATTAATGCTGTCTTCGATTTGCACTGACTCATAAGCGGAAAAATTTGGCAGAGAAATCTTAGTTAAAATCCGTTTTTTTACACCATCCACTAGAGTGTAAACTTTAAACCCCAGGATCTAACTCACCATAGAGCATACAAGACTTTGCTTATATGCAGAATGTAGCCCTTGATCCGCTCTACATTTCTGTCAGAAAACATTTTAAAAACCTCATAACCGGAGTTAGTATCGGACATAGGAAGGTTGAAAACTCGACCAAAAAGTGCTTTTTCACCCCCAGATTTTCGCACTCTTTACACTGCCGTTCGATAAATAATGCGAATTTCAAAAAACAAAAAAAGTGTCATCTGTAGAATTCATCCCTCTATTATCCTATTCTGTTCAATCCTTCGAGTCATCAATACTCAGTTGTCCACATGCCGCAGTAAAAAGGTCCCAAAATTTGTCCTATGTTATAACGTTACACAAAAACTTTACACCTTCTTTACACAGTCAATTTTGAGTTTCAAGAAAAACAAAAAAACACGGGCAGCAAATTTTTTTTATTATCTTTCTTTTAAAAAAAACCGCACCTTCCAGAAGTGTCCCGTTATAGCTGTAGGGGGTGCCCAGGTGTTGGGGGTACCCAAGTATATTATAGGTACGCGCTAACGCGCTACCTATGATGTAAGCACCCATATACATGACATTTGTATTGTTTGCCTGGAACGCAATCAGTAAAACTTCATTCCCAGAGTCATAATAGGATTTTCGCTTCTCGACTTCATTTACGTTTGACACGTAAGAAGACGCGCACGTATGGAGGTTTGGGGGTC
Organism: Mermis nigrescens; assembly: GCA_036768485.1. Classification (NCBI taxonomy): domain Eukaryota; kingdom Metazoa; phylum Nematoda; class Enoplea; order Mermithida; family Mermithidae; genus Mermis; species Mermis nigrescens. The sequence continues at coordinate 107,806 of JAVLUZ010000556.1, forward strand.
TATAACCCCAAGAATTAGAAAATATTAGATTTTCTGAGACGAATTGGCGGAATGAATGCAAAAATATCCAGCATTTTTCTGCAAAACTACTTAGAAATGTTCGGAAACTATTGAATTCACATACATATTTTATACGCAGCTTAAGAATTCATCGCAGGTTTTTGAGGTCATTTAAGCTCAAAAGCACTTTTTCTGAATCTCCAGACCGACCATGCTGTGCATAGGGTAGTAAAGCAGACATGACAGTAGGGGAGGTTCGAAGGGTAACCCCAGAATGAAAAAATGGGAAATGTAATGAGGAAAATGACGCAAAATGAATGCCTAAAATAAATAGAAATTTTCTTCGAAAGTTCCTATAATTAACCAGAAACTGTGTGATAATCTGGTTTTAACGCTATTTCAACATTTATACCAGTTTTTGGGGTCATTTGGACTTAAAAAAGTTCACTAATTAACGCCAAACTGGCTGACCTTTCAGGTCAGCCATGCTCTGCTTCTACGGTAGTTACCGTCTATACCTGCGTAAAGGAGCGTATTCAGCTATAACGACCAGGACATCCGCATAATGAGACAGAAAAGTACAAAGGTCCAGATCATCATCATCGTCACCAAATGGTTTTGCCAGATCTTGAGCAACTTTTAACCAACCAACGCCAAAAATAAATCGGAAGATAATCAAAAAGGGCACTCCAGTATCTACAGCACCGGTCTGATGCACAAACTGCTGGCCTAAAAGAGTCCACAAAACTATACTCATAGTCTGTTTCACTTAACTTCACTGTAAAAAGACTGTTAAACATAGTAACATACCGCAATAATGACAACAGTCCAAGAACATGGAAAACAATATTGTTCTGAATATCAGCATTATCTTTTTCGAACAAGACAACCTTACCTTATTTAAACAGATCAAAGATTTTCAGCATGAACTGTACGCGACTATTGGGTGTAAAGAGCACTAACGCTCAGATTCGTAATCCAGACGTTACATACATGGAACATCTTGGAAAAAAATTAAGCTTCTGCAGCGCGCACAATTTTCAGTGTGAACTTTACTCAGCTACTGGGTGCAAGGAAAACGTGCAGTCAGATTCGTTATCCTGACCTGACAGAGTAATATTTTGAAAAAAATTACGTTTTGCATTGCTCTGGAAGTAAAATAAATTTGTAGTGTAAATTTTACACATTAACAATGAATGAATAGTGCAAACTTCACACAACTAGTGGGTGTGGAGAAAACTTAACAGTCTGATCCGTGATTCTGAAAAATTAAGCTTCCACAAGGCTCTAGAACTAAATTTAATTTGCATGTAAACTTTACACAACCACCAAGTGTAAACAAGATTTTAGTCGAATCCATAATTCTGATCTGATACTACTCTGATATTACGGTAAACATTTATGAAAAAATTAAGTCTTCACAATGGCCTGAGGACAAATAAATATTAGATGTAAATCACTTTACACCATTGTTGAGTAGTAAACAAACGTGTCCAACTGACGTATCACGTTTGATTCCTAATACAGTTTTAGACTCGAGATTGTGTCCAGACTCATAACCGAAGAAGTTGGCGAAAAAACAAGACAGAAATACGTTTAACACACCCAATTTTTGACTTTACACCTCCCAAAAAAGCTGAATATTGATGTAAATAAACGCAACTTGCTGTGACTTGTACCCACTGTTTTTTTTTTGTACGAGACAAAGATTTTGAGGCTCGTACAAAGATTTTCGGAGCCATCTTTGTACAATGTACAAAGACTTTTTGGGGCAAAGTAATAGTAATTTTAACGTTTTTTTGAGTATTTTTTAGCAAAATTTCTAAAAATTTTCGGCGCTTCGCGCCGAGTATCATAATTACATTCTATTTAGCTCCAGGCGCGGGCACTAAACACTCCAAAATCTATCTGTAAGCATCTTTGTACAGATTGAAGCATCTTTTACATCTATTTCCACTGTTTTATAAAGATTTTATGCAGAAAAAAGAACTATTAAAGAACTGTGCACTGTTTTCTGCCGTTTGAAGATAAAATTGACTCTTTTATCTTTGCGTTGCATTAAATTCATTAGCATTGGTGTTTATTATGAGATTCAGTCAGCACATTGCAACCGCTTATTATTTATAATTGTGTAACACAAGTCATTTTAACTTGCTGAGCCGAATTTTATGTGTAATTTCAACCTAAGTCTCATGAAAATTTTGGCGTTTCGGGCCAAACTAATATAACCAGCTGAATTTAGGACAAAGTTACACCTTTTGCGAAGCGTGCGGGTCACGGATATCAATCTAGTAGTATGTAAAAATGTGTACATTCACTTGCATATCTATACGTTATATGTACAAAAAAATTTCGCTCGTACAAAGACTTTTCCGGGGATCTTTGTACATGTACAAAGAGGCTCGTACAAAAAAACAGTGCTTGTACCCCTTAAAAATTACTTTATTTTTATTTTATTCGACTTGTCCCGACTTCTAAACGGAATAAGTGGCGAACAAAAATGGGGCAGAAAACGTATTTTTTCATCATACACTACATTGTGAACTTTAAAAATCTGAAGCAAGTTCTCCATTGAGTGTAAAGAGATTAGGTTTGAGCCACATTGTGACCTTTGAATTTGGTACGTTTGTGTGTGGAAAACTTCTATTCCGCAAAATATTTGAGATATTGACCAATAAAAAAAGGAAGAAAACGTGTCTTTTGCCCCGTATTACATCCTTAATTTCGAACTTTACACCTCCATAAGTAACTCAATATTGAATTTTTTAAAAGCGGTTTGTGCAACGTGTAGCCATTAAAACAAGCTTTACTTTTATTTTATTTAATTTGTTCCAACTTATAACCGGAGATGTTGGCGGAGAAATCTCTGACAAAAACTAATTTTTAAACCATTCACTGGAGTATAAAGTTTAAACTCTTTTATCTAACTGCGTATTGAGTGTAAAAAAGTTTGCTGGTAAGTCAAAAGTAGCCCTAGACTATTTCTGTTGGAATAAATTTCTTAGGACTCATAGCAGGAATTATTGGCAGACAGAAAACAGATCAAAATGTGTTTTTTCACCCTCAGATTCTTTACACTCTTTACAATGCCACTCTGACAATAAGTCATGTTTAGAAAAAATTAAAAAAGTACCATCGAGCATACTCAGTTGTCTACAATTTAAGAAAAACAGACTAAACAGAATGCAAAATGAGTTAGAAAAGTCGTGTGACCGACCAAAATTTAAAAAAACAACTATATATTATAACGTTACAGTACAACTTTACACGTTCTGTACACACCGGGTATTGATTAAAAAAAATTAAAAAACACGGGCAGCGAATTTTAGAATTTTCTAACTTTAAAAAAAGCCGCACAATACAGAAAAGTCCTAGTGCTGCTCTGTAGGGGGTGCACATGTGTTAGGGGTACCAGTATATTATAGGTGCGCGCTAACGTGCTGACAATGATAAATGAAAATTTGATTAAAAATGAATCAAAACATTAAATTAGACTTATAATACACTAATAATATTCAATTCAAATATCCACTTATGAAACGAATGTTTCGATTGAACTCTATGATTTGTCTTCTAATAAAATCCCCGCCGCTGTGTCACGCCTCAAAGTGTCCGGTGTATCTAGCACCTCTCTAAAAGTGTCCAACTTTTTGATCTTAATCAATTAGACTAATAAAAAGTGAACGAAACTGAAGGAGTCATTAATTTTCGCACTAAATAAATAAAAATGTGAAGTTTGTAGAAAATATAAATTCTTCTAACGTGCTTTTTTGACTAGAAAAAAAGGTTGGTACTTGTCAAAAACATTGTTTTTTTGACGTTTTTGACAATGCTCGTTCTATCTAGAACATAAAAACCTTAAAGATTTAAAAACAAACTTAAAATAATTCTAGTAAATGGAACGAAATATTGTCAGAAAAAATATGAAAATGGCGCGAAGCGTCGGTAATTAGATCGTACTCGATCAAAAATTAGCTAAATAAGCGTCAAACACCTAATTTTCTACGATTTTTATGAAAAATTATTTATTCTGGGGGTCAGCAGCCATTCTGCAGGGGTGGTAAGGTTACAACCCCTTCAAGAACACGACTGGTACGCTCTTGTACGCGTGCGAAATTTCTGAAATGATCATATCAACATTACGCTAAATAAGCCGCTTAGTCCTCATTCATTTTAAAGCAACAACAAAATTAGTGCGTTCAAGCGTTGTCAAACAAACGCAAAACAATATGTCACAAAGAAAGTTTATTTGCTTCAGAGCAATGTACAATGTTCGAGGAACAAAAAGTATGTTCCAAAAAAGCTGTCCTAATCTAAGGCTTCTAGGTACTTAGATCACGAAACTGCCCAGGAATGATTTTTGTGACCCGCCTAATCAGTATGAAATTCCGTAAACGAGCCAATTTTATGCGTACCATTTAATTACATCTATAGTCTGTTTCACATAACTTAGTGCATTAATTGTCAGATCAATGCTATAATTGCAATCTGTCAGCTTATTGTCGGAGATAGTTTTAAAATTTGTGACCGAAGTTGTATGAAACAGACTATAATGCCGTATCGCATTGTCATGTATCAAGCAAAAAAACCAATAACAGACGACCCGGACACTTTGAGGTGGATCTAAAGTTACCTCAAAGTATCCGGACGAACACTCTGACACCCGGACCGACCGGCAAAAATATGGAATTAACTGCGCAACTTACCGATTAGACAAAACATGAAATATCCATAAACAGCAATAGTGACGGTTTGCGTGTAGACAAGCGGTAAACTAAAACCATTGTAGCGCATCAAACTTATAATGGACAGCCTAATTTGACTAAATCCGCGCAAAATTTCTGTATGGCATCCAACCTTTTGTCTTGTTATTTCGGCAGCCCATTGTAGAGGCACTTCATAGTCTAAATTTTCGAAGTAAATGGAACTCATACAAGGTAAAAAAGTTAATCAAGGCAGAGCAGAATAATCATTACTAAAGGCATATGGGAGATCGGTTTGGAGCAGGAAAATTCATATTAACTGCACAGCATGGGCGGTTTAATGGGAGGAGCAGCCTAAAGAAATCTTCAGCTCAGTTAAAATGCATTAGCCATAAAGAAGACCTAGTAAACGATTTATTCAATTTTCGATCAAATTATACTTTCCTGTCTCCTTCCGGGAAGTTCAAGACTACAGGTCCTTATATGCGCATGTATGTAGAGCCCAAGTGCAAAAGTTCAATGCACTGATGGTCTGTATTACGAAATATTTACAGTGTTTAGTTTGATCGGAAGTTTAATAACATAAAATATTTAAGGAATATTTACTTACATATTTTAGAATAGCCTTAAAACTGTCTGCGCCAAAAATAGCAGCCATCAGCTTTTCCGAAAATAATTTCGAACACTCTCAAAAAGTCAATTTCAATTCCTCTTTGACCCACTAAATTTTATCTTTATGTACCTACATAAATTTGCCATCATCTCTTTTTTGGGATTCGAGTTTTCAACACGATTTCGATTTATGTTAAAATTTAAAGGTTACTCAAAAGATATAGCTACGCAGGACACCGTAAATCCTATTAATTAAGAGTATGCTGATTTATTATGTTGCCAGGCAACTTTCAAAACGTTTTGATTAGACCTTATCCGAAAAATCGGTAAAGCTGCTGCAGGCACAAAAGTGGCTCAAAAAGCGCATTGTATATTAAGTTTCGACTCGTTAGCACTTAGCAGTCGCCTTTGTAAGGATATATACATACTTCACTCAATGAATAAATAAAAATTCCTAGAACTCATAGTTTGTACATAACTTTAAGCGTAAATTCTAAGAATTTTTATTGACAGTAAGCTAACAGATTACGATAACTATACATCAGATCAATGCTATAATTGCAATCTGTCAACTTATTGTCGGAGATAACTTTTAAAAAATTTGCCCAAACTTGTGTGAAACAGACTGTAGATGTGTTCGTTGGATAAAATTTATATGAAAGAGCGCGAAACCTGCTTTCTGATTTGGAGCACTTTCGAGGATAATCTGCTCTTCCACGGTTAACACGCCGGCCTTAACGAATGGTTCGTTAGTTGGATATAGCTCTTTGATTCGGCTTGATATTTGTCTGAAAAATGTTATAGAATAGTGTTAATGCTTTAATAAAATGTTATATTAAGTATTGTGTGTGCAGAGCGCATTATTTGTATTTACAATATTTTTCCTTGTTCTGAAAGATGAAGAATCTGAACTGAAAGAGCTTAAGAAATCCGTTCATGCTTAAAAATTATCTTACAAAATTCACTTTGCGCCAGACTGAACTACTATTTGCCCGCCATGTTCCTGTACAGTTTTCTAAATTTTAATATTTACTGCGTATATACCTGTATGCTAGACATTGCGCCAACAACAAATATCGGGAAATAATCCGCCTGGTACGGATGCTGTCTTCGTCAGTTCCGTGAATAAATACACAGATTGTAGCCATCAGGTCTTGTGGAGATTTCAAACCATGAACCTAAACTATTAACAATTCCTCTTAAGCAATCAATATTACTGCCGCTTATGTCTTTTTCCTTTTCAGTTTATATAATTATTCGAATTAACTACCTTCTTTAAGCTTAAAGCGCTAATTCAGCTAAGTCACTTTAGGAAAGAATAGGCCTAAATTCTGAAAAAATCCTAAGCTAAATCATTAACTAACATGCCCATATTTACTACATCCATTTTTCTCTGAAGATCCGTCTCGTTTGTAGGATGCATACCAGTTTATCGTACTGCAGCTGATCTGTTTTTCGTTTTTTATTGAGACTGGAGTCTTTCGTGAGATTCGCCAAAGATTTTAGAGCTATGAATAAAAATATGGAAAAGTATTTTTAGCGTTTGTAATTTTTAATTCAAAATTATTTTTTATGTTTATTGATATTTTATGTTTTATTATTTTAATAATTTGTTTTATTATTATTAGTCTTATTATTATTAGTCTTATTTTAATTTATTATATAATTTTCACTTCGTTTTTTACAAATATGGAAATCTACGTGCATACATATATCTAAAATGCCCCACACATCATGTAGTCACGAAACATTTTGACTTAATAAAATTTAGTGCCATTTTTTTCTTCGCATATTTTTAAATTTTTAGATTTCAATCGCCTCTGACAAATAGTTCCAGTTTACTGCTTCTGGTCAGATCACAAGTATGAGTAAGTACAGATTTCACTATAATAAGTACCCTCCCTGGATAGCTTTCAAATATGGAAATATATGAAAGTAATCTACTTTAATGTTCATGCCTATTCATATATTCAGATAGCTTAGGCAGAAAAGCACGGTCAGCTGCTTACTGTGAACGCTAAGCTAGGCGATCGATTCTTTCTGACGGAATCATTGATCCATAAAGAATCTAATCTGGCAGGACAATCAAACTTTGTACCTTTTTTAAGAGCCAAAGAATAAAAACCGATTCTACTTGAAAACAAAGCAAAATTGCAGAAAAGGACTAAAAACTTCTTCAGTCGCCATCTACGATACCTACGTATTCTATTTTAGAATTTTACTTAGATTCTGAGATTATACGTAATTCTATAAAGCTGAAACTTTATGACTCTTCCGATCAGAACCACTGCGGTTTAGAGTTATAGGAAGCATGTTTGTGAATTTTTCATATTATCTTCTAACTTGCGCCCACCATCGAGAAACAGTCTGTGAGACGTAGAAGCCGAGTAGAAATTCCAGTGGTAATCGAGTCGTGTACATATCAAATGTTTTCACAACCGCGTGTATAGAGCGCTGGTAGTGGTCTGGACAAGCGTGCGTGAGGAGAATTCTTATCAGATAATATAAAGCTATCCAAATTAAGAGTTCACGCCATACTGCCTTCCATGCACTGCCTCTCCATCGGAAAAGAGCTCGCAAGAATGATCCTTCGTACACGATGGTCATTTAGATGGCGTAAGGGTGACTAGATCAAGTCTGCATAAAAGACCCAATTATATAAGTTTATCTGTAATCATACTTTTTACACTGATGCTATAGTTCAATGTATTATTAATGAAGCGACAAATATTAATTTTATATTATGTTTCGATTGTGATTGCCTTTTTTAGAAATTGGTACTGTAAACAAGGTGCAAAATTGTCTTAAGCTAATCGGGTAGGAATGCTATCAAACTTACTTTAGAAGTATGTATGTAGTCCGCGTGAATAATTACAGATAAATTTTATACTTTTCGCTTAAGAACTTGTTCGTGTAATAAGCTTATTGTTTATTAACTGTTATGAGAACATGAAAGAACCATAGGTGGGCGGCACCAAAGTTCTGAGGGGGGTGCAAGATTTTTCAAAGGTCAAAAAATGACCTTAAAGATGGTGGTATGACGAAAAAAACAATTTTTCAACGTTTCTCATCGAGCACTATCCATTGGCAACAAAAACATGGCAAAAAAACCAAAAAAATTCAAAAATTGAATTCTGGGGGTATTTTGGTTTCTGGGGGTTATTTTGGTTTCTGGGGGGTGCTTACCCCCAAACCTACACGCCCAGGTATGGATAGGACCTATACCTCGAGCCATTCAGTACTGTCAAACGCGAGCAATGACATATTTTTCTAATTCATCCAAATTAAAATTACGAGAATATGTTTAAGGACAATAAAATAATTAATTGCGTCTTATATCACTAAAGAACTAGCATTAGCGGAATACATCTTGTGCGATATACCTCCAAATAATTCAAGTGTTATGATATTCTATACCGATTGCATCTGAAATCCTGCAGTGTATACTTTGAATGAATAATCATCCATTAGGTGCACAGCATAGCCGTTCTGTCCTAGGGGTCACTATGGTATGGGGAGGGGGTCAGTCATGGAACTTTGTCGAGCTAAAACGACCCAAAAAGTTAATGTTAATGCTGAATTGCTTCAAGCTAAATTAATTATAACTTCATACTCGTATCAATGTCAAGCACTTTTGCAGGAAACTGTTAATTTTCATCCAATTTTGGTCTTGATTTTGCCTTCTTTGTTCCAAAATTTCCCTTTTTGTCTTCTGAGGTTCACGCGAGCGTAGGGAAGCGAGGTCATTTCCTATTGGCCCAGAATAATTGGCGAAATAAAGAATGGATATGTACTTTGCACTGATTTTTTGTCATCTTCACCTTCTTGGCGGCCTTTAATCCATATTTTTGTAGTTTTGTTTCATCTTTTAGAACATATTATCGTTTTAAGATATTATCGTTTTATTTCTAAAAACATTCAGCACTTCAGGTTAAATGCTTCTATAGACGTTGTTCCAAAAGCACAAGCACGAGAAATGAAGAAGTAATTTAAGTCTCTGAACGTTTTTCTGTCTAAATTAAATCAATTCAGCTAGATTTAAAGAAGTTTAAGCACACTTTGTACAAAATTGCTTGAAATTATGAAATTTTTCGAAAGGTTTTTGCACCAAAAACCATTTTGATTAAAAAGTAGACAATATAAAACGGCGAAAAATGCTATTCTGCACGTGGATAGTTGGTTTTTCGGACCTATTTTTGGCTGTTTTGGAAAAAGTAGGGTTGCCGCCATAGTAGGGCAGCACCGAAATTCTGGAGGGCATGGGGAGGGGGTGAAAAAAATTCTGAGGGGAGGTGGGTGGTGAAAAAATTTTCAAAGGTCAAAAAATGGTATTAAAAGTGGTCGTATGGCGAAAAACACCATTTTTCGACGTTTCTCATCGAGCACTATCCAATGGCATCAAAAAATCGCTAAAAAAGCAAAAAATTCAAAAATTGAATTTTGTGGGGGAGGGTATTCCAACTTCTGGGGGTGCATACCCCAAACCTCCTCCCCAGGCCCACGTGTGGTTGCCGCCCTTCCTTGTCAGCAACCAAATTCTGAGGGGCAACATTGTCGGAAATGGCACCAAAACTTCAATTCTGGGGATTCTATTGATTTGAGGGGTCCGCAAATTCTAGGGCTCCAGACCAAACGTGTGCGTGGGGGGGGGTTTGTGGCAAAAGACCGAATACCCCCAGAAATCAATTTACCCCTCCCAGAATTCAATTTTTGAAATTATTCTTTGTTATTTTCCGCAATTTTTTTATGTCAACGGATAGTTCTCGATGAGAAACGTTGAAAAATGGTGTTTTTCGTCATACCACCATTTTTAGGACCATTTTTTGGCCTTTGAAAAATCTTGCACACACCCCTCCCCAGGATTTCGGTGCTGCCCACCTATGGTCCAGACCATATACATGGGCAGCAAGGAAATTCTGGGGGGTCAGGAAGGAGGAAATAGCCAAAAATGTTACTAAAAGTAGAATTCTGGGGTATTACAGTAATCTGGGGGGTTTCAACTTCGGGGAGGGGGTACAAACCCCCCAAACCCCCTCTCCCACTCCCATGTGTGGTCCAGAGCCCACGCTCATATTTGGTGCTGCCCCATTTACGAAAAAACTAAATCCGCGAACGGGTCACAGTGAAATAACCTATGTACATGCCTGGACGACATATGAAAACATTATACGGTGCACAAAAGGTCGCACGTGCAATATTATTTGAATATGTAGTATGAGCTTAAAAAAATTTTATATAAGAGAAATAGACGCGATTTCAGTATCCCAGATAACTTTCTAGCAGTTGTAAAGTTGAATAACGCGCTATGCATCACAAATGGCCAGGATACATAGCTACCAATCTGACACAGCAACTAAAAATGGAAACTGGAAATAATTTTAAAATAGATCTTTTTCCTAACAAAAGGAATAGAACTTCAAAGGCTAAGCCGCCTTCCAAAGTTCTTCAGCAACGATGACAGTCGAAAATCGGTAGTATTGTGAAACCAAAGAAGTTCGATCGCAGCCCACAGCATCCCATAATCAATATTCGTCAAAGTCTAACAGAGCGCCTGCTAGATCAGTACTAATGTGAAAATGATCAGACAAGTAAACCTGCGTATCAGTTATAGTATTTGAAAAGACCTTTTTTAGTTGGCTTTCGCTGAATGCTGTCTATTAGTTAAATGCAGCTTGCATTAAAAAGCATGTCTACCTTTGCATTATACAAATATTTAAGCGTGATTCAGCTTCAGAACGTGCGTTAAATTCAAAGCATCATACTCGTACATTAGCCGCGCGATAATAAATCTTTTAATACACCAAGAAATAATGTGACTGTTCAGGTCGGGGTTTAAAAATCAAATATATATTGAATGTGAGTCAACGATTGTATCATGAAAATCGATGGAGCTACTCGTATAGATGACGTGGAAAAGTCGTAAAACTGACTAGAATCTATCGGTTAGTTCTACATTTTATTAAGGAAGACGGACATGCAATTAAAATCTCACCAATTTTTATATGAAAAAAATCAAAAAAAATGATACATACTCCTATAGACGTCAGACGTTGAACGTTTTAGAGTCGCTTGAAATAAATTCACCCTGATGATTTTATTTCGAATTGCGCGCAAACATAAATATGATCAAATTATGCTAAAAACAAAAACACATTTGTCTCTTCTTCTAAGAGTGTTCTTAATTTATGCTATTTATCGAGTAGTGGAACGCCCAAGTGGATGCTTTAATTTACGATGAATATCAACGATAATGGAATAATTGTTCGAGGATTTGGAGAGTGACCTTGAATAGATCAAATGGAAAAATGAACAATGCGTGAAGCAAAATGGAACAGAGCAAAAGATAAACAGCAATTGCTAATAATTTAATCACTAAACCGTTTCGATAGAAACAAAAGAACGGACTTTCTCGCATTGTGTACTGTTTAAAAACCTTTGCTTTGTGACTAATAATACAGCTGCGAGCCAGGCGCTGTAGGGGGTGGCGGAGGGGCCGCCCCTGTCGTTTTACCCAACATACATAGGTCATAATTTCATCTATTTCTTCGGCGTTTGGCGCCTGATAGTAATTCTTAATGATATTTACTGCCTTTTGTAGCAGTATACCAGTCCATGTGGCTCTAAGACTGATTTTTTTGATTAATAAGATAGCAATATTCTATCCCATTTTTCAGCAAATACTCTAAAAATTTTCTTTCGTCACATTGTTGTTCAGTAGCGCGAGATTATGGAACAGAGCTATGGTAATTTTAGTTACCCTTTGGTCATTTTTTCAGCCTAGATTCCCTGAATTTTCCGGCGCTTTGCGTCAGGTTTTGCATTAAACGAAATTTAAACAACCTATTCTAGTTTTTTACTATAAAAAATTTAAGTCTTTGATTTTTTTAGAGAAAAATTTGTAAAATAGTTTTTGTGCTAGAAATGACGGAAAGACGCTATTAGACGCATAGTTCACGACTTTTTAGGACCTTTTTCATAGTTTTAGAAAAAGTTGCGATTCCGTCGGCCCCTTTCCTTGTGAAAATCTTGGATCGCCGTTGGTCGAAGTGCAGTTATTTTCAACAAAAATTTAAATGTGCTTTTACCACGAAAAAGTCCAAAACGTATGAGATAGCATTTAAGGTCCTTAAAATTTTTCTGGCTAAAAACATGATGTCAACTTCATTCGTTGTTCGAAATCAAAATAAGTTTGCAATAAATCAATCATACTCAGTCATATTTCAATTTTATGAGTGATTCCGTAAAATTTACTCGTATGCGCAAGTTTAAGAGGTAAAGCAAAATCCTTTTGTCAGACAACAAAGTATTTAAGTGTGCACATGTACGAGTATGTCTTACCATGATAATACATTAGCGGAATCCTGTAGTCCGTTTCACATAACTACGTGCATAAATTGTAAAAATTTTCATCGACAGTAGGCCGAGGGTTACGATCACACCTGGGCGTGGGGGGTTTGGGGGGTATGCAACCTCCCCAGAAACCAAAATACCCCCCCCAGAAATCAAAATACCCCCCCCAGAATTCAATTTTTGAAAAATTTTTTCGCTTTTTTCGCAATTTTTTGATGCCAATGGATAGTGCTTGATGAGAAACGTCGAAAAATGGTGTTTTTATCACCATACCATCGTTTTTAAGGCCATTTTTTGACCTTCAAAAAAATCTTGCACCCCCCCAGAAATTTCTTGCTGCCCATGTATGGTTACGATAATTATATATCATATCAATGCTATAATCGCAATCTGTCAGCTTATTGTCGGAGATAGTCCTAAAATTTATGACCGAAATTATGTGAATCGGACTATAATTCTGAGGTCTAGGAGTCAAAAATTTTCAAACGTAAACAAAACTTGTTGATAAGGCGAAGAGGACCATCATTTGACGTTTCTAATCGAGCTCTATCGAATAAAATTTGGAAATCCCGAAAAACGAAATAAAACTGGAATTTCATTATGGGGTAGTGTGCGGGTGTTTTATGAATTCTGGGGACCCAAGCACATCTTCACACATTCAAAATTAACAAACAATAGGCTCTTCTTTTTCTGTCACATTGAGCTTTACACTTTTTTCGACATAAAGTCATCCTAATCCTAAAAATTTCTATCAATACATACGTACGATATGAAAATTAATGATGATTGAAAAAATCAACAAACTAACCATCACTATCATTCGATTTAAGATCTTAACATCTCTAATAACATCATTGCGTTTTTGTCCCTTTTCGTTTTTGAACTTGCAAGTCCCTGCCAGCATCAATCACGTGTTCTAATCCTTTGTTCCACTGGTCTCGCACTATATTTATCCAGTCGTTCTGCAAATTTAGTAATTTGTCTTCAGATGTCTTCATCGCCTGAATTGTCGATAATTATAAATAGACATGCGCGAGCATTATCGTTCTGGTTGAGGTGGTTCTGTGGAGAGTAAAAATTTTTTGTTGGAGAAGGGTGGTTGAAAATATTTTACGGGTGGTGAAAAACCCTCAATATCCTCTAAGAACAGAATGAATTTCTTTGTTTACTCTATTATAGAAAGTCTCCACGTCGCTATACAATGCGTCGATTTTCGAATAAGCGAACAACACTTGATCCATTGTCTGATTAGTCGCATTGCTCAAAATTTGTTCTTTGTACTCAATCGCCGCGGCCAAATACGACTGTGTCTCGTTTATCTTCTGCATAAAGCCCTGACAGTAAATTAGATTTGTAAAAGAAAGCTACGCGCACACTGCTTGAGCCAATTATGAAAAAAACATTTTCAAGTTGGATAAATAAAGTGATATTTCGCCTGGAAAAAGTTTAAAACAAATGTCTTAAAGTTTCCTTATGCCCTCTGGATTTTTTAGCTGTTAAGACATGAAGTTTTAAAGCTTTTTTTGACTTAAATGATCGATAGCATCACTACAGATTGCTCAATTCAGCTTCTAGTTTATTAATTCAAGACGCAAACATCAAAATTCTGCGAAAATACGTCTGTGTCTATACAATGCCATCAACCGTAACAGTCCCAGAGTTCAACCGTTTCCAAAAATCCCGCCGGTAGTCCGAAAAGTCCTTCTTGTACCAGCCGTCGAAATGGTTTCATAATTAACATTTTTTGTGCGCAGGAAAATAATTTTTTTGTCAAATTTTGAAGGAATTTTTTTCGAAATTCTTTTAAGAGATCAGTATCCAGCAACAATTAGACAATGATTATAATTTGATTGATTTTGAATCCTACGAGTTTAATTGTAAATAATAAAAGTAACTATGTAGCAAAAATAAAAGAAATAGGATAGAATTAATTTAAATGTTGTTACCAGTGCACAAGTACTCGTACGACGTTTCTTCGAAAAAAATTAAATGCGCATCAATCCAAATAATTTTCGCAGACTATTTATTATTAAAGGTTAGGATAATTATTTAGTTAATTCGTAGATTTATACGACTTTTACGAAAATACAAAATTACTTAGAATAAAATATGTCGAATTATGCAAATATAGTTTTTCCAACGTTTCTCGGCTTGCAACTTATTAAATGCGTGAGCACAGCGCATATTACTTTATGAATGACTATTATTACAAATTTTATTTTATTTTTTAGTTTTTAGCTGTAATTGTCCGTTTTTAAAAATAACTTTGCGGCAAAATATACGACTTTATATGTACATAATGATGGAGGGACTGTAAGGCGGGCTGCAATTGGAATTGGTGGGTATCTTGATAAAATGGGATTGTTGTGACTACCGATGGGACTGTTGGGTTGATCGAACTGTTTAGGATGTGACCGAAATTTCGTTCATTGAAAAACAAAACGGGATTGCTCTAAGGATGAGGCAAAAAATCTATTGGCTTTTAATTGAAAAAATATTTGATTTACGACTCCTTATATTCTTAAAGTAATGAACAGCCCACACCTTAGTCTTGCTACCATTCTCAGTGATATTTGTCGTGAACTTTGGATGATATTTTATCAAAAGCACATAACGCTTGTATGTATGCATGTATGTACGTACGTATGTATGTATGTATGTATGTATGTATGTATGTATGTATGTATGTATGTATGTATGTATGTATGTATGTATGTATGTATGTATGTATGTATGTATGTATGTATGTATGTATGTATGTATGTATGTATGTATGTATGTATGTATGTATGTATGTATGTATGTATGTATGTATGTATGTATGTATGTATGTATGTATGTATGTATGTATGTATGTATGTATGTATGTATGTATGTATGTATGTATGTATGTATGTATGTATGTATGTATGTATGTATGTATGTATGTATGTATGTATGTATGTATGTACTCTACATATGTATGTACAGGGTGAGTCAACTAATTATCCATAGTGTTATTTAGTCATAACTTCTTCAATATTGGTCCAATCTTAATGAAACTTTATCAATTTATAACACGTTCGATAGCATTGTGAACTTTTGAATTTCTTTAAAATTGGATTATTACAGCTTTTGCAATAACAATTTTTGTGACTAGTATTTTCTAATAAGATTTTGCTTTCTTGATTTTTTTTAAGTCGTTAAACTTTTTCAAATTTTGTTTTATTCGGTTTTTATACTTATCAAGCTAAATTAAATGGCAGTGGTAACTTAATGACTAATAAAGAAAACAAAATTAACACCTAGAGAAGAAAAAATTGGATGAAACAAAATTCGGAAAATTTAGTGACTTTAAAAAAGCAGGAAAACAAAAATTGATTGAAAAGTGTCAATCACAAAAATTGTTATTGCAAAAGCTGTGAGGATCCAATTTTATTGAATCTTTAAATTTTATAATACAATTGGACGTCTTGAAAAATGTTAAGGTCTTATCGAGATTGGACAAATATTGAAGAAGTTATGACCAAATAAGACATACATAAGTATGTATGTAGCTACCTCTTACCTCAGCTGTTTTAGTACCAACATTCCAGCCAGATTTCGTCATTTGATTAAAATAATCTGTCACTTGATTCCATAATCCTTTCAATCCACTAGTGATTTTATCAACATTGCTTTCGCTAACATTAGCACTCAAGTTTTGATTATTGCTGGATACAATTTTGAAGCAAGGCATAATGAACAAAATCAAAACATTGCATAAAACAAAATTATATTTCATGTTTATCATTCTAGTTCGGCAGAGTAATCAAAAATTGTCAAATATTGCGTGACTCTTATTAAAATATATCGAAGCTTAATACGCGCGATGCTTTTGTAGATGCATGTTTACTTACTTAATATGTTTGTACTGCACGCATGATAAGCTAACCCATGTCGCCCTCATTAAATATAAAATTTTGATACGACTCTATCACACTACATGCTAAAATAAATCATTATATTTGCATCCTTCTTTCGTATCTTATTTTGAAGATGGTTGCGATGATGGTAAAAGGCAAACGCTTATCTGCTTACTATTATTAAAAAACTCTCATTCACTCGTTCATCACAGTAAGATATGACTTTAAAAAGAAGTGAGCAAAGGATGATGCATTTTTAGCGTAAATGGAATGCAATTTTTAATTCAACATAATTATAGATTCAGAAATAAGTACATTTCGTTTTTGTAACTTTTGCCGTAAAAATAAACATACTGTAAATCGTCGCACCCATTAAATATTTTTTGCTTCTATATACAAGCAGCGTAATAGATAAAAATAAAAAATTGTAAATTTCTAGTAAAAATAATCAAACTTTTTCTGATAAGCTTTATAAAATGCATGGTTGAAAAACAATTTTTTCTATCAAGCTTATTAAATTGCCTATTTGAAAAACACTATTTCTATCAGGCGTAGGCATACGGTGTGCATAGAAGAGTTTCATTTCTTATCTCCGAAATGATCTGTAAATGAATTTTTGATAATCCACAGATCCGATTTTACTATTGAGTCTTACCAGCCAATTATAAACGACACGTTTAGGTAGCCAAGCTGTATAACTCATACTTAATAATCCTTGAAATGTGAATAAAGAAAGGTGATTCTGCAGATGAATTTAATTCACGACTCGTTCCACTCCACTTTAAAAAATTCATTCATTCGTACGAATTGAAATTTAAGAACATCGTCTAATCTGAAGGACTCAAAACCTTTAATATGTTATACAATTAAATTAGGGAAACGTTAATGTCAAACTTTTTTATATTACGCTACCAAAATGGACATAGGTCGAGGATAACAGTGAATGCGAGCTTTTAATGAGATAAATCGAGCATAATCAATCGGTCAGACTGAAAATAAGAATAAACGGACCGTCTAAAGTTGCCACTTTTCAAACCAAATTCTATATTATTATTTCTGATCTGAACAAACATATCGAAAATTCAAGGATTTATTTTTCGCAGGTGAGCGCATAACGTCTAGAAAAGTAGGTCGATTCCAGTAAAAGTAGAGCAATATAATGGGGCGTAAAGAATAATTGCATGAAACATATTGTATTAAAAGTATTGTTTTATATATCCTGATTAAGTTTCACGAGTGCCGGAAATTTTTTTTGAATGATGAATTTGGGCAGATTGTTTTTAGAATCATTTGTTTATTGTTTAGCACTATCTCACTTTTATAGAGTACTGTCAGATAGCGCTGGAGGTAAAATCATATCTATTCTTATAAGCTCAATAATTCAACAGAAATCAAAGTTTCCTTAATTGTTATAAATGAATTTCCAAAATCTTTTTCAAGCTCTTTAGAAGATAAAAATGAAGATTGTGCATAAAATATCGATTGTTTAATTTCCGATTCTTCTATCAATACTGTGACTTGCTTTATTAATATTTTAATAGCGTTTAATCTAAAAGTGAGTTTCTGGAACCTTGGGCATAAATTTTTTATTTTTTATGCGTTTCATGCATTTTTTTGGCAGTTAGTTAACAAACTGGCACAGTTTATTGATATCTAGTTGCTAATTGACTTATTTATGAATATAATCAAGATTCTATTTTTACTCATTTTTAGTTCAGCATTTGCACAGATGTGTTCTGTGTCCTTGCTTTTTGAAGTATGAAAATCGTGATATATTCAACAATGAGCCGACAGCCATGGCACGAGTTGGTTACGAAGTGGACGAGGATCAGTGCCTCGCAATGTGCCTTCGAAACAAGGAGGTTTGCACTGTTCTCGATGTAGTGTCAAACAGAACTATAATTATTACAGTAAAATTTTAAAAGTAAATCTAGTGAATACTATAGTCTGTTTCACATAAGTGTGGGCATAAATTTTGAGAATTTTTTCGAAAGTAAGCCGACGGATTACGATAATTATATATCAAATCACTGTCGGCTTATTATCGGACATAGTTTTTAAATTTATGCCCAAACTTGTGTGAAACAGACTATTAGTTAAATATTTAATGGATTTATTGATGAATGTAAATTTCATTAGCTCTAATGTTTAAGTCGCTCTTCGTAAATATGCTTCATCTAATATGCATCTGATTTCGTGATTATTGTTGATTTTCACCGCGGCGCGGCTAACGGCGCGAATTCGCTGCAGCGATCGCTGCGCCGAATTCGCGCTGACCCATGGCATACTTCCTGGCGCCGCGCGGCGAGGCGCGATGTTTGCCGCGCCGCATTTCAAGGCATACTTCAAGCGGCCCAAGGCATACTTCAAGCGGCCGCCGCGCCGCAACCAAATTCGCTAAAAGTCCATTTTTTTGCCGCTTTTCATGGCATACTTCACCGTGCGGCGAGAAGCAAATAATGTCTATTTTTAGCATTTTTTCGAATTTTTTCGCCGCGCCGCAGAAGTCCAAACGTTTGGACTTTCCTCGCGAATGCTAATGAGGTGCAGAAATTCGCGCGAGTATGCCAACATCGAGCGAAGCGGCGAAGGGTCGCCTAGTTGGCGCAATTTTTTCTTGCGGCGCGGCGACCGCGCCGCATGAAGTATGCCCAGGTGGCGCGAAGCGGCAGACGAATTTCGCCGCGCCAGTTTCGCGCCATGACGTCACATTTTTGGGTATACTCGTGGCCGCAAACCCCTTTGCGGCGCAAATCGCGTGAAGTATGTTTCGGGCTATAGCTTGTGATAATTATCGTTAATGATTGTCATGGAACATCAATGATTACATTTTACAATATATAAATTACGTGTCCGGAAGCTTAAGGCCAATTGCAAGAAAAATATTCCTTTGCAGAATGGATTTCCGTGTGTATGTTATACTGAAGAAGAATCAAATTTTCTTTAGAGAGACGATCTTTTCGTGTAAGAAAAAATACCGTTTTAAATGATTATATGAAGTATAGTTGTTCGAGAATTTTTTCTCTGCTGATTATATGCAAATTTATATAGTTATGTAATTGTGTTTTTTGTATAGCAGACTTCTTTAAATGCATTTTGTGCTGAATTTATTAGTCTAAACTTTGGAAATATGACGATTGCTTCTACCCGTACTGTCGTCCTATTAAAGAAATGGAATTTTTGTTGCTAAATATATTTTGATATTAGCTTGAGTTTATACAGGAATGTACGGCTGCTGTTTATGGTTTGATTGGTGGGCGTGAAATCTTCACCTGTGAGCTATATGGCGGAGGGGACGCGGATGTCCCAATCTTGCCGGATGGGCCACAATATACTTACGGTTTGAATGTGTACATTCCCAAAATGGACGCTTGCCGGATAAATTGTAAATTTTAGTGAAAAAAATATTTAATAGGTCTGTTTTGTCCTGCAATAGAACCTTTGAGTAATTATGTGTCATTTACATTTATCTTAAATTTGATACAGGGTCGTTTAGCAGGAATCATACGTGATATTACGACATATTAATTACTTATTTTTTATAAATTGTATACAATATTTGATAAAAGTACATAAATGGTATATAATGTCAATTCTTTCCAGCTAAGCAATTAGCAATAATCTTATGCATTATAATTTAACTACTTCTTTAGCTTGTAATATACCTTCTTATTCTTCATATTGTCATAAATTTATTAAGTTTTTACATTTTGAATTAAAAAGCTTAGGGTGTCAAATTTTATTTCTTAAGACAACAAAGTGAGTCCGGTACAGATAATGGAACCTAATTTCAAACCAAAGGATCGGAAGAATTACTTTAAGCAACTATACAGCCAGAAAAACCCATTTAATTGGGGCCGAAGAAAGCGCAATCAAAAAACAGAACAAATATTCTTCGGGTAGATGAATGAAACCTATTTGCGAATTCCGTGTTCATCGACCTATTTGACATATTTTCTAAAATTTAGCTTGTTTTAAGACTGATTTTAATTCCAAATCTTTGTTTTTATTCAAACCATTATGTTAATATTCTGGCGCTATAGCTGGAACTGCAAAATAAGTGCATCTGCTTGATAATTCAATGTCTATTACATGCGCTTATTCGCCTATTTTTCATGCTAATCATATCATTTAAATGATTTGAGAAAAATGTTTAGTTTCAGTCTTCATGTTTCATCATTGCGTATATTAGTTCTTAATTTGCTATGTGTCTTTTCCTCATTTGACGTTTTCGAATTGGTTGTTTTACAAATGAATGGCTGATGTAGTACCGAGTTGTGCGTAGGCGTTTGCTTCTTTCATTTTAGGACACAAAATAGATTCTAAGTTGAAATGAGTATTGCGTACCTACCTTTATTACGAATTACTGCGCCCTGTCTGATCAAATGAACCTTTTTTTTGTCTTTTTAAAAATAGCAAATAGTAATATGTTGTTTGATTCACCGGGAGAAATAAACCTCTCTTTTCTTATTTTGTTTTCCATTCCAAATTCTTCGATTGCTAAGGGTAAGGCTTGGACCTGCAAAAATAATTAAATATTGTTTTTTGCTCGTATCAGCTAAGTTTTGTCGAATTCTTAAAGTCCATTCGATACGATTTATGTAATAGCAGGCAAAAAATTTTAACCGTAAAAGGACGGCGAATAAAGCTAGATCAAGTAGAAAAAATCTATGCCATTTATCAGCAGGCACGTAGCTGTGAGGGTGGGGGGAACTAGTCCCTCACTGAATTGTGGAAACAAGAATATTTTTGCAAAGGTCCCCTGAAGGAAAAGAAGCTGAAAATTCTTAAAGCGCATTTGAAAGACTACCAGAATAGATTCTAGCACACTTTTGAACTAATAAGCCCAAAATTTTGGGCGCTTCGCACCAGATTTATTCTTTTTGTATAACTTTTGTCTTCTGACAACAGAATTATTTATTTTTCGTAGGTACCTTTTCCACTTTAGAAATGTTCGAGGATTGAGTAAAAAACACATTAAACAATTTTTCAGTGGGGTCGAAGAAATCATTTTGCTTGACCATTTTCTACAACCTATTTATTGAATATAATTAAAGCCAAGTCAATTTTTTGAGTTTTGTGAAAAATTTTCTTCTCCAGATGCAGAGCTCGTTGAGACATGCTCAAAACCATCATCATTCTTGCCATAGATGGGCAAGAATGATGATGGTTTTTTCAGATGAGGGGGGGGGGTGTAATTCAAAAATTGTAGTAAATTGTGTTCATTTGTTCTTGTACAAAATCTCTTTGTACATGTACAAAGACGGTCCCAAAAGTCAATGCACATGCTGTACATGTATGTTTTAGGGACTATGATATGGTACTGTAGCACGTTATGCGCGGCAAACTGGGTTTTTTTTTACTCTTCTTAATGTTTCGTTAATTTATGCGATAAAAATACAAAAACTTATCCCATAAAATTTTGGTAATTTTAACGTTTACAGGTAGAATTTTCGGTGTTTTTTCACAATGATATCGAGAGTTTTACCGCCGCACCTTTCGTTTTCTCAAAATCGCCCGACAGTACATAATTTTCCAAAACCTGCGGCAAGGGTAATACCCCCTCACCCTCTCCCCTATGCCCATGCGTGATTCTTGCCTGTCTACAAGTAGTTGTTGAGATTATAGTCCTTCCCCGATTCAGAAGGCAAGCTAAGTAGCTAAGTGCCTGTTTATCAGCAGTAAAGGTTCTAAGTGCAGCTTAATGCTTTGAATTAATTTTTTAAACACCAATAATTAATCTAAATTAAACAAAGATTGTTAGTAATATACGATCCCTTTTATTCAAGAGATCACACCTTACTCTGGTAGTCATTCGGCTTGAAGCTGCTAAAAATAGGTAACTACGCAGCTTGTTTTGCGTTAACAAAAAAGGATAGTAAATACATTTACTACCTTTCACTCGTCTTTTAATAATTTTTATAGGTGTCCGTCTATTTGAAGTTTAGGAATGTGGGTTTATTTACTCTTTGTGGCTAATATTTATGTACAGTTCAGTGCCACGCAATTGATAAGAAATTCAAGAGTGTCCATCTATACAAATAGATACTTTATGAAGTTGTCAGGATGATAAACAGGGCCTACATGTTTTTCGACGGATTCTTTTAAATTAAAAAAACAAATATTGTCATTAATGTCGGTTGAAGGACCCTGTTCTTTGACAGAACAGATACTATTCCTGCTCATAGTCAATTTAATTATACGCCTAATAATAATACAGGGAAATATTGGTCCTTATATTTTTCTATCGGGGTTGACGTTTGTGAACCTCGAATTTAGGCACTTTCAGTCCAGCGCGCCAATAACGTCCATCGCAGCCCGTTTTGCGATGTTAAAAAAATTTCACTTTGTGTGTAGGGTTGCAATTGTTGATTGGACGAACTCGGAATAATCAAAATAATTCTAGAGCGGGGCAATCAAAAATTACCATCAATACCGTGCCAATGTGATTCCGTATGAAATATTCGCAGATTTTTTTGACGGGGCAAAAGTTTTTACGGAAGTTATTGGAGCTAGTCATTCTGGTTCAAATAACAGAATTTATGCCGAATTTTCTCGCAACTTTCGAAACGCGAACCAAACAGCTGGTTTTGGCGATCGACGACCAAAACTTTGACGTGATATTGAACTTGTCAAATATTCATTGTCATTAAATTATAAGAAATACAAATCGATGACGTTCGAGTGAGCTTCAATAGTATTATGAATTTTCTAGTCAATACTAATCAAGTAACCTACAGTTTGCTCTTGTTACTTATTTCCTTTTTCAATCATCACTACTTTCTATTAACGAGTACGAATGTTATAATTCTTCAATGTAAGTCAACACGTTGAGAACACTTGTTAGCTATTATATGTACATAGTTAGGCACCTCACTCTGTTATGTGAACAATGAATGAATAAACAATTAATATAATCTTTATTTTTAATAATTTCTTTATGAAATAAAACTATAATTTCTTTTTTTATATAATGTTGGAAATGGCGTTTTATACTATCGTCTTAACTTCTGAAAATTCGGACCTATATTTGTGTGCACTTGACTTGAAAGTCTGAAAATTTCTTCCCTTTTCAATTTCCTAAAATTTTACTTAATGTCTTATTTACTAAACTGTGTTTGAATCTCAGATAAAAGCCAGGTCGGTTGCATAACACTTTGCGCGATAGCGATATAAAACTGGAATGACGTGTTTCTGAAAAAAACTGTTTTGCAGGTGTTGCAAGGATAAGGTATTTTTATATAAATATATTTCGCAAGCATATTGTTTTGAACAGAACTGTCAGATGGGTAATTTTTTGCGATTGCACTAGAGCTATTGCTGCCATTTACCTGTATTTTGCAATAACCAAAAGGTGCTTCGAGTGGATATATTATCACTCACATATTAGGTTCCTACGTTTTTCGCCTAATTTTAAAAACCCAGTTTAAAAGTAGTGGTTCTATATTTAAGGGTTAAGTCTATTTTTTCAGCTCTAAGTTCGAAGGTGGCACAGTCAGCAGCGTCACTGACAGTTCAACGTCACTCGATATTTTAATGTGAGCGTTACTTTTATTACAAGTGATACTTATTTCCCAAATTCTCTTTATTTTCCTGAAAAACTTCAGGAAAAGGCGCATTCGAGATAAGAAATTTCAGCGATGGTTTTCGATCATTCTATGTTGGTTTATTATCTTCGCAGCTCTTATTCAATTTTCGATGTTTTCGTCTATTCTTGGACCATTTCTAACTGAGGTATGTACAAATCTATGCTATAAATGTCAAGTTGATGCAAGTTTAATGATCGCCTGAGTATGCTAAGTAGGCTCAATCAGATCAACTAGCTGTCGAGTAAGTTAAATTTCTCTGGCTGGCCAATCAACGACGCTTAAATATTGTATCTGTAGCTCAACTGTATTCAGTGGCGGATCCAGGATTTTCCTATGGGGGGCGGTACCCATAAGGGGGGAACCCTGACTTGGGCGGAAAAATTAGCCGTTTTGACCCGAAAATCGCTAAAAATCGCTCAAAAATGCTTAATTTTGCGCACTATTTTGGGCCAATGAAGGGGGGGCGGCCGCACTACTCCCGCCCCCCCTAAATCCGCCCCTGATTGTATTAAAGTGCTGAGGAAGTCGTCCCAACTGAAATTTTCTTATCTGCTGGATGCAATTAGAATGTCAATTTAGGTTTCTGTATCTTGCATTACTCATAACCAGATATGTACATGGGGGTTGAGAGTCTAGACTTCCCCAGCATGGGAAAATTGAAAATTTTTCTGGGGGAAAAGACGCAAAATGAATGCCAACAATAGATGAAAATCTAAAATTTCCTTCAAAACTGCTTGAAATTGACCGGAAACTGCGGAATAAAGTAGTTTCAGCGCTATTTTAGTATTTATGCCAGTTTTAGAGGTTATTTAGGCTCAAAAAAAGCTCAATTTTCGACCATCACCTCCCCTCCCCGCATATCAGCTGACCCCTCCCAGATCGGTCATGCTGCGCATCCCATGCCTATAACGATTGTGACCCGCTTGACCAACCGTCCCGCTAGACCCACCGTCCCGCTAGACCCACTTTTTCGTCCCGCTAGACCCACCGGATGTCTCGCTAGACCCACCACGTGCATAATGAGGTGTCCCGCTACTTCACTCTTGTGTTATTCCACATACATCCCCAACCCTACGTGCGCATGTGAACTGGCTCATACTAGTAGGAGTAGCTGCAAAAACAATAGATATTTAGGCATTTTTTAAGTGAGGAAAGTAGGTATGTATATATCCGTTTCAAACTCATAAAAAAACAACTAGCAGTTCTAAGTTCCAAAAAGGCTATAATAGCTAGTTTTTAGAGCCCAAAAAGGGCTATATAGCTGTTTTTTCGCCAAAATGGCTATATAGAGATCAGTTTTTCGGTCAGAAATAAACTACCAATTTTTCAGAGCTCAGGGGTGTAATCACACGTGGGCGTGGGGGGTTTGGAGTATGCAACCCCCAGAAATTGGAAACCCCCATAAATCAAAATATCCCCAGAATTCAATTTATGAAATATTTTTTTGCTTTCTTAGCGAATTTTTGCTGTTATTGGATAGTGCTCGATGAGAAATGTCGAAACGTTCTGCACTCATAATATTCACTAACTGAATCGTCGCTTAAACGTTTCTGCGATTTTTTTAAAAAAGATAAAAAGTTTCGTTATTATTAGCTTCACGGGCTAGCATAGCTGACTTCATGTAATGAGTTTAAACGAAATTAGCGCGACCGAAATTCATAGCTCGATTCGAAATCAAAATTTCGATATAGTCTTTGAAGCGATGAAATAAAGTTTTAGTCCTATTTTTAAGAACAGATTCGGATTTATTGACAATGACCTAATTAACATATCCGATTTTTTAGTGAGAATTTGCAACATCCTTTCGGCCTGATTATTGTTGAGCCGTCTTTTGTAAAATGCCTACATGCGTTTCATAATATTCATATGTGCATATCTGTACTGTTATCGGAATGCAGTGTCAACGCTTCAATATGTGTGCCTAAGTATGCGGAAATTCCCTGATCGGGGGATACAAAGAGTACAATACCATTACAATAAAAAGCAAAAAATGCACTCTGAAATGTGTTTGACAAGAGTGTATTCCTTGACATGAAAAATAAAAATTTATTCTTTAAAAATAATCGGCCATGGTTAGTTACTTTTCATTGCCACACACATGCACGCACGCACATATCTTTGCATTTTATAATTTGTAATGTACACAATTTCATGCAATAATATACAAAATTTATTTATTTATTGATTCAATTTGATTGATTAGTCAGTCGATTAAATGTAATTATTTTTGAATTAATTATTTATATATTTGACTAAACATATATACTTGAATGGATACACTCGTTTTAACTCGTTACATGAAGTCAGCTATGTTAGTCTGTGAAGCTGATAATAACGGAACTTTTTATATTTTTCAAAAAATCGCAGAAACGTTTAAGCGACGATGTAATATGTATGTATTCATTTTTTCGGGTGGGTCTTCCGAGACAGTGGGTCTACCGGGACGGTCGCAAAATGGTGGGTCTAGCGGGACACCTCATTATGCACGTGGTGGGTCTAGCGAGACTTCCGGTGGGTCTAGCGGGACTAAAAGTGGGTCTAGCGGGACGGTGGGTCTAGCGGGACGGTGGGTCAAGCGGGACGGTGGGTCTAGCGGGACGGGACCGCTTATAACGCCCTGTAGAAACTCCGGGTATGTGATTGGGATTTTATGCCGAAAGCAAAACTTCATTCTTTTATGTTAGTTTCGTGGTTTTGCTAAAGTTTCTCGTTAAGTTTGTTCACATTATGAGTATGTTTTCCTCTAAATTTTGATTTTTGCTAGCTAGACCCACATGTTGAGAAGAGCTTCACGCCATGGGCAGTGGTTGCATACAGTTTCGGTCAAGTGGTTACTCCTCCATTATTTGGCGCTTGGTGCAACAGAAGTAAAAGATGCAAGGGGCCATTGAATTGTGGCATGCTCATTATCATATTGAGCAGCTTATCCTACTGCTACATACATTGTTTTCCAGTATCAACGAGGAAGTGGATCATGCTGGCGGTCAGAACAAGCGTGGGTCTTGGGTCAGGTAATTACTTCAACTAATAAAATCATACTTTAATCTTTTCACATTCCTTATATTATCTGTAGTGAATCTACGAGCAAGGTAACGTTATAAGTGTAATTGAAAATTAATTTTGGGCATCTTTTACAACTTTCTGGAGTGTCAGTGAGCTTCAAAGCTGTCATAGTGGAAAAATTCTATCGATTTGATTCATCTAGTTATGGTTCTTTCCTGCTCATATGCAAATCATTAAATAAGCTTTATGCCAAACGATATGTGCTTAAAAGGAAAAGTGAAAAAAAGATTGAAAAATATGATTAATAATTAAAGCGAAAAATACGAATATCGAAATTTTGTATAAAATCGCTTTGAATAGTGTGCAGATCGTGAATGTGGAGTATCTTAGTATTTAAAAGCTTCAGATGAATAACTTGGTAAGATGTAGCAACAATTTAGCAAATTAGTATCACAAGGCCGGTCAAGCTTTATATTTCTAATCTTAACCTATCGTTGATTTATAGTCTGTTTCAAAAAAATTTTGGCACAAGGTTTTTGGAATTTTTATCGATGACGGTAGTTTACTGTCGTTATGGACAAAGTTTTCGTAAAAGCTGATGTAAAAAAAGAAATTATGATAAAAAGTCGACTAATGCTGCAATTAAATAGTTGCTTAAAATTGTTCAAGTTCATATCCCTGACTTGTACCTATAATAAGTGCCTACTTTTTTGTTTCATAGGCATAGTGGGTGTGGCGAGAACATATTGCGCAACAGCAAGCAGTCCCATTGAACGGCAGGTGGCCGTTACAGGTTCTACCGCCGCCCTTGGATTCTCCGTCATTGCAGGACCAGGCAAACTCTTATTTCCTAGATTAAATATTTCCTAGAATTGACATAATCAACCTCAGTCAACATGTTGAATATGAATCGTTCAGCTAAGTTTCGTAATCTCTACTAGAGTCTACAAGAATTCATGAATATGGTAAGTGCGACGAAAGTTATTCTAAATATTAGCGCAATGGCAGCATACATGGGCAGCAACTAAAACTTGTGGGATATGGATGTAGCAAAAATCGTAAAAATATGCTAACAACTCAATTTTGGGGGTCTACCATTTAATCTGTGGGAGAATTTTAGATTCTGGGGTCTAAAGCTCCCCCAACGTTCACATGTGAATGACAGTAGCTTGATGCGTTTGACAAATTCCTTAAACAAAGCATTGCACATGCATATCAATCGTTCCAAAACTTGAAATGGGTGCACTAGAATCAATGAAAGAATCTGTTTCACATAACTTTGAATATAAATTTCAATAATTTTTATCAATAGTAAGCCGACAGATCACGATAATTATATTTCATATCAATGCTATAGTCGAAATCTGTCAGCTTATTCTCGGAGGTAGTCTCTAAAACTTGTGCCCAAACTTATACGAAACAGATTATCCCTGTTTATTTCATAAAGTCTATTTATATAAATCTCATAGTCCTTATAAATTGGGCGTTTCCATTATTATTTTTTGTTTTCTTAATAGTCTATTTTTATATATTAAATCGAAAACATTCACTTGAAAAGCAGCGGATACAAGTCGCTCTGTATACTTAGGCGAAATTCAAATGTGCGATACACAAAAGCTTGCTTCCTTTATCATGAATGGTTGGTGCAAGAGACGCTTTTTGAAATTCTCTATGACTTTTGACCCTAGGTGCAGAATTATGTCTGTTGTTCAGAACGGAAAGCTTTTTTTCAACTTGATACTGCCTCAAAATTGATCTTTGTTCAAAAGAGCTCATCTACTCGTACGTTTTAGCCAAATTTCCATAAATTTAATCTTTTTTTTAGCGGGACTTAGGCCTCGAAACTTCTTGTGATCAGCATATTGCTCTTGAATAATAGCTGATTATGCTATTCAGTTAAAAGTTCAAGTCTTAATAGGAGTAAATTTTAGGAGTTCAAGGTTTATTCGCTTTGATCGGATATCCCGGTGTCAATGTGCACGGATTTCAATTACACGCTTACAACGCTCCAGCAGTGGCGAGTGTGCTAGTTTTTATCGGTTTGTTATTTCTGAACTGGATCTTTCTCCTGGAAGAATATCCTGGAATTGAAAAAGAGTATTCAAAAACAACAAGCAAGTTTTATTAGGATTTATTTTCATTATGATATCCAAATTACGAGAACAGGATGCATTGTAAACGTTATTAGAATATGCGCACGTTACGGAACATCAATTTATTCCTCAAAATCAGTGTTTTTTCTATAATGTCCCTTTGTTCATGTACAAAGATGATCCCCAAATGCCTTTGTACATTTTGTGTATGCAAATTTTTGCATACTCTAATATGGTTCAGTAGCGCTTTCAAAGTGATAAAACAAGGTTTTTGATCTTTAGTAGTGTATTTTAGCCGATTTCTGGGCTTCTGACGGCAGAGAAATACTAAAAATTGACTCAAAGCGGCGCTAAGCGCCTAAAACATTGGCATTTTCCTCTCCAAGTGCAAATTCTGCCATTATGAAGATATATAGAACAGATAATTACACATTTCGGCGCGAAGAGCTAACAATTTTTCGAAATTTTGCTTCTTTCTACAGTTTTCGACTTCTCACAAATCTTTGTTCATGCAACAAAGACGGACCCGAAAAGCCCTTATACTCCGAGAAAAATCTTTGTCGAATACAATAAACCGTTCTCACAATACATAAAAGGGCTAACCAAAACCGTTAGTTTCCAATTTATAATAATTCAAACTCAGGTATCTTCATGGTTAATACTCCAAAAGAGGCACATATTTCAATAAAGTAGTGTGTGTTTTACATTCAAGTCTTTATTAGCATTTTTGGAGAAAACATGATTGTACGGCTTCATTAAGTTTTTATAGTTTTTCTTAACAGTTTCCTCCCAATGTCAAAAAATCGTAAAACAGGTTTCTTCATCATTTGAGTAGGTACCTACCTCATTCTGATTCTAGCTCGTTTAATCCTAACACACGCGTATTGCAATGTCGAAGGTGTTAGTATGCAAAAGCTTTATTTTGTTTTCTCAACTTGCTAAATACCAGCTTGTGCAAGACCAACATCATGAAGAAGACAAATGAAAATTCAGAATTATCAAAAGAATAAATAGAACAGAAGCTCAAAACCTTCTTCAATATCTTTTATTCCTTATATTGTTTCCTAGGCTCAGCTTGACATACAACGTTTTTTAATCTTTCTGCTATTCGTTGAATAATAGTTTGATATTATCATGCAAAAAACGAATTATTTACTACAGTTTATGACGAAAGAGCTCTTCCAAAGTACGACAAAGCCGCTGTTTACTTGCTAGTTTGGTGCTGGTTTTGCTCATGGACTTCACTTACTAATTTCGTTATGTAAGTTAAAATAAGCCAACGTGAGATAAAAGTAACGATGAATTACATTCATCTAATTCATATTTGCATAATCATCATTAAGATGAAGATTTTTGATTTCTAACTTAATCAATGGCAATTATTATTATTATTATTATTACATTATTATTATTATTATTATTATTATTATTATTATTATCATTATTATTGATATTATTATTATTATTATTATTATTATTATTATTATTATTATTATTATTATTATTATTATTATTATTATTATTATTATTATTATTATATATTATTATTTTTTTACCAGAATTATTATTATTTTTTCTCATTTTTATTTTCAATGCCTAATTCATGAACTCTTTGATTGCATAGCTTTGATCTTTTGCAGGCTCGGTGTACCCTTCACTCAAGCCCAGTTCGATTGGAATACTTCAGAGGCGATTTTTTATAATGGAGCTATTTTTGGTGCATTCGCCGCTGCATCCCTTATAATATATGTGACGTTTGCAATCTATAGCGAAAAGTAACGAGAAATGCCGTTTTAAATTCAGCATACTTTTTTAACTTGGAAATGCATTCATTAGGATTGAAGACAGATACGCATCCATGCTCAGCCTGATTTTCATCTGTGTCTTCTATTTACTGACATTCCCATGGCCATTTTATCGTAGAGCTAGTGAAACGAATTTAAGTAAGAACAATCGATTTGAAAAACAGATAAAAATTTGTGCCTAAATATGTGAAGTTGGCGTAATATATTTCAGCGGCTAATTCGACATTGTGTGCTTTCGCCTCTGGAGATTGGTGCTTTGATACGCCCAGAATTCCGCAACTTTTGTATTTTATTAGCTTCGCATTCATAGCGGTAGGATTCCCTGTTTCAAACGCTGCTTTGTCATCGTTGTTGCCTAAAGTTCTTGGCCCAAGAAAACAAGTTCTGTGGCAATAGCTAAATTTGAAGAATTTATTATTATGCTTAGATCTTCATTTCAGGGAATGATGCAAGGAGTTTATGTTACTACTGGCGGCTTGGCCCGATTACTGGGTCCATTAATGATTAGGTAATTTACTACTCTAAATTATAAATTTTATATAATCAATTATATCGTTTTAATGAATTTTCGAGTGCAATAATTAATTTGTGTTATATTAGGCAAAAAAATTAAGTTTCTCAAAAATTTTGTTTCACGCAAATGGTGTTCGATATCTCTAGCGACATATTCTATTATTACTTCACAAGAACGATGTCCATAGTTAAAAGTTCTCATTAATTGAAAGTTAAATCGCAAGTACCATATCGTATAGAATGCGTAAAATTCAGCGACCCGATCTCTCAAAAGCATTAAATGATATTTCGAATTTGGGGAAATGAGCGAAAAGTATATTAGGAATCAATGTATGTACTCACGTTCATCATGTTAATATGTTTTTCAAGCTAAAAAACATTCAAAAATCGAAAGATTTGAAAAATCAATGACTAAAGCACGCTAGTCTATTCATTTGAAGCAAACCAAAAAAATTTCCCGCATTTTTTAAGAATACGTTAAACACCTTACTATGAAATTTTAATTAAAGTTTTCTTAATTTATGATTAAGCTGCTGGAAATTGAGATAAAAAGTTTTTGCTAATCTTGTACGCTATAATTTAGCCTTTTTGTACCCTAAAAAGTAAGCCAAGTACAGACGTAGTCATTACCTGATTTTATTTTTCAGCTGTATATATTTCGATTTTAGTGCGCTTTATATTTTTTGCATATAGTACGGTATTCGTGAAGTATGGTCCTCAGATTTCTTGGACCCTGACGTTGATTTTGACGGTCTGTGGCACCATTGTAGCCGTTTTATCTCGAAACAGATTCGTTGCACTCGACGCAAATCCAGTATTAAAACCTGGCGATCATTATCATTATAAAAACGGCGTTTTGTATAGACTGTGAAAATAAAATTAGAGAATAACTTACATCTAGCACATTTAATTTTTGCATACATTCTAACTTAAAATTCAGGACAATATAGGTACTAATATGCTTAAATATAGACTCGCTTCAAAGCTTATTCAGTGAATCAGCTCTTAAAGTCACAATTAGTTTATCTATGTAAATCAATCGTTATCTGGCCTGAATAAGACAATCAAAAGTATTTTGCAGCAATACGAGTGAATAGTATACGTACCATAATCAAAAGACCTATTTCGAAACTCGCTTTTTTTTAATCTTTTCTGGAAATTTTACATTGACAGATTTGCGGAACGCTTTATATAAATATGTTTAAGTTTTCCATTTCAATTATTTAGTTATTTTTTATCCTGCATTTGACGACAATTACTGACCGACAGGTGGTGTGGCGACCGATCCCACTCACTTCAAATAATGCCTGTATAGAAGGTATGAAATTTTATATAAATGGGAAAAATAAGGATCAGAGGCTACTAAATCGAAATTTCTCATATAATTTTTAAAATTAAAAATTTAATTTTTTTAAATTTTTTCAAAATTTCTCATATAATTTTCATTGCTGAAACAATCATTTGTGCGCCTGTGCTCTTCTACCTGACATACGAGACATGTAAGAGTATCTTGATTTCCAGAAGCAAATAAGAGTGAATGTAGCGCACAAATAATGCAAAACAGCTAAAAGCTGGTGATTCGGAAAAGCAAATCACGGATTAGCTTGTTATAGGATATTCCGGGTTGCCTAAAATGGGTATTCCTGACCGTGCAATTTGATAAGATTATTTACTTATGTCCATGGTAAAGGACTGAGATTAGGTGTATCGGAGCTCATGGCCCATATGCTCGTTTAGTTCAGAAATAGAATCTATACTTTTTGCCTCAGAATTTATTTGTCAATAAATTGGCACAAACAGTCACAATCCATGAAAAACGTCAAGAGGCATGCTTGCTTAATTTTAAATTTAAAATGATCAGATGCGACTTTCACTTAACTTTATTGCCACTTAGATTCGAATGTCAAAGCTCAAAGAGCAATGCACTGACATTCACGCTTAATGTTTCATATAAATATAATACAATCTTTTGGAATCAACCGCTGGCTGTAGGTTTCTGCACTGCTAAAAAATAAATCGCTAGTACAAATCCAAAATTTGCTTTAGGAATAAACCGTATGAAGCTAGTTTTTTTATATAAAGTAGAGATAGGCTGCATCAGATATCACAACGAAAATAATCTTTTGCGAAACATCCGAAATCGCGACAGCCGAAATATAATACGTAAGTGCTTTAACGGTGTTATAATTTTTGCGGGTATTCGATGAAAATTAGATTATTTAAGATGAAAACAATTTTCGTTTACTGTGATAAAAATGCAGAATTTCATATGTTTACTGTGAGTATCTATGAAATGTTATGATCAGGCATCCATGTGGGGAATTTGGAGACCCCAACATTTGAGAATTTTTTGGAAAAGTAAGGAAATAATAAAATCAAAAATAGATGAAAATCTACTATTTATGGCTAAAGTGCTCTGAATTGATCAGAAACCGTAGATCAACGTAGTTAATATGCTAATTTAGCATTTATACGATTTTAGGCCATTCCGGGGTAAAACATTTACCGGCTAACCCCCAAACCGGCCAGCTGTGAATCTATGGTTATAAGCAGGGGCGGATTTAGGGGAGGGGGGCGGGGGGGCGGCCGCCCCCCCATTGGCCCAAAAAATGCGAAAAATTAAGGATTTTTGAGCGATTTTTGGGTCAAAACGGCTAATTTTTCCGCCCAAGTCAGGGTTCCCCCCTTAGGGGTACGGCCCCCCCTTAGGAAAATCCTAGATCCGCCACTGGTTATAAGCTCTCTTAATTATTACGTACAAGTGTACCTAACTCATTTGAGCAACATTAATTATTTCTATTTGTGTGCATCAAAAAGATGAATCCTTAACTATATGTTTACCCTTCATAAATAACTAAAACGAAAAGTCAGAGTAAACGCTTTTTTCCGCGTGATTGGCGCTCTTTTTGAAGTATGCTTGATGAGTAATACATTATTTAGGCAATGTTAAGAATAATTTTAATTGAAAGTACCATGTTTGAGGAACAATAAAACTAAAATACGAAACAATATTCAGGTACTACGAATATGTGAAAAGGTATTATTTTTAAGTATAGGTACACACTGACAAACTAGAATGATGCGTTGCTTTTTTCTTGTACTTTCAAGTGTGGATGAATTCTGGTTTTCTATCTGTTGCACTGAATCTATTTTTCGAAAAAATTAAAATTTGCACCCCAATCCGACTGCTCGTGCTTAACGAAAGGATGTGCGATGAAACTTGTTTTGAATTCAGGATGCAACTTGGAAAGAATAATGATAAAAAAATTAGCAGTTTGCTTTTCAAATCATTGGCTTTGTGGCCACGTATGAAGTTGGCAAACTATCAGTAATTTTCATTTAAGTTAGATATGCGTATTTTCGTTTGTTACTTTATCTGTTACTCGCTTCCGCGTATAAAGTGTCGAACGGTAAGATCGATTCCTTAATATTCTATTTACTGATCAATAATCAATTTTTAGTAATCCATAAACTGCGTCTCATAAATTGCCAAATGTTATGGCAAATAAAGAATTAAGTGGATCTTATCAATATCAAAGCTCACTTGGAGAAGCCATTCCTTATCAGGGGCGGATTTAAGGGGAGCGATATGGGAGCGGCTGCCCCCCCCATGGAGCCGAAAATAGTTGGCGAGATAAGGAAGGGATTTGTAATTAACAATGATTTTTGGCCGTCGATGATCATAATTTCTGAATTTTTCCGGTGTTTCCCGCTCGATAATTCCTTTTAATGACATTTATTTGATTTCTATTCGGCCTGGAAGTGATATTTAGGCGCCAGGAATACGTTTTTATGGCAGCAAACATTTTCATGGCTCCTAGAACGATTCCAGAGCAGAAGCAGCTATTTCAGCATAGCTTTTATTCCGTTTTTAGGCAGAAATTTAAAAAATTTTGACGCTTTTCGCGTTAAATGCTACGAATACAAGAAATCCAGCAGTAATTTAAGTCTCTAAACGTCCTTCCGCGCGGATTTTCAAGATGTTCCGCCGGATTTCCGTTAAAATCAACGTATTTTAACCACTTTTCCGCACAAAATCATCGAAAATTTTAAAATTCCTTGAAAAGTCGTTGCGCCAAAAGTGATTTTAAATAAAAGTAGACAACATAAG
Organism: Mermis nigrescens; assembly: GCA_036768485.1. Classification (NCBI taxonomy): domain Eukaryota; kingdom Metazoa; phylum Nematoda; class Enoplea; order Mermithida; family Mermithidae; genus Mermis; species Mermis nigrescens. Next base: position 143,469 of record JAVLUZ010000556.1, read on the forward strand.
ACACCGGAAAAACGCCACTTCGCTCGTGAACAGCGAATTTTTATACCTAAAGTCGACTGTGTTGGGAAAAATTGAAATACAGCTCCCTCACGAAAATCCTAGATCCGACACTGTTTCTGATAGAAAATGGAAAATAACATGAAAAAATGAAAGATTATAGTTTTACAGCTTGTACAAATCACTCGCTTTCAAAGTTCCGCTATTCGTTTTCGGTTCATAAAGAATCCATCCAATAATTCTAATAAAATGAAAAATTTTTTTATTCAAGTTTGAAGAGGATCTTGTTTCGTTTTCGATATTTAATGGAGCAAGACGATATAGAGACGTTATTTCTATATTGAACAGGATCAAACAATCAGAGGATCAGTCAAAAGAATCCGTCGTTTTGGTAAGTATCTTAATTTTGAATGCTAAATAAGTAGCATAAGTATTCAGTTTGAATATTTTCCTTGCTCCCTCACGCACACACATGAAAGCAATATTTTCTTTATTATTTTAGATTTAAATATCAATTATATATTCAAAGTCATCTGCATCGAGTGATTATAAAATAAAGTGACCTACTGTTATCTTTTATTTTCATTTTTAGGTGTGATTTTAGTCCATCCCTTTTCATTCTATCTCGATTTTTTTGTCTTAGCGCGACGAACCGTTGAAGGAAGAAAACATGGAAAAAAATATAATGCCTTTTACAACAGATGAAACAGAGCAAGCCTTGAATAGCCATTTTATCGATCAAGTTTTTGAAGGCGATATTGTACTAAGTTTGCAACAAGCTCAAGCGATCGAAGCAACTGCGAAATCGGTTCAATTCCAAAAAGTCGAAAACAGCCAATTTCGTACATTTTCGAGATTCAGACGAAAAGTTATTCGCAACAAAACGGGATTATGGACGTCGAATATTATCAATTATGACTACGATTTGGCGATGCGTAAAGCTGCATTGATTTTATATGCCATAATTTAAAAAAGGGCGAAGTGAATCGCTTCATACATGGAAAGTACCCGAATCCAAGGGGTTAGAAAAGTTTGGAGGTCAAGGTCGAACAATTAGTGGTAGGACGAAAAAAAACATTATTGACGTAACTTATTGAGATTTATCCATTGACCTAAAAAACCGCGAAAAAACACAAAAAAATCAAAGTTTCAATTCTGGAGTCTGCGAGGAAAATTTTTGAATTTTTGAGGGTTCCAAGCCCTCCCACTTGATCGTTATGTCACAAAGCGCATTGATTTTAATTGAGTTACCAGTATTGTTGGAAGTTGATGTTTGATATTTTTGCTGGAATTTCGGGACAAGCGCAAAAAAACTTAAGGCGCGACTTTTATAAAATTGCAAAAGGCTAAAAAGTGCTGAAAACAGCATCTTCGTAAACGTTAAATACCCCGTGTTATGTATATCTAAAAAAAAGATATTTTTGTACCAAATATTATTAATTTTATTATAATAAATAAAACTATATACTAACTACTATTATAACTATTATAATTAATATTATGACTATTATAAATAATATAAAAATCACTGGTTGCCAGAAAATGTCTTTTGTTGTATGATTTTCTGTATATCTCATTTATGAACAAGCCAAGCTTTTATGAATCATCGGGCAAACGTATATAAAGCCGCAATGAGAATTTCAGTGATTTATGCATATCAAATAAGATAAAATCTGAACATCATAGTTTCTATCTCTGCAGTTTTCAAATGAAGTGAATATATTCATGTGCATGAGAGGAATGTTATATAATTGCTTGAAACAAGCTGCTTAATTGGTGCATTCTGAATGAAATTGTACTTGGCAAAAGTACCTATATGCTTGCACAGGGCCATATTTAGGGGAGGGGGCAGTGGTAGCGTCCGCCTTCCCATTGGCCGGAAAAAATTTTGACAGGTAAATTATGCATGGAAAGATGAAAAATTGCTTGTGTTTGACGTGAAATCTTCAAATTTGCGGCGCTTTGCGCCAGATATGAAGTATTTTCCGTAATATTGGCTCAAGCGCGACCAAAAAATGGCACTTTTCATAGCAGTTCGAGCAAGGAAATAATTTTTCTCGAAACGTTGAAATTTTATGATCTTAATGGATAGAGCATGCTGGAAAATGTCAAAAAAATGCGCTTTTTGCGTGCCGTCCCGGCGGAATTCCCGAGTTATAGACCAATCCACCTTCCTTAGCCGGATCCTGACTACAAGCCTATGTTTGCATACCGATTAGGAAATCAGTTATAAAAACTAAGAAAATTGAACTCCCGCTAGTCGATCTTATATTTTTAGTACTTTCGACATGACGTACATGGTTAAGCAATTACGAGCAAGTGAAGATTTAATTACCGTTTGTTTGTTTTTTAGCTCAAGTTAAGATACCGTTCATTGAAGCTGCCTTGAACCATTGGACTGTCAATACTTGCCTTCGTTTTGAAAGGCGTCGCTTTAGGGATTACATTCTATTCGTTGATGGATCAGGGTTAGGCAAATGAAAAATGTGGAAAGAATTCAAAACTTCTTTACTTTGCTCTTAGGTGTTACTCAAATGTCGGTAGACTTGGAGGAAAGCAGGAATTGTCGATTGGACTAGGCTGTGAAGGGGTAATTTTCATCATTAATAAAATGAAAAATTTTTAATGTGCTTCCTATGATTTCAGCTCGGCGTAGTGTCTCATGAAATTGGTCATGTATTAGGATTCTGGCACGTAAGTTATTAGCTCTTTTTTTTATAGGTAAACAAATATTCGTGTACGTTAATCATGCGTAATTCCTTTTTGACTTAATAAAATGAATAGGCGTGAAGACTTTATCGGGTGAATAGTACAAAATCTATAACAAATAGAAAAATTTGTGCAAAATGCTAGAAAATTTTTTGGATCATTTGTCTATACCTTGGAGGCTTAAAGAAGATTTACAGCTTAGGGCTCTTTTAAATGCCTCGTCTTCTGAGTCACGGAGTGTATTTATATTAATTTTTAAATATTAATTTATTTTCATATCTTAGCGGCTTTTGTGCGCAGAGTGAAAAACATACTTTATGATACATTAACGATAAAGCACTCTGTAATTTATTCTGAGCTACTTCCCGAATAGGTCTACATATTATATTCTGACTTGACTCCATGTCCATCTAAAGACTATTCGAGGGAATGAAGCCTGAATGCTTTCCTACAAATCCCAAAAGATCTTCCATTGTAGCCATTATGAGATTAAATTTTTTATGTTTTTGCCACGCTGTATACATTCAGAACAAAAATTTAGAATTTTTCGAGAAAATCCGTAAAGATTTGATAGACAGGAGAAGCGCCAAAACTTTAATTACTCTGAAAGAAATATATATTTTTCTTCAGGTTGTGCTTGTTATACCCATCCCTTTCCTATTGCTTCGATTTGTCCAATTTGAAATGTGTCAAGGAATAACTTATTTTTTGGCTGACAGAATATTGAAAGATAAAAATCGGCAGACTCTTGTTTTCACGGGATCCTTTCGGAAAAAAATTTCCCTACTGAAGTAAACTCTGATTTAAATTAGCATGCTTCGTTAGATAGATTAGTTTGATTCATATTTTGCAGCAATTATAATGCATCATTCGGTAGATGTTTTTTACAGGAACAAAGTCGGCCAGAAAGAGATGACTACATAAAAGTGAACTTGAATAATGTAGTAAAGGGTGCTAGAGCAAATTTTTTGAAGCTGCCAGCAAAGTACCTGAATAGCTACGGCGTTTTATATGATCTGGGTAGCGTGATGCATTACGGGTCTAAAGTAAGAAGGGGTCTTTTATAATTACTCAATGTTTCAAATCAACGGTTAGTAAAATAGGAATCGTACGAAGCGTCTTCAATAATTTTTTGGCCCAAATGTTATAAATATATTCACAAGGCGTGGATTAAAGTTGCCAAAATGAATTGTTTAAAAGGTAATTTAACATTAGATTTTGGGCTTTTTGCATCATTGTCTAACACTAAGGGATGCAGTTTTTCAATCTCATGAGCATCTGAGTCAGTTCAAAGAAACATACTAGAATTATGTACCTACTACGTAATGCACTAAATTGAGGAGGATTATGGATGCATAATTTTAATGGGGAAATGATCGGTTTCTCTAATAATTGCTCCTGAAGTAAAGGTGTAAAGATGATTCAAACTACGAATATACGTAGATAATTATATATTTTTGAGCAAATTCACGGATTTTGTCGCATTCGTGTCATTTTTTGTTTGAAGGCTTTCACGAAAAATATTGCGTTAAATACAATCGATACGTTGGATCCTAATTATATCCGTACGATCGGACAGCGCAATCAACTGAGCTATACAGACATCAAGCAAATAAATGCTTTATATTGTGCAGGTTGCATTTCTTTAATTTAATTTGATTTTAGATTTCATTTCCTATATTGATGAGACTAAAAATGTAAATGCGTTTCTAAATATAAAATTGTTTGATAAATTTAGGTACTCAATCATGTCAAATTATATCTATGCTTTATCGATCAACATACGATCAACGTTACAAATTTTATTTTGAAATCACTTCAATATTTTTGGGCCCTAGCTTATTTCTGTAGGCAAGGGCGTAGCCAGGGGGCATAGGGGGCATATGCCCCTCCCGAAAGTTTACAGAAATTTTTGTTGATTTTTCTGGTCAATAATTGTGTTCAGAAAATTGAGTTCAAAATGGCCAGAGACGTCAAAATCATTTGGCGCTTTGCACCGAGTCATTATTATTTATAGTTATATGGATCCATGAAATTAAAAGCTTGAATCAGCTAAAATAATCCAGCGCTTTACATCGCTTTAGAGATTTAATGCACTGTTTGTTCGTTGAATGAAAACTGCGCGTGCTTGCTGAGCATAATAGTGAAAGTGCTGAAATGACAGTGCTGCTTTGTATTCCTTTCTTTACAAGAACACATATTATATTGTAATTGAGAAGAATGGCCAAATGTTCTTGCGTTTTTGCGCATTTTCTGTATGTCGTCATATAAGAAGGCGGGTCTGAAAACGGTAATAGCAAATTTTTCATTGATACATTTTTCTATATCTCATTGCAGCGATCCGTTGCTGTCCTATATACTTAGCAGAAGTCAAAAACCACAATACAGCTCAGAAGTTTTGCGCAATGTAGGAGTCGATTTTTGGGCCTATTTCAGAACCAAGATTTGGCCGGTATTGCGAAAATTTTAACCTTATCATTCAACATTGAGGTGTTTTGTTTACAAAATTTTCCGGGGCTCTGCCTTGGACTCCAATTTGGCGCTTGAGCGCACTACCCCAGATCACTCAGGCGTAAAATCTCGTTGTACGTGTACAAAAGATTTTTGAGAGGACAAAGAAAGGGCAAAAGGGTTAAAAATTTTTTAAAATTTCCGGTGCTTTGCGCCGTCATTTGTTTGCTTTTAACGGTATAAATTAGAAGCCAAGAGCGAAATGTCACAATTTTTCGGTGCATAACTCAGCCGGATTTCTCTCTGTATCAGATCCAGCATTGCGTCTAAAAGCCTGAATCAGTCAAAATATTTTAGTGCTTTATACTTAATTAGTAATTCGAAGTTTTCTTGTCAGAAGTCTGAACTTAGGCTGAAAATTGTCTTCTACGAAATTCATAATTTTCTGCACTGTCAGACTATCAGTATTCACAGAGCCAAAAAATATTAAGGGCGGTAAAAAATGACTAAAGTTTTTGTTGCTTTGAGCCACTCATCATTTTGAACTGATTGTGAACAAAAAGGCCATAAATTCTACATGAAATCATTGAAAATATCAAAAAAAATTTGGCGCTTCGCGTTGCTTGACACTTTTTGTATTTTAGATCGTCAAAAACCCATAAATTAGCTAGTCTACACTTCTAATGGTCGAAAAACTCAATCTTACAATACATTACGTGTTACTGTACCATATTAAAGCATTCAATGCAAAAGTAGCCTAAAAAATTTTTTTGAGCATGCCTCCTCCGAACCAAAATCCTGGCTACACCTCTGTCTGTAGGTTCATATTTAGAACTCGAGCTTAAATCACATGTTGAAAGACGTAAAAATCACAATAATGTGATTCCATCTTTTGACAAGATAGAAATCTTTATAAATGAAATGGGCATACGTGCTTTTTAGACGTAGATCATTGGACTTTGTACTGCGAAGTGATAATAGTAAGTGAAAATAAATTATACTGCTTAATCGCCTGTGAAATAGGCATACGTATTTTTCTGGGTTCAGTGAAGTATTGGCTCTCAGTATGAATATTGACTCCTCGCAGAATTTTAAACATTATCAAGAAAATTAAAACGAATTGCTTTAAGCTTTTTCAGTAATTTTTGGCTTAAAGATAAAAACTTTCTTAAGCAGTCCGTGTTAAATTTTTATTTTTATGACTTCATGCATTTAATTTCATTCGATTTCCTCAAAATTTTTGTTTTTAGTTTCAAGTCAGAAATTAAATTGTCATTAATGTAAAAAACAGTGTTCTTGACATGTTTCACATTAAAAAAACATTTTACACATGATTTCATGGGCTGCCATTTCTATTCTATACATGTCCGGTGCCAGCTGCTATTCAAGGAATGCTTCATTTTAGGAGAGTCTATAGCTTCCAAAACATTTTTTCGCCCATCCTCTTCGGTTCTGTCTCGTTTCTCCGACCATCCGATTCTCCGACTACGACCGTTTCTCTGTATAAATAATACTGGTTATTTTTGGATTCCCTAAATTACCGTTTATCCGACCGTCCCGATTCTCCGACCTGTATGAAATTCTATTTTTAGGCACGCGAAATTCCCGATTCTCCGACCTCACCGTTTCCCCGTCCGTCCCGATTCTCCGACCGTCCCGATTCTTCGCCCATGCTAAAGATTAATGAACGTGAGAAACAAGTGAATTCTTGGGTATGCATTCAGACTGTACATTACATATGCACAAATATAGATGCATGATGTAGGTATTTATTCAGTTGACAGTAGGTATAACGGACACGACAAAACTCAGCTCCGACAAAATCGAAACAAATCCTTAAGTCTATATGTTAATCAAGTGAACAAGAAATGAATATCGAAATGCGAAGCAAACAGAAAAAATAGGTAGGTACGTACTGCATAAATCAAAGTAGTTTTGTAACAATAAAATACTACTTCCAACTGTACAAAATGACAAAGTGATACTGTCTGAATAAACCATTAAGGTAATGTTAATTAAATTAGCCCTATTCCCAATTCATTCTATGCATGAAACTCAATCGATAGATCAAGACCATACGTGGGCAGCAAGAAAATTATGGGGGGGGGGTGCAAGATTTTTTGAAGGTCAAAAAATGGTCTTAAAAATGATTGGTATGGCGATAAAAACACCATTTTTCGACGTTTCTCATCAAGCACTATCCATTGGCATCAAAAAATTGCGAAAAAAAACAAAAAATTTTCAAAAATTGAATTCTGGGGGGGGGTATTTTGATTTCTGGGGGGGTATTTTGGTTTCTGGGAGGGTGCATACCCCCAAACCCCCTCCCCACGCCCAGGTGTGATCAAGACCACTTTTATTCTACCGTCCAACAATTAATTGATGTGTGGTTGGCGCCACCTTCACATTCGAGGTTGAGTCGGAGAATCGGGACGGTCGAAGAATCGTGCAGCATTCAGATCTGTTGTTTCACTAAAATAATTTTAACTTCAATTGGGAACACTTTATGATGAATATTCAAGTCTAATTATATTATTAAAGCAAGCATTATCGTCGAACTAATTTTATTCTAAAAATTGTCGGTTTTATCACAACCCATTTTTTGTATCCCAATTTATTCTGAAGCAAATGGCTGCAATCACATCTTCCTTATTCTATTGAATTTCGAATATTCCTTCCTTCTCTTTATTCTGAAAAAGAAGATATTAATCACATAGAATGTTGCACAATAAACCTTCCTACTATTCATAAAAATGTGAAAAATATTTCAGGGTCGTAGAAGTGTAAGCAATTAAGCTGTATAAAAAAAGATACGATATGCCATCAATTTTAATTGCTAATAAGATCTTGACGAATCGAAATTGTGTACATTGAAAATATTTGCCTAGTTTTTGCAGATGTTTGCAAACAAAATTTGCCCTGCACGCGTGGAGGTTATCCTGATCCTTCACAGAGCGGCCAACTTTGCGATAGGTGTAAATGTCCAGAAGGGTTAGGAGGAACATTTTGTGATGAAGTTCAGCCTTCTCCGAGTATGCATATTTACTTCGGTTTTTTAATTTTATTAGTCCCTCATTTATACTAGGTTTTTCTAGATGGATGTGCTACAAAATTAATCGCTAAATATGAATGGCAAGTTTTCGGAACCAGTGGAACTGATAAAGCGTGCAACTGGCTCTTAATTGTAAGCATACGTGTAAAGCATGGGAATTCTGGGGATCAGACCCAAAAATTTAGAAAAAATGCTTTTTGAACTGGAAAAAGATGGATACACGTCAAAAACACTGTTTTTTAACGTTTCCAACAATGCTCGTAGTTTCTAGAACAAAAAACAAAAAATTTCGAAAAATTTAGAAATTAAATTAAATATAGTCAAAAAAGTGTATATAGCGTGGAGCATCAAAAATTTGAGACTTTTGAGCCAAAATGAGCTAAAAGCGCTCAAACAGGCACACTTTTTACAATTCTTACAAAAAATCGACAATTCTGGGGGAAGGTCGCAGCCATTTTGCGAGGGTCAGCTGCCCTTCTGGGTGGTCAAAACCTACCCCCAGAACACGTATGGTTGTAAGTACATAATTGCTAAGAAAGAAAGTGTTTCAAAATACAGTAAATTCAAAAGTCTGTATTTTTAAATTCCTATCAATTTCCAGGAAAATACAAGCGAGAGATCTTCATCGCTGAAAAGTTTCCGAATGATATTAACGCGTTATACAGTAAACCAATAGGCAGGAAAATAAAACCTTTCGACAGACAAAGTTGCATTTTTTTAAGCATTGCTATCTGTAATAATATTGTAATAGTTCACGTTTTTTCTGTAATTATTTTAATTTATTATAGAATTACTTTTATGTTTTGACTTATTATAGGCTCCACAGGGTTCTAGAGTAGCAGTGACGATAGATACCCTACAATTAGACTGCCGGATTTCTTGCGTGCGGTACGTTGAAGTAAAATATCGGGATAATTTTGAACAAACGGGTAGCAGGTAAATAGTACGTTTGTATGCTGTCCAACGGATAATTTAAGTTCGCATTTATGATTTAATAAGTCTGATTTAGCTGTTTAATTTCTAATATTTATTATTTATATTTAAAATTCATATTTTAAATTTATATAAAAGCGCTTGAATTTAAAATAATTGTGGTTGCGATGATTTGCATATAATTGATACGCTTCATTTTACTAGTCTCATACTTTATGGAACTATTAGTTCAAAAAATAAATGGTGCTGGCAGCTGAATGTTATATAATAATCTCACACATTTTTGTTACGTCGAGATCAGCTGAACATCTTCGGTAAAGTAAATTGCATTCTCAAATGACCACATGCTGATTAGAAAAATTGCATGTCTCGTCGTAAGTTAAATTTAAGCTCTCAGCACTATTCATATATATTCTATGTTTTTCCTGCTAATGAATATCAAGTAACTGTTTTTTGCACCTTTCTACATATATTAATCCATTTTTCTTAATTTTAGATCAATAAATGAATTAGGTAATTTTGGCATTCTTCCTGCGTAGTGGTAAATTGATTTTATTTTGTACATCGAATCATAAACTTGTCTTGAAGCTGATTTATTATTTGCGAAAATTCAACTCACTAGTCAAACGATTAAGCATGCGAGTAAAAGCTTTCACAAGATACATTAATTCTATTTCTTCTTCTTGAATGGATCAATTTCATTATTACTCAGCAAAACAATCTCTAAAATTCTCAGATTTTGCTGCAAGCCACCGATCACAAAGATAATTAGTGCTAGAAACGAAGTCGTAATCTTATATCGAGTCGACAGCAAAGGCGATTCAAGTTTCAGATTCACAGCCCGTTTCAGAATCGGTTAGCTTACCAAATTTGTTCTTAAAATTAAAATTTAGAAACGTATTGGGAAGTACACGGCACTCTGGAATCATACGGTCAAAAAGGTCAGTAATACGTACTAAGGAAGACTTAAATTTTTTGTTTCACTCGCTTTGTGTAAAAGATTGCATCAATCAAACTGCACTAAATATGCATTAGTGCCAGTCGTCAGCAGCAGTCAAATTTTTTTCAGCATCAGTTTTATTAATAAACCATATTTCTGTCTTAATGAGCTGCATTTATTCATATCCGCATTCAAGTTTTTTGTTCATTGAATGTGATCTTGATTTAATATTTCAGGTAATTTTTTAATTTTATTTTATTAGATTGATTAATTTCCATTTTAATGTGTCAATTTAAGATGGCCCAACGCATACAATCTCTGCTCCACGGATTATTAGCAGTCCTCGAAGTGCTCCTGCAGTCATACGATCTGAGAATCCCCCGTTGGATAGCCTTCAATGGTCGCCTTGGTCATCGTGGACAAAGTGCAGGTCTCTTATAAATTATACTATCAACTTAGATAAATATACTTTTATTTTAAAAACAAACGCAGATAAACGTATGATAATATTCGTCATGACCAAACATGCACAGCATAGAAATTTCGGGGAAGGATGACATTCTAAAGTGATTTTTTCGGGCTCAAACGCTGGACACGCGTCAAAAGCTTTATTTTTCGACGTTCCAGGCGATTTTCTATCTTTTAGAGCGTAAAAACATAAAAAATTATTAAAAAAACAATCGCAAAAAACTCGAATAAATGAATATATAAATTGAATACAATAAATATTTTAAACTCAAAAAATGAGTAAATGGTGCGAAGCGCCAAAAACTTGACACGTTTGAATAAACAGATAACTAAGAACGCTTAAAACAGCGGCTTTTCTACAAATTTTTCGAAAATCGCAATTCTGGGGGTTGGAAAATTTTCTAGGGGTCGAAAACCTTACTGAGGGGGAACCTCCCCAATCCTCCTTATGTATGGTCTCGAAAAGTTAATTGATTAAAACAACTTTAATTGTTTTTTCAATGAAGTGTATACATATCCTGCAGAATCAGAATGTGTCCAAGACGCTATGCTTTCTACCTGAGAAATATGCAACTCGGTCTTCTCTTAGCTCAACCGTTTTAGATTTCTTCGCAATGGATTGTGACGCTTACTCGTATATAGTATCGGAGGTGCATATCAAAAAGAACTATTAATTGATTTGGTGATACAAGTGTACATATTCTAATTGAAAAGATTAATCGCAAGCATCGACTTAAAATTCTTTCGGCATTTTTTACATCCTGTAAATGTGTTTTTATGTGTGTAGTGTCGTTTGCGGCGGTTGCGGTATAAAGGAGAGGCGAAGATATTGTTATGGAAATCAGGATAATTGCCTGTAAGTGAATTTCCCGTCATATTGATTTTACGCGGTCTATATAGTTTAAAAATAATTTTAATTAGTAAATAGCTCAATGTGCTATTAGATAATGTTTATCAGACCAATTAATCAGTCGATTGATGTAATTAATTTTTTTCACAAATTTTATCATTCGCTCCTTTTATTTAATCTTAAAATTTATTTATTCAGTCGCTTCTTCATCTGTTTATGTTTATTATTGATGACTTTCATTTGGAGCATATTCCTATTTTTCTGCCAATTATTCAAGATTAAGCTAGTATAACGGACTCCACCAGTTTTTGGTACTACCAGTACATTTAAATGGCAGTTTATACTTATATATTTTGTTGCATTTTTAAATTTTATATTTCAATTTTATATTTACTACTATCGTTTTGTTTTCTAAGTGGCAGCAGACTGCAAAAATCTAGATGCGGGTTGGAGCCGTGCAGCCGACTCATATTTGGTGCTCATGTTACGACTTACTGCTGCGAAAATTATGCTTTAAGATCTGGTTACTGCATGCCAGTGACATAGTTGCAGCCATAAGTGCACAGCATCGCCGATCTGGGGGGTCAGCCGGTCTGAAGGGAGTCGAAAATTAAGCATTTTTGGGCCAAAATGACCTTTAGAAACTAGTCCATGGCTAAGCGAAACTACCTTATTACACAGGTTTTGGTCTATTTAAAGCATTTTGAATAAGATTTTCAATTTTCATCCATTTTCGGCCTTCATTTTGCATCATTTCCAAAGAAAATTCCTCATTTTCATTTGTACCGAGACTTTGACTTACTGATTTCAAAATTTAATGTTCGGAGCATGAAAAACTGTATTCGCGCAGAAGAATCTGAAAAAGCATTCGAGGAAATAATTGACACCACTTTATCCAGAATTTGAGCTCAATGTTTTCAAAGAACTAAATTTACTAAAAAAAATGGAAGAAAACAGCATTTCTCTGTTGTGAATGTACCAAATAGAATTCTAAGTTTAAGTTGAGCGTAAGGTTGACTGCCAAACATTGGCATCAACCAAATGAAGGGGGTTTGATGGGTGCGAAATCGCTAAAAAATAGCACCAACATTAAATTCTGGGGGTCCGACGATTTTAAGGGGGTCTTTCATCTATGAGCGATCCAGACCCCCTAGACCCCATCGGCCATTGTGTGATGATCATAGATGCACAGCATGGCCAATCTGAGTGGGGGTTAGCCGGTCTCGGAGGTCTAGAATTGAGTTTTTGGGCCAAAATGACATCAAAAACTGGTATAAGCGCTAAAATAGCGTTAAAACTACGTCATTACATAGTTTCTGGTCAATCTTAAGCAATTTATCCGCTTTTTGTATTCATTTTGCCTTCCAGAGAAAGTTTTCCATTTTTCTGTTTTCGGGGGTCTGGACCCCTTCCTCCCTCAAGTCCCAATCCCCACGTGCATGTCTGGCGATGACTTCCTCGTTCATTTAATTACGTCATTCAGTACTTTTTATATCGCGTTTGATATCGTGCTAATACTAGTCAATTATATATATGTACACAGCTCTCGATATTAAATTCATATTCACGCACGGTATTTTAAGTAACCAAAAATAGGTAGAAATCTAGGGTAAGGTGATAGCCCAAGATTTGCAACAATATTAAGAAAATCGTGCAAAATCCTAATTGGAAATGAAGAGTACATGGTTTGAAAATAATATCTTTGGCGCTAATCACCTAAAACTTGATTGATTAATTAGTTTAATTCGGAAGAAAAACTTCAAGTAGCATGCTTTTCAAAATTTTCAGAAAGTGTGTAATTAAGAGATGAGGTCAACTGATATTCTGAAAATGACAATTCTCTCCAAATCTTCTGAACACTGAGGACCTAAATGCGTTTTTGTATCTGTATATTTCGCGCGAGAGGACCTATGTAAATCAAATACACAGGACCGTCCAAAAATGAATTTTGTTCTTATGTTAAACGTACTAATTGCAACAATGTGCACCGACAAGAATAAGGGTAATGAAACAAAATTCATGACTGTTATGCATATCGATAAGGATAAGTACAATGAAATAAAATTCCAAAGATTGCTGACATACTAATAAATCAGAAACGGAAGTGCCCTTTATTTATTTAACCCTGTTTAGCTCGCTTAAGGTTAAGCAGTCGTATGCTTCTAGAGCTTGTTACTTCCTAAAACACCAGCAGTTGCTATTTCCGTCTATTTCAAACTTCCTCAATTCCTCGTCGGTGAGCTATATTTATGAAATTCGCCAATATATGTATGAAACAAAATATTTTCCTGAAATTGCAACAAAATGATTTAAGGTAGCTTAAGGGAAAAGTATGATGAAGATAATTAACGTTTTGAATGCCCCATGCTAGTTTGCATAAATTGAAAAGGAAAACTAACTTTAGTCAAAAAAGCGAAAAAAAACTATTGCAACCTATCTAAATTAGGCTTTTTTATGCCATTAGTCATCGCGTAAAGCACAATATTTTCTTATAATACATTTCATATACATAAGCAACACTACTTTTTTGATCGATATTTTTACTACAATCTTTCTGCTTCCTTGTGAACATGTGGAACAAACTTTTTGTTTGAAGCACAGAGAGAAGGACTATGACTTGTTATGATTTTAAATTATGGTGATTCATTACTGCTGGCTTGTTCGCGTAAAGCTAAGGTGCAAGGCAGACACGCGCCATCAGCTGTTCAGAAAGTAAGGCTTTGTTGTTATTATGATCAGAATAACAGACATAACATGTTTCATAAAGAGTTGAATAATAATGCAAAATGATGATAACGTCTTTGGGCCAAGCAAGCGCACATTTTTTTCGAAAAAATGTCCCAAAAAATAAGTAATCGCAAATTAGCTATTGGAATTGACTACTTAAAATGAAGTTTGACAAAAACTAGCATTCGACGTGTCTTAACAAAGCGTTGCATTATATATTTGCCTTGTTCTTCTGAGTCCACTCACTTGAAAAGTTCGACATTTTAACGCTGCTATTGTGTATCGTCGTGTGTATCTACATAAAGCTAATGTTTTTGACAACCTTAGGTACGAGTAGCTACCAATCTTTTCGATTCATTGTAGCTCTTTTAATATTTTTTGGCAACTCATTAGCATGAATATTTATTTTCACGGTAGCACGGAATTGTATCGAATCTTATAATACATTACTCATAATTTATATTTTTATTTGTTATATAGTATTCAAGAAGACAAAGAGATGACCGATGAACAGAAAGCGAAGAAGATGATGAAGAATCAGAAAAGCGATATCATTTCGGATGATAGTTTTGAAATGTTGTTGGACTCAATGGAGCAGAATATTAATTCGGCGGAAGTCAACGAATTGCTGAGTATTTATTAAGATTAATAATTCATACGTGAGAAATTCAGCTCATTTGAGTTGTCATTATTCCCATTATTTCTACTTGATCGATAGATTTTAACGTCTTTAAAGATATGCGTTTTGATCTTAAAATGGCAGGCGCGTCAAAATTCTTTGAAATCAAAAATATACGATTATTTCGAATGATATTCTATTTAAATACTGACTGGACAATACGAGGCAGTATTTTCATTTTTAGCATTTGAGATAATGGTCAAACCTGGTTTACATAATATATTTGTGTGAAATTTAAAAAAGTATGGGTATTAAGTTCTTGTTTATGCAACCTTACGTACTACTGAAACCATGAAATTTTATTATTTGATGATTTAAACGCATAGAACAAATTAGAAAAGGCAGGAAATAAAATCAGATAAGCTTTTTGGATGATTTTCAAATAAAAAATGAATAGAAGATACTCGCATCGACAATATAAGTTAGGCTCTCTGGGACATAAAAATTACGATTGACAGCCTTTATCTTATCTCTATTATTTTCCAGAAGTGATGAACGAGAACCGCATTATTTCTGCTGATGAAGCTGACAACATCATGGCAGGTAAGATTTGGACAGGCTGATTTGGGCCGGATAGTCCAAAAAGCCGGTCAGATTTATACGATGTTTATATCAAACAAATGCATCGGGAGCAGTGGGGGCATTACTCCTAGCTGAAATTTTCAAAAGTTTAACGGTGTTGAGCAATTCTGACTTCAAATAATGTATTTTTTAGAGATCTAGATAAAAGAATGCCTATCTTAGAAATGCTCGCTCAGCGTTAGTAAAACTCCTAGATTTTGCCCCTCCCTGACCAAGATTTCCTATTTCTCCTCCCCAGTCACCATTAATATGCGTATCTATGGTTATTAATTATTTCTCGCAAACTTACTACTTTGTCAGCTTTATCTTCCAAATCATTGAAAACCCATCATAGGGACAAGGGAAAAGAGTCGTCATTACGGAACTAAAATATTTATCAATGTGAATATCGAGTTTGAAACCAAAATTTATCCAGCAATGCTAAATATTTTAGTGGTTCAAAAATTGATTCTATGCTGGTTTAGAAATTTTTCAAGCATAAGTGAATTCATAAAAGGTCAGAAATTATACTTTTGACATGTCTTAGTGTGCTCTTTAATCTAAAAAATAAAAATTCAAAATTTAAATCTTTAAATTGCATACGCAGACACAGCTTAAAAAGCGTATGGGCTCGAGCCCAGGGCCAGAAACCCTAAATCCCGCAAATCAAACCATACTGCCGATGTAAAAACTTATAAAACATGTAAAAAAGGAAAAATACAAATTAATATGTTCTGTGCTGCTTGTATTTTAGGAGCAGCTAAAGTGATTAAATGTGGTTTACCTCAGCAAGTAAGACCAAGTGACCCAGACAACAGAACCGACGTGGAGAGTAGTATTAGTCGTTTGATCAACAATGATCCAGCGCTTGTCGAAATCAATTTGAATAATATGAAAGTAATGCAGTTAGAATCATTTTCAGGCTAAAAATTTCAATTATGAACTCTGGTTTTATTTTAGCGCACTCCGTTGGCCCAAATCAGTCGTTTAATCTTTGCTTTGCAAACTAATAAACATCTGAAAAGATTGAGTCTCGCTAATATAGGATTGACGGATATTGCGGCAGAAGTGAGCTTCTTCTAAAACAAAAATACTCTGGGAATACATCTAATGAATCGTACGCATACATAGGCAGCAACCAAATTCTGGGGGGTCAAATAGGGCACATTCGCCAAAAATGTTGCAAAAAATAGAATTCTAGGGTCTACAGTAATCTGCGTGTATTTCAACCTTTGGAAGGTGCTAACCCTCCTCATCCAAACCACTCGCGCCCATGTGAGATCTAACTTGTATGAATATTAAATGAATTAAGGAAGTCGACTGATAACATACATTTGATATTTAAGATATGTAGCTTATGTGATAAAATTAATTCGCCGATTTTATCTATGAAATCTTCAGTTATCAGGATATTCGATAAGAAATGGGTTTTGTAATTTTTGTAATTTTTGTGAATCGAAGAATGAATCAATGAATCAGAACAACACTATGAACATCATACGAGAAAATCACTTTTTTGCAAATTTAAAGAAAAAAGCTACATTTGAAAAGTGAAAGCTCGGAAATCAAATTTAATACCGTTTTCGAACCATGTAATTTTATTCAATTCCTATTCAAGATAAATTTTTCGATTGTTGGTGCCCATTAGGCAAAGAAGTAATATCAGATTGTCACTAACATTAAAAATTTTAATGTAGTTATTTAAATCGGAGTCGCTAGTTTTGCGATTAATCGCTAAAATAATTTTGTGAGCTGAAACCTCCGTCGTATATTTTCAAAATTTTTTGTCTAACTTTCAGCCATTCATTTCAATTTTTGAAACGAATCGATCGCTCGAGGCTATCAATTTCGAAACAAATTACTTGAGCGGCGATTTTTTGGCCCGCTTTTTCGAAGCTTCGCGAAATTGTCCTTCGTTGTACGAAGTTAAGTGCGTCAATCAGGTGAGTAAATCTTTTTTATTGGCTCAAGCTTGTCCTACTAAGTAGTCAAATTCGCTTTTGTGTTTTTTAGTCAATTAAATTAATGGCGATCATGTTGTTTTCGTAGTATCGAATGTAACCATGAATATTGATTTAAAGTGATTCTGTCGAATAAAATCGATGAAAGTATTCAAGCATTTGCATATTTTTTGTTTTTTTCATTTATAAAATATAGTCATATTTGTTCTTAAAGAGGACAAACATATAAAGAAAGAGATGTAAAACCAGTAACGAACTATGTCATAAAGTCTTAAATCTCTGAAAGCAAGAATTGTATTTAATTCACTTTTGAATAATGTAAAACCTCGTCAACCTCAAAATAATGTATACATCGAGCCATCTTGGTCGTTTTCGGCTTCATTTCTCTTGTCGCTTTTGAGTAGTAATTAATTGTAGATGTTTGATCTATTTAATTATATTCGAAAAAAATCATGTTAATACATTATTTTTCTATTCTTTTGCGCAGAAATTGCATCATAATCGCATTGTTTGGCCAAAGCCTGTTTATCAAACCAGAATATTACAGCCATTTGAAGCAAAATCTATATATTTATATGAAACTGTTTATTCGAAATCTGCACTTTATTAATCATCGTGTTTGTGTCGGAATTTTAATTTAAGATTATATTCGTTAATTTTTAGAGCATGACATTCAGTACGGAGAGCGAGATGCTAATTATGGAAGCTGTGCAGAAGAACGAGAATCTAACTAAAGTCAGTGCAAATTTGCGTCATCCTGAAGCAAGGAGCAAAATTGAGCAATGTACACTGAGAAATTCGGAGATCAGTAAGTGCTTTCACATTTTATTGATTAGTTGTGTTAAAAATGTGATGTTTTTGATTATCACAACATTTTGTGTTGTTTTTGAATTACAATTATCGAACTTTCTGCTCTTTGCATAACCTTTTCTGTTGGAAAATATTCTTTTTATGTCAGTCAAGTAATTTTGTGCGGCTTCTAAGTATACCTATGCGAAAAAACGCAGTTTATGATTGGTTAAGCTTATAAGTAAGCCATAAAAAATAGTATGAAGAATTCTTGTTGTTTTCTCAATCACTAGATGTACATAATCTTATTCGAAGTATGTATCTGCTTGAAGTCGTAAATATACGAGTGTGTAGGTATAAATCATTTTCAATGAATATAAGACAATTTTTGTTTCCGGATGATTCCTGATTTTTTTTCGAATGCATTGTTTTCGACAATGTTTTGGTCGTGCTCATATGTACAGACAAAAAAACTAAAGTCAGCAGCGTTTGCATAAGTTTTTCAGTTTTAATAATCGCTGATGATGCCCTAACTTTACCTAGATCATTTTCATTAGCAACTGGTTTAAACTATATAGTGACAAAATATTTTTTGACAGCCTCAGGTGCAACCATGCGTATACGCGTGGGAGGCGAGTTTGGGGCGGGGGATTTAGACCCCCGAGAATTCGGTAGACTCCCAGCAGAGTTATAGACCCCAGGATTGAATTGTTGGCATGTTTCTTTAGATTCTCGCCGGTTTTATTCAGACCCCCAGAATTTGGCTGTTCCCATTTCAATGCCAAATACGTGCAAATCTTCTCAATACCGAATACTTTGAAAGCGGTCTGAGCCATATTTGAATGAATAAATTAATTAAAAGTATCCGTTTATAAAAATCGCAACGTTGAATTTCTGACTGTTCAGAGAGAAGACGGAGAAGGTTAGAAGCTATGGCTCAGAAAGAAAGCTTAGCGGATGTAATTGAGAATGGTTTGATTGATGACGCGAAAGCAAGTTCAAAAGACACTGACGTAATAGAGAATGGATTTTCGAAAAGTGGTCAAGTAAGAAAAAATAGGAATGCATTCATCAAAAGTGAATGTCTGGTTCATATAAATATGAGTTTGTATCTTAATAATTTATACCGACAGTGAGCTCCCTGTAAGCATAGATCATCTTAATGCATTTATCTAAATCTGCCAGCTTACTGTCGGTAAATGTTCATAGAACTCATGCTCTAAATACTACAAAGCAAAAACAACTTTACTTCGAAAATTTAGCTGAAACAAGATATCAAGAGGGAAACTGGACTACAACCCTCAAAACCTGTTAACCGAAAAATCGCGTCTTCGAAATCCGAAAAGAATAATGAACCGAGTGCCAGCGGAGGTAAAGAATGAGCTATGCATGCGTCTCGGAAAAAACAAGTTTGAGCAAAAGCTTATTCATTTGGAATTATCAGAAATGATTTCATTACACTTATACCGTGCATATCAAATGCGTTAATCTCTATTTTTGAAACTCGTACGTGATTGTGTCAAAATTTCTACGTGATTATTGCTAATAAAACACTGAAGTAATATGCTTTTATGACAATCGCATTGAAAGCTTTTTTTGCTATTTTTCGTTTATCACGACCTGGTTTTTTCTGCAGTGCGAGAAATTATACATTGATCAAATATATTTTTCAGCAATGGATTTTTTCTCATAAACTATGTACATCTATAGTCTGTTTCATTAATTGAAGCGTTTTTCAATAAGTTTGATCCACATAAATCAGGCGGCAAAAGTGATTTATAAGTATGATACAGTTTGGCCGCTGAACAATATTAGAGATCTTCCTACAAGTCGATATACTTTAGAATATCATTACTGTTGTATTAAAATTAAACTGAAACAATTTAAGCATTGAACAAAGAAAACTGAAATAGAGATGAATGAGATTTTAGTAACATACTAGATTTTACATTTATGAATCCTATAGGTTCACAGAAAGAAATTGACATTGTCAACAGAAATTTTACTTTAGATAGATCAACATTAATTAATAGTTAATTCTTAAAAATTAATTATTAATTATGTATTACATTTCCTGTTTGTTCATAAGAGAGGGACAAATGTAAATGGTTTTTACATAAGGTTATTCTACATTGTTATTTATTCAATACATAGTAAGCGCAGGTAAGGTACTTTTCGCGTCATAACGACACATTAAAAGATAAATAAACACCACATTCATTTAAGCAACTGGATCTTATCCTTCAAGTGTCATGTTCATGTTTTGGGCGGCTTCAGTCAGCTGGAAAAAACAAAATAAATCGTTGTACATGGACTTTCACTACTGCAATTAGACAAGAATTGAAAAAACAGAAAATGAAAAACAAAATAAACAGAAATCTTAAACATTTTCTCCTTATCTCATCTGGTATAGTTGTATACGTATTCAACTCATACATTTAATTCAGTGAAAAATAGACTTTAGCCTATAAGTAAATAATGACACTCGGGTACTAAGAATACGAGTACAGGTCGATCTCAATCATTTGGCTTAATAATATGCCATGCTTACTTACTTGCTGATTTAACACTTTCGCTTGCTCCTCCAATTCTTTAGTTTTTTGTGGATCAGTCGATACAAGCGATGAAGCTGCTATTCTGGCCAGCGCTTCCTTAGCTCCTTGTACCAATGCCTGGGGATTTTCTCTCAGCAAAGTTAGAAAGGTTGATGCCTGAGCAATCCGTGTTAGCAGTGTGGCCTTAAGTTTTGATCGTATATCAATTTTAGTCATTAAACGATAATACAACACAAATTATATTAATGTGTCGTTTGTATTGGGGCTAAAAATTAACGAAAATTAAAAATTTATCGAGGGACTCATAAAATTTGCAAATAACAAGAAAAATTATCGTTATTTCATGCAATTCCGATTAATTTGATGGTTTATTTCTTGAATCCAATTCAAGGCTTCTTCTTTTGTTAAAAAATTCACATTCCACAGAGGAATATTTATTGTTGATGGCATCAACTGCTTTTCATTTCAACTTTGTTGAAGTACATAGGCACCGGCTATTTGGATAGTACATCAGTACCTTCTATAAATTCAATATAATATGCCTTCTCATGCGTTTAGAAAAGTCGTTATAAAATTTAATAAAAAGAAATGATACTACCGAATAAGCGCTTTACAGTCAGTACCAGATATGCACGTGGGAGGTTGAGAGTTCAGACCCTGAGAATGGAAACATAGAAAATAAAATGAAGAAAATGAAGGAAAATAAAGACAAAAAAAGGTGGCTATCGAAATTTTTTTCATAAGTGCTTGAAATTGACCAAACACTATGGGATACCACTGTTTTAATGTTACTTTAGTATTTATACAAGTTTTGGAGATCCTTTTGACCAAAACTTTTTAACTAACCATCCAAGCCGGCTAACTCCCAGATTGGTCATGCCATGCATCTATGGTCGGTACTCAACCAAATCATTATTAACCTCTGTTACTACAAGCAAGCCGAAGTACGAGTAACGAAGACTCGAATTGCAGATACAATCTGAAAAACTGGCATATTGATATTCAAAGAGTTTAAAATAAAAAATGTCATCGCATTGAGTCCTCAAAAAGAGAATTTTGAATATCAAAAACATGAGTGCTTTTTGAGCTAGCGGATTTTGAAGTAGTAGTAACTACTTTGAATAAGGTTTAGATATTAGGAGCTAAATAACGTTCCTTCACTTAATTTTTACCATTTTTTGACATTAATTTTATCTATTAATTTTTTAGTATTGATTTATTTTTAATTTTTTAGTTTCAAAGCGAAACAACGACAACAAGTTAATACTTGATCAGTTTGTCCAAGAAGAGTTTGAACCTGTCCAAAATAATTTTTGGCATTTTCCCAGGCTGACTGCCAAGCCGACGTTTTGGGCGTAACTACGTTACCTTGTGGGCTCTCGAAATTCTCATCTATGGGATAACTATTAATCACAGAGTAATAAGCGGAGCAGTATAAGATGGCAACAAAAATTTGTCTGGAAAGCATTTTAAAATCTGAAGTGCTCGTAGATTTCGATGGAACAAAAAATAAAAAATACTTAAACAAACGTTTAGTGAGTAGAATAATCGATCAACTTAACATTGCGTAATCAGATCGGTTCAATTTTTCTGGCTCACAAAATTAGCTAAGTTTGCGAATAGAACGTTATATGTGGTTCTAATCATAGATAAGAACTGTTTTAGGCTTTCTTTCCTTATCAGCTTTTTATGTAAGCTTCTGCGTCACAATTTCGACAAAAATTATTTTACGTTGCTTATAAACGGTACCAATATAAATCGTTATTCCTATGAAGACATAAGTGTTATTTAAAAGAATACGAAGGGGAGAAAATGGTTTCACTTGAATATTTGATTAGCTTTCTATTTGTTGGGCTTCTATGTATTTTTGGAAACAAACCGGCGACTTGCTTAGCACAAGGTGTAAATGCAACTTCATTGAACGTCCACAATGCAACGAGTGTGGAAATAGTCGCGTCGGGAGTCAAAGGTTTATGGCAACGATTTATTATGACCTTCTCAAAGTTATACAACCGATTGCGTAAACTTTTCGCTATAACGAAGCAGGTAGGCAAAATAAAGTAGGTACAGGCACGTAGTTGGCCTTCTAAATTTGGGGAGACCAAAATTTTGAAGTCAGTTATCTCAAAAACTACTGATGGATAGGCAAAAATATTGGTGTTTTTGAGCGTTTTTTAAGCAAGCTCTTCACATTGAAGGAGGAAAAATCTTTTTGAATCTTTTAACAAATTTTGATTTTGATCATATTTAAGAAACAAGTTGTGTAAAATGGCTTCGCAAATGATGTCTAAAGATTACGTCCGAGCTTGACCCTGTTTTTAACTGTTTTGTGCTAAATTAGTACATGGCAGAGTAAAACAATACAGAAATAATTCTGCGCAGAGCTCCAGAAGATTTTCACATGCTGATTATGTCTTACTGAAAATGGGCTGTTCAGCAGACAAAAGTTATACAAAAACAGTAAATCCGACACGAAGCGCCCAAAAGTTTTGGGATTACCAGCTCAACAGTTTGCTAAAATCTATTCTGGCAATCTTTCAAAATGCGCTTCAAGAATTTTTAACTTTTGGCTGACCCTTTTAGAAAATACCCGGCGTACTTCCAAAATGTTGGGGGAGGGACTAGCCTCCCCTATCCCGCACAGCTACGTGCCTGAGTAGGAATATGAATTTTTCGCAGTGCCATAATCAACATAAGCTGTAAATTATTCGCCTAAACTATAAATTTTAAAACAAAAATTGAACGCTAAGGTACCGACTTGTCGGAGAAGAAACGTATTGACATATATTAACTTTCTCCATTTGAATAGAATTGCGTTTGAATTGCGGTTTATGGTTCAGTGTGGCCATGTACAGAAACTTAACAAGGCGTGCACATAGTGGATTTGCATGATTCAAATTAGTTTTGACTATTTTATTGAAATTAAAACATTAATCTAAAAATTCTGGCCTTCGATTTCAGCTGACCACCACAGCATGCCTGTTCCGATTATATTAATTATATAAAGATGATCCAGTATTCTCGTAATTTTGTAATCCCAAATCACTAAATGCAAACAGGCTTTTAAGAGGATATTCTAAAAACGTAGCTAAGCACATATAAAATATTTCCTTGACGAGGAGACGATTTTGAATGATTGATCTCTCGCAAAATAGCTTCGAAATCCAGAAATGTCATGAAATTTCCAGTCGTACAAGGCTTTAAAAGTGCTTATTTGAGTATTGTGTAGTGGGCGACCGACAGTCCCGGGTGTCAAAAAAAGCGGTGAAAATATTAAGCTTTTTATCGAAAAAACTTCAGGGTGACTGCGAATAAAATGAGGATAACACACATGTGTTTTATGCAATTTCAGTGTTTATACCAGTTTTTAGGCCATTTTGATTTAGAAAAGTTCTTTGGCTGACCCTCAGACCGGCTGATCTACCCGAGCAGGCCATGCTGTGCGTGCAAATATGGTGACTATCGAGAGTAATTATAATCGACTTATGTACCTAGTCGTCGAAAGCTCATAAAAAGCTTAGGGCTCAATATGCAACGTGTAATAACAAAGCCAATTAGTACATTCTGATCTTTGCCGTTGAAGTATTTATAATTTGCAAAATCTTTTCTCTTGATGCTTTTGAGGCTAGGCTGCACAAAAAATACCAGAATAATCTTTTCAAAGTCAATTGAGAATGCAATCGCTTGATGTACCTATTCTAGTCATTCTGAATCTGCAGTCATAATCTCGCCAGAAAAAAGGGGATGAAGAGAAAATTATACTTTTTTATTAGAGGAAAAAGCGATGAGTATACTAATTGCTAATCAAAAAAGTACTGTGGGTCAACCGATAAAGTTAGTCACAATACGTAGCACAAAAAATGAGAAAACGAGAATTTTTGATCACTTTTGAGTGCTAAGCTAAGTTTCATGCACAAAACCAAAATTTTTACGTTGTCCCCTGGGTATAACGCTATGACATATACAATGGTCAAGGACAGTCAATGTTTAAGGATAGGCTATGGTTAAAGATAGGCTAACGTTATAGCATATACAGTGCTTAAGGATAGGCGAGGGGCGGAGTCTTGCTCCCTGAGGTAGGGATCAGGGAGCAAGGATTAAGGATAGGCAGTGCTTAAGGATAGACAACGCCATAACATAAACAGTGCTCAAGCATAGGCGAAGGGGTGGAGTCTTGCGCCCTGAGGTAGGGGTCAGGGCGAAATGGTTAAGGATAGGCAATGATATAACATATACAATGATTAAGGATAGACAACGTTATAACATATATAATAATTAAGGGCATAGTTGAGGAATGGAAGGGGTAAATTAAGCCTAGGCTAGTAAGCCAAGATTAAATTGAGACTAAACCTTAAGTGAATGTAAATTAAGCCTAAGTGTAAACTAGCCTAAACTAAGCATATCTAAGCTAAGGACTGGATATGAGTGTGAACTAAGCCTAAGTAAGCCAAGGTTTAAAATAAGCCTATGGCATAAAGTTATCTCAAGCGTAAACTAAGCCTAAGTACAATAACAAGCAGTATATGACATCTTGGAGCTTCTGAGACATTATGCAGCTAAGACAGGAGTATATATTAACACGACTTCTTGGTCCTTTGTCACTTTCTAATCCTTGCTCATTTTGCATTGAGTAGTGTGTTGAATGACTTCCT
This sequence comes from Mermis nigrescens, assembly GCA_036768485.1. NCBI lineage: Eukaryota > Metazoa > Nematoda > Enoplea > Mermithida > Mermithidae > Mermis > Mermis nigrescens. The sequence goes on from JAVLUZ010000556.1 coordinate 168,793, forward strand.
GGTCCTTGCTTAAACATGCTTAAATGTCTTATGCTGCATTATGTAGTGTGCTGATTGACTTCCTGGTCCTTGTCTGGGCACAAAGCACCACTGCTTGCAAACCATCAACAAGGAGGAGGGAGAGGCCCATCTCATCTCTCTTGCGACACAAGCAAAATAAATTCTGAGGCAGAGGTCCGCTCTTGCTACCCCTGCCAGTACATATAATGGTCCGAATTAAGCACGTGCTCTTAAAGATGCACCTTAAATGCTAAAAATTTGTGATTTGATTTAGCTGTAAATTTTATGAGTATGGGTCATGGTCAGGAAAATCTAGAATTTTTACTCTTTTTGGCTATTTTTACGTCGAAATACGCTATTCACTTGGCTCAAATAGCTTAATGGTAGGTAATTCCTATGTGCATGTACAGTGTGGTCCTAGCATGCTTAGTATGATATGCAAATGCGCTCAGCATACTGTGAACACATATAAGTATAAGTTATGATTTAGTAGATTGACTTATTAAGGCAACAAACCTACTCAGAACTGGATAAAAATAACTAAAAAATGCAGTTTTCCGTATTAAAACATTTTGTATAGGATGTTTTAATTATTTTTAGTATTTCACCTGCAAAAATAGATAAAACTCTAAATTACTGGTCTCAAATTTCAGGATTTTAGCCACCTCATTAAACTTTCAACCTTGGAAAACTATTATATGTAACTGATATGATATTTTATAATTACAAACAAAAGCATGCAACCTGATGCTCGTCATGCTGCAAAATTGATAAGTTAATGTAGTAGATTTTAATATAAGCAAGCGAACTTTTGTAGCACACACTTCCACAGTAAAGTGTGGAATTTGAATAGATTTGTGTATACAATATGAATATTTCTGGCAAAGTTCTGTGAGCTTAGGCTAACTTTGTCATGCTCATTATCAATTAACATGCGAAATTTTAAGCGGGCAGAGCAATTTGCTACAGTAAAGATAAAAATTTTAGCCCTTCACAAAGCTTACATCTGTCCAATAAGGCAGATAATTCGGTCATTCAATACATACAAATGCAAATTTCTGAACAGATTACCTGTTATGCTTATATCTACAAGTTGCATTTTGAATTTAAGAATAAAAACAAGTATAATTTTTTAATGTAAAATGAGCAGATATCTGTGCTCTAAATAAATGTGGATATTGAATCATTAAATGACTTCCTTCTTTATTTTACAAGCTTTATTCCAAATTTTACAAAAAACGTGTAAAACATGTTCCAAACTTTACAAAAAACGTTCCAAACTTTACAAAAAATATTTCCAAGTTTACAAACTTTGTTTAAAACTTTACAAACTTTGTTCAAAATTTTACAAACACTATCGCAAATTTCTACAAACTTTGTTTACTGTAGGCAGTATTGTAATTTTTATGTCTCTGGTGCATGAAATATGCGATATTTCCCAGTACATGCATGAAGGGTTGCTTATAGACTATAAGCAACCCTTCATACATGTATTGGATAATCATGTATGAAGGGTTGCATAATAGTCTATAAGCAATCCTTTGTACATGTATGAAGGGTTGCTTATAGAATATAATGAATGCTATAGCCAATAAAGACTGGACAGCTGTGTAGCATGTGTGCAGATAATACCTATTTCTATGAAAATTGAGTGATTGATGAATTATTTTACAGCTACAATACCCAAACAATCCACTTGAGAAAATAATAGCATATAAATGCTTATTCTTGCATTCAAATTCTTTTAGCAATGCTGAACACATGTTATGTCAATTTTTGGCGGCTAATCTATCTGTATAATTTATTTAAGATACTATGTCAAAGCAAAAAGGGTTTTTAACCAAATCATTCTTCTCTTGTTGCTCTTGATCACAAAAAAATTGTTGTACACAGGCCTCCCACTTACACCACATGTCTGTATTATACTATTTGGCTGAATGATAATGACATTTGAACAAACCCAGAATATGTTTTTATATTCTAGGCATTTTTCCAATCTATGTACACATTTTTTGTAACTCTGCACACTTTTTTCAAAACTCTGCACACTTTTCCAAACTCTGCACACTTTTTTCGGAACTATGCACACTTTTTTGAAACTTTGCACACTTTGTCTATGCTCTCTTCCTAAGTGTCTACAATCCGAAAAGCAAGTTTCAATGCTCATATTGAGTGCTAAATAATCAAATCAAGCTCATACTTTGCTTTGTAACTTTTAACTCGTATTAATGTAGAAGTAGTTTGCATTTTGAGCCAACGAAGGCTGATAAAATATGTTATAGCAAATAAAGTTTTTGAGCTTACTCCAATAGGTCAAGCTGAACTCATTCAAATTAGATTGATCCCTATAAAGATTTGATAAAGATGGTGCTGAGGTATAAATTATATTGGAATAAAAGGCTTTGTTAAGCTCCTCAGAAGATAAGAATAGCCTCAGGGACCTAAATAGTCATAATAGTGACTTATATCCATATACTTTCTAAAAGTAACGTATTTTTTTACTCAGTAAAGTCTTTAATCGCTTTGTGCAGGCACTCATGAATTGTTTGTGGGGCATCACATACTCGGATATGCATCAGCGCCCATAAAACTGAGGCGGTTTTGTGCTCAGCTGTGCAAATGGTATATACACAAACACACACACACAACAACAACAACAACAACACACACACACACTGTATAGCGTATATTGCCTAATGTTAAATTCTAAACCAGTTTAAGCTTTTGTTCCTCATATATTTACTTGCACAGTATATTACATCTACCAAAATTTAGTAATGATCCTAATGCACATAAATGCTACGCCTATGTTAATCATCATAAATTCAAAATCTGATGTTGATCCGACAACTATAGTCTGTTTCACACAAGTTCTGTCATAAATTTTAAAGCTATCTCCGACAATAAGCTGACAGATTGCAATTATAGCATTCAATTTTTGATGCCATATGAATAGGTTTTAAATTTTATAATTCCTGAAATTTAGTTTTATCCCTCATTTGCAGGAGACAAAGGTTTATATGGTAAAACATGCCTTAAGTCCTTGGACGCAACGCATTCAGCCTCTATGCATAAAAATGCTTAAATTTTGCTTAATCAATCCAATAAATCAGTGAGTTATACTTTTAAAGTTCACAGTATGCTGTATGTATTTGCATCTCGTAGTAAACATGCTATGACCACACTGTACATGCTCATAGGAATTATCTACCATTGAGCTATTTGAGCATAAAAATAGTGTATTTAGATGTGAAAATAGCCTAAAAGAGTAAAAATCCTAGAGTTTCCTGACAATGACCCATGCTCGTCAAATTTTCAGCCAAATAAAATCCCAAATTTACAGCACTATAGGTGTATCTTTTACAACACATGCTTGATTCGGACCATCATATGCACTGGCAGGGGTAGCAAGAGCAGACCCCTGCCTCAGAATTTATTTTGCTTCTGCGGCAAGAGGGATGGGGTGGGCCACCCCTTCCTCCTTGGTAATGGCTTGCAAGTAGTGGTAGCAAGAGCGGACCACTGCTTTTATTCTAGACAGGGACCAGGAAGTCAATCAGCACTTACTCAACGCTGCATAAGACATTTAAGCATGTTTAGGCAAGGATCACGAAGTCATTCAACATACTACTCAATGCAACATAAGCAAGGGCCAGGAAGTCGTACTTTTATATACTCACTAGCTGAGCTGCCCGGCGTTGCCCGGGCTGAACTTAGGCCTGATAGATGTATGGGATTGAGATGCCTCTGTATTTTCTTATTTTTCGGGACTTTTGATGTTTTCGGGATATTTCTAAAAAAATTGTTGGTAAAAACCATATCGTATTATTTAAATATTTTAAAACTGTCTTTTGTTAACCATTTCTTTGATTAAATCCATATTTTTGACGTTATAGAATGATTCTGAGAATTCTTTATAAATCATATTTTTGATGTTCTTGGATGTTCTGGAAATTGTACCATTGGATAGTTTGGGATGTTCAAAAATTTTGTTTGATCATAACCATATTTTTAACGTTTTGGAATATTAAAAAGCTTTTTTGGTCCAAAACCATACTTTTGATGTTTTTGGAGGTTTAAAGATTTTTTTGATCAAAACCATATTTCTGATGTTTTGGGGTGTTTAAAAATTTTTTTAGTCAGAACCATTTTTTTATGTTTTGGGATGTTTAAAGATTTTTTGGTGCAAACCATATTTTTGATGTTTTGGGACACCTATCTTACAGCACAGGATATGTTATAGCACTTTTGCATCATCGACACATCCATGCTTTGAAGCACTTTTTATGTTAATCAAACCCATATTTTTGATGTTTTAGGATGTTTTGGAAAATTTTTTTGATCAAACCATAATTTTGATGTTTTAACAATTTTTTGTTTGTTGTAGCAAAGGGTGTCATATATCATCTGATATCTCATATCACTCATATGTTATAGCTGATGGTATCTCCTATCTTTAGAAGCGACTGTGCACTAGGTAATAGTTTTGAAAATGATGATTAGCGAGTAAACCAAGAGAAAAACTTAAAGTTTAAACATGTTTAAACTTTAAGTTTTTCTCTTGGTTTACAACTCTCGCTTAACAAGCTCATTTTTCAAAACTATCTCCTATCTTATATCACTGCATGTTATGGCACAGACAGAGTATCTTATATCACACCTATCTTATAGCATTGCCTATCTCGTAGCACAGGGTATCTTATATCACATCCTATCTTATAGCATTGCCTATCTTGCAGCTCTGGGTATCTTATATCACTTCCTATCTTATAGCATTGCCTATCTTGTAGCACGGGGCATCTTTTATCACCTTCTATTTTATAGCCTATCTTGTAGCACGGAGTATCTTATATCACGTCCTATCTTATAGTATTGCCTATCCTGTAGCACAGGGTATCTTATATCCCATCCTATCTTATAGCATTGCCTATCTTGTAGCACGGGGATCTTGTATCACGTCCTATCTTATAGCATTACCTATCTTGTAGCACGGGTGTCTTTTATCACTTCCTATCTTATAGCATTGCCTATCCTGTTGCACAGGTATCTATCACATCCTATTGTTTAGCATTGCTTATCTTGTAGCACACGGTGTCTTATTTCATGTCCTATCTTAGTAGCCAGGCACGTAGCTGTGGGGGGACTGGGGGGATCCGGACCCGCCCAAAATTCAGAAAAAACCATAACCCAAAAATGGTGTAAACTCTAGTTTTGTTCAATTTTTAAAATTTTGCGAAAAATCGGCCATGTCCCAAAAAATGCTATGCTTAAGCATAGGGCTGCCTCCCGCTCCACCCCTGTACAGGGTGACTGGGTGGGGCTGATCAAATTTTATTCTCGCTACGGATCCTTCCCTCGGTAGGCCGACCTCGGGCCAAAATGTCAGCCCACCAACTATTATGCAGCCGGAGCCAACCCCGAACAAACAAACAAACTTTCACAAATATATATATAGACTAGCAAAGAAAAATGTTCTCGATGAAACAAAAAAGGGGAATATACTTGGGATTGTGGATTATCGAGGATGTTAAAGGAGGGGACTAGGAAAAATCACCCTATGTTATATGCCAAAAATGTTAAAAATGTTAAAAATGTTAAAAATATGTTAAAAATCAGACTTTCTCTAAACAATGCAAAAAATCGAAGTATATTCTGCGGCCTTTGAAAAATGTAAAATTTTAGTAAACAATTGTTGTAGACATGTGTAAACCAGACTTTCTCTAAAAATGCAAAAAATCGAAGTATATTCTTGCGGCCTTTGAAAAATGTAAAAGTTTAGTAAACAATTGTTGTAGACATGTGTAAAAGAGTATCTACATAAGGTCTGTTGCACGTCAGCTTCCGTGTTTCCTACTGCTTTGAACCAACAATATCATCGATTGTCTTGAATGCATCAATATGTACTATTTCATTCAATTCGCTTAGCTACTGCATTGCTAATTCGCTGCTTTTTTCAATCAATTTTTTGGTAATCTGAATATTGCTTGCACTTTGACACTTCGAATGGCTATATCTGCTAAGTGACATGCTTAGTAATATTGAAATACGAACAACTTAATTATGATTTGTTAACAGCATTTCACTTTCAGTCACATTATTAAGCAACTCAAAGTTGAATGAAGTCTGCAAAAAGTTGCATTACGTAATATGCTTTTAAGATATTATGTCAATCAGAGAAAATTATTTTAAAATAATACGTTTTTTCAGAGACCGCAGAATATACTTCGATTTTTTGCATTGTTTAGAGAAAGTCTGATTTTTAACATATTTTGCGATTTTTGGCATATAACATAGAGAGATTTTCCCTAGTCCCCTCCTTTTACATCCTCGATAATTCACAATCCCAAGTATATTCCCCTTTTTGTTTCATCGGAGCATTTTTCTTTGCTAGTATCCTACTTTTAATTAGCAAGATTTGGAAATACAATACTAGATTTCATTTACTGTGCGGTTCTTCTAATAATTCAATGGTCTAAACTTTACAAAGCTACTAGTTGTAGAAGTAACAAACATTCTGATTAGTAATTCTTATGTTACGTAGAACATCCTGTAAAGAAATATGCTTCCAAAACTTTCTAGAGCTAAACTTAATTTGCATTTTAAACTTTACACAAGAGCGTAAAGAATTTTAGTGGGATTAATAATTTCGATAATGCTCTGATATAACGATAAGCATTTATTAAGAAATGAAACCTCTATAATGTTCTAAGAACAAATTAACATTAGGTGTTAATCACTTTACACTACTCTTCATGCGCTCCTAGCAAACGTATCACATCTGTTTCCATATATATTTTACGACTTTAGGGAAAAAATAAGTTACTGTGAGGCTCTAGAATGAAACTTATTTTATAGTTTAAACTTTACACTAGCAACGAGTGTAAAGAAGATTTTAGCCGGATTCGTAAATTCGATATTACTCGGATATTACGATCAACATTCATGAAAAAAATACGTCTTTATAACGGTTTAATGACAAATAGACGCAGATGTAAACCACTTTACATCACTGTTGAGTGTAAACAAGCGCGCCCAGCTGACGTCCCTTATTTAATTCCATGTAAATTTTCAGTTTCGGCAAAAAATTCAGGTTTTTGCAAAGCTCTAGAACGAAGATAAACCACTTTACATCACTGTTGAGTGTACACAAACGCGCCCAGCTGACGTCCCTTATTTGATTCCATGTAAATTTTCAGATTTCAACAAAAAATTCAGGTTTTTGCAAAGCTCTAGAACAAAGATTAATTAGCAGTGTAAACTTTACACAACCACCTAGTGTAAAGAGGATTTTATTCCGATTTGTAAATCTGATATTACTCGGATATTATTATCAACATTTATGAAAAAATTGCATATCTACAATGGTCTGAGGCCAAATAAACAATGAGTGTAAACTACTTTACATCACTGTTGGATGTAAACAAACGCGCCTACGTGACGTCTCACATTTGATTCTTTGGAAATTCCTAGACTCCAGGAAAAAATCAGGTTTCTGGAATGCTCAAAGAAGAAGATAAATACATATGTAGTGTAAACTTCATGTAAACACCTAGTGTAAAGAATATTTTAGTCGGATTCGTAATTTTGATATTGCTCCGATATTATGATTAATATTAATGAAAAAAATTAAGTCTCCATAATGTTCTATGGGCAAACTAACAATAGGTGTAAACCACTTTACAACACTGTAGAGTGTAAACATATGCGCCAGACTGGCATATCAAATTTGGTTCCTGGTCCATTTCTAGACTTGATAATCGTGTCCCTGACTCATAACCGGAGAAGCAGGCAGAAAAAACAAGACAGAAACGCATTTTAAACACCAAAATTTTGACTTTACACTCGCTAAATATTACTGTATAGACAATTTGCTTTGACGTGCACCCGATATAAAGCACTTTATATTTATTCTATTGGACTTATCCCGACTTCTGGACGGAGAAAGTGGCGAACAAAAAACTCAACAAAAACGTATTTTCCATCATTTAGAACACTGTAAACTTTAAAGAAATTCGGTTTGATACAATTTGTAGCTTTTAAATCGTAGTACATTTCTGTGTGGCAAAATTCTCTTGCAAAAATTATTTGGTATGATTTATTAATCAAAATTCGAAAAAACCGTGTTTTTTCGCCCATTTTTTACCTCCGATTTCGAACTTTACACCCCCATAAATAACTCAATATTGCGTTTTTTAAATGCGGTTTGCTGCAATGTGTAGCCCCTTAAAGGAACTTTATTACTGCTGTATTCAATTTACCCTGACTCGAAAGCGGAAAAATTTGGCAGAGAAATCTTAGTTAAAATCCGTTTTTTACACCATCAGCTAGAGTGTAAACTTTAAAACCCAAGGTCTAACTCACCATAGAGCGTAAAAGACTTTGCTTATATGCGGAATGTAGCCCTTGATCCGCTCTACATTTCTGTCAGAAAACATTTAAAAAACTCATAACCGGAGTTAGTATCAGACATAAGCAGGTTGAAAACTCGACCAAAATGTGCTTTTTCACCCCCAGATTTTCGCACTCTTTACACTCCCATTCGAGAACTACTGCGAATTTCGACTAACAAAAAAAAGTCAATTCGGAGCATCCTCTTCTACAAATCTGTGCCATTAATTTATTTGAGGAGTCAATACTGAGTTGTCAACATGCCGTCTAAAAAACCTCCCAAAATCCATCCTATGTTATAACGTTACACAAAAACTTTACACCTTCTCTTACTCAGCCAGTTTTGAGTTTCAAGAGAAATAAAAACACGGGCAGCGAACTTTATTTTCTATCTTCTAAAAAAACCGCACCTCCAGAAGTGTCCCGTTATAGCTGTAGGGGGGTGCACAGGTGTTAGGGGTACCTAAGTATATTATAGGAACGCGCTAACGCGCTACCTATGATGTCTTAGTTGCATCATGTGTCAGAAGCGCCAGGAAGTCATATACTGCTTGTTACTGTGCTTAGGCCTAGTTAACGCTTGAGATAACTTTATGCCATGGGCTTATTTTACATCTTGGCTTACTTGAGCTTAGTTCACACGCTTAGTTTAGGCTTAGTTTACACTTAGGCTTATTTTACACTTAGTTGAGGTTTAGGCTCAGTTTAATCTATAGCTTACTAGCCTAGGCTTAATTTACTCCCTTCCACTCCTCAACTATGCCTTTAAGCATTGTATATGTTACAGCGATGCCTATCCTTAAGCACTGCCTATTTTTAACTATTGCTCCCTGACCCCTACCTCAAGTGAGCAAGACTCCACCCCTCGCCTATCCTTAAGCACTGTATATGTTATAACGTTAGCCTATTCTTAGCTATTGTCTATCCTTAAAAATTGCCTATCCTCAACTATTGTATATATTATAGCGTTTTTCCCAGGGGGCCATGTATAAATACTAAAACTCGATGTGTTGCGTTAAGTTCGTCTATGAAACCAAAAAAATTCTAATCACCCAATTTTATTCATCCCCTAGAACAGTCGGTCAGCCTGTATTGTCGGCTCATACATTCGGTACCAGACATATATATATGCGTTTGGGTTTCAAAATCCCCATTAGAATGGACAAATGGGAAATTTTCTAGAACAAAAAGGCAAGATGAAGGCACAAAAGGGATACAAATCATATACTTTCTGTAAGAGGCTTGAAATTAATCGGGAACTTGGATTAACACAATGTTAACGATATTTTAGCTTTTATATATCAGGTTTTGAGGTTATTTTGGCTCAAAAAAGTTAGATTTTTATACCAATTGTCGTTCAACTGGAATGGTCGGTCACCCGACATTGTAGGTCACCCGTGATTGGATAAATTCAACGTTTCTTAATGTGATAGTTTTTAATTTTGCAAATAAATCTAATATTTTTTAATGTTCTATCAATGTATACATGCACATGTCAGTGCGTTTTCATTACAAAATTCTGCCAAATTTTACAGCTTCGTCTGATACACTTTCTCCTTGTTGTATTATACTTTATAATACTTACATATATTTTTTTCTTACATGTATTTTTTTGTTAATTTTTTTTATTAGATCCTGTATGTTTTAGTTTATTAACGAAGATGAGGAAATACCGTATTAAAAGTTATTTTTATTTTAATTAACTAATATTCTGATGATTCAGTAAATTTGGAAATGCCCAAAAATAAAATTCTCCAATAAGATAATGCTGGCAAATGTTAATCTGTAACTCGTCATTTCTTTCAGGATTTTCTTCAAAAAGTCAACGACACACGAATGTATTTGGCTCTTGCTATAAAGCACAAAGACGAAATATTGTCAGCAGCGTCAAATAGATCGAGTGGACAAGTTAAGATGGCCTTTGAAAATATAAATGCTTGGTTTGCCGAAGCTAACGAATTTCATGATAAAGTAAGATGAAATTTTTTTACATTTTCAACTACGTATATTCACGACATTTGAAATCATATAGATACTAGGCACTGCTGAAGAAAAATTAAGTGATCTACAAAAAGACTGGATGCAAAAAATGCGCGATCATTGGAACAAAGGAATGGACAAATTGATACAAGTCGGCAAAAACATAAAAGCTGATGAAGGCAAGGGCGTAGAAAAAAGAAGATAATGAGAAAGTTGATTAAGGAAATTGACGAGCTGCGATTTGAATGATTTAGTATAAAATGCTTAGAAGTATAATTTTGATGTTCTGTTTTAAACGTACAACATTTCAGGTATTCATACAGATAGTTCAACGCGAATATTTGTTTTTTGAATTAACTTTTTTAAACAAAATTAGATCGCAAAATTAATTGGATTTCAGGCGCAAAACACTTCTTGAACTATTTTTCATCTCATTGTTGTTCAAAAGCGTCTTTATCAATTCTGAATCATCCACCGATGTATTTGCTGGTCCTGACTTGCCGTTTGAAATTTCCGCTCTCTTGCTATATTCAATTATCTTATCTAACCCGCCATTCCATTTTTCCGTTATTGACGCATGCCACTGATCTCTTAGAGACTCGTATTTATAGCTAATATTATTTTCAACCTAAAGGATAAAATGATTTGATAATGTCACATAGGATAAATTTTAAATGGTAAGTGAAAAAATAAAATTGAATGAAGAAACAGTTTCAAGTTTGATATTATCTAACCAGCCATTATAGGAAAAGAATAATCAATATTTACATAATACAAAGACTGCAGCTCTATGCGCTTTCAATTATTTTTGTCTTTTCGCTTTTTTCGAGTCACTCATGAGTTACATGATCTTGGGGGAGGGGATTTGGGGAGATTCCACCAAAAAAATTTTCAACCCCCCCCGCAAAAATTTTTTTCACACCCTCCCCTCCCCCAAGAATAAACGATTTTTTAAAAGTTGCCCAAAAATTTTCTGAAAATTTTTAGAAAAGGGGCTTTTTAAAGCGTTTTTAGCTATCTATTTGCTCGTAAGTGCCAAAATCTCAGCGCTTCGCGCCATTATACTTATGTTTTGACTATATTTTGTTCAATTTGGTCCGACTTTTTGATTTTTTTCGAAATTTTTTCAAATGTTTTTATGCTCTAGAAAGATAGAGCATCGTCAGAAACGCTGAAAAACGATGTTTTTGACGCGTACTCTACCATTTTTGGACCCGAAAAAGGCACTTAATAATTTCATCCCCTCAGAGTTCCCATGCTGTGCATGTATGCTCATGAGTGCATTGCTATCATCTCTTCAGAAAGCATATTGCATTTGTTATATTTTTTCATTATTTAATATAAATTTATTATTATTTAACACATTATTTTTGTTATTTAATATACTATTTATCATTACATTATAAAAATGAAGTATTTCATAAAATAATAGGCTAATATACGTTAGTTTAGGCGGATTTTTCAACCTGCTTCTTAAAGTCAGCCACATCTTTCTGCCATTTATGCACTCTGTCAAAGGCGATCCTCAAATTTTCCACAGTTTCGTTTTTAGCTGCTGCTAAAATCTGCTTCTCGCGTGTTGTCACGCTCGCTAAATATTCCTCTGTATCGGATACTATAGTCGTTAAGTCCTGAGAAGCAAACAATATGATCGATTTTCAATACCGCCCAAATTTAAAAATTTTTAATTTCAAATTCCAATAAATATAACATAAGATTAAAAAATTCGGAGGCGCAATTCGAATTCTGCTAAATGTGAAATTATATGTCACACTCTTAAGAGTCACTTTCTGTAAGACTTGACTCGAGGTTGAACAAGTCAAAAATTAAACTTTCCTAATTTTATCATATATTATGTAGTTTTTGACTCCAACTTTAATGGTGCAAAGCATTTTTCCTGAAAACAAATATTAGTTGTGTAAAGTGAGTGTAAAGTATCAAAAATCACTGCTTTTGTCAAATTTTACAGGGTCTAACGTTTTTCATCAGAACTTAGAATCAACACGATCAAATTCAATTTTTTATTTTATTTGGGAGATATATAATTTTTACATTCTGTTAAATTAATTTAAACTAACAGTATCCCTTCAATATTTTTTGACTTTTTGACATACTTTGAAACATAAAACATCAACAATTTTAACTTCAATTTTTTCAACAATTTATAGCTTTTCACTAGAGGCTTTTATAATAAAAAAATTTAAAAATAAATACACCGCTTTTTGAGCAATAGATATTTTAATGGAACATGGTATGCTAAGAAATGGCTGGAATTCGACGGATTAGCCTCATAATGTCACAACTTTTACCATTAAAAAATTTGGGCGATCTTTTATACTGTATCGTGACGTTGGCTGTTATCAGGGGCTTATGCATTGCACGAAAAATTAATATTTAAAAATGACTACTCTTTAAGTAACAGACCTTAAACGGGAACTTGGTGTGCTGAAAAACTATGAAATTTGTGAGATTTTGACAAGTAATGTCATGATACTTATTTTTTACTTTTTAAGAATATGGGCCGCAGTTCACATTGTAACCATAGGTGGGCGGGACCAAAGTTCTGGGGGTGCAAGATTTTTTCAGAGGTCAAAAAATGGCCTTAAAAATGGTGGTATGGCGAAAAAACACTATTTTTCAACTTTCCTCATCGAGCACTATCCATCGGCATCAAAAAATTGCGAAAAAGAAACAGAAAAAAAATTAAAAATTGAATTCTGGGGGTATTTTGGTTTCTTGGGGGTGCATACCCCCCAAACACCCACGCCCAGGTATGACTGTGACATATTGTCAAAAACTATTAGAGACATTTATAAAAAATTCAAAAAATAATTAGAGGATCACTTTTTGAGTTAAACATATTAAAAGAAAATAAAGTGCTGAGTAATGATCAAAAATTAGACTATTTTGAGCATAGGATGTCAAGATATTTTCTTAATGAAATTCTCTAATAAAAAACGGTTGTCAAACACGCTAATTAACTTATTAAATCTTATCATCTAGCATCATTAGAAAAAATGAAAAATATATTGACCACGTTTTTCAGCAACAGACGTTAAAATGAGGCGTCGATTAACTTGAAAATCATCACATTTTGAGATCTATGACTGTGAGTTAATGCGGCAATGTATTTTCCTATTTTTGTTGGTAGGTACTTTTGCATTTCGTCTATCATTTGGTGTGTGACATGTTGTTGAGGTAGGTATTGTAAGAGGCTTTTGTAAGAAAGACGAAAAAAATCTAATGGTAACTTATAGACGTTAAGGAAGTTAATGTGCTTGAAATTGTCAAATTTAAAATAATTTTGATTTAAAATGACAATTTTTTCAAGTTTTTCTCCTTTAAGAGTACGCACTAATTTATTTCAGTGATTAAAAAACATTGTACTGACAACTAAATTTTTAACTTGCTGCTCAAAATGTAGTAATTTAGTTCTTCAGTTTTTCTCAAAGACAAGCAAATTTTATTCGAGAAAAGAAAAAAACCGAGCGGTTTTTAGTTAAAACTGTTCAAATTAAAAATTTCTAAGTAAATTACGTTTCTTTTAAATGTCTATTTCTCTGAAAATTTCACTAAAATTGAGCTTTTTTAATTTTTTCAAATTTTACTAAAATGGCAGCTAAAAAATTGTTGGGGTCCGATGGGGGCAAAATCGAGAAAAATAGCAAAAATAATTCAATTCTAGGCGGTCTATCGAATTTGAGTTGGGGAGTCCGCCAGATTTTCGAGGTGTACAGAGACCATATATGTACAGCATGGGAATTTTGGAGGGGGCGGAATCAGGCCTAAAAATTTTCAAAAAGTGATATTCTTTGGGCTAAAGAACTTTGGGTACACGTCAAAAAGCACGGTTTTAAACGTTTCGGACAATGCTAGTTCTTTTCTAAAACATAAAGACACAAAAATTCGAACATACTCTGAAACAAAATCGATGAGATTGAACATATTACAGTCAAAAAGTGTTTATATGGCGCAAAGTGCCGAAAATTTGAGACTTTTTGAGCCAAAAAAGGAGCTGAAAACGATTAAAAAAGCACACTTTTTACAATTCTTTTAAAAAAATCGACAATTTGATCCCCACGCCCATGTGTGGTCTTAGTGCGAACCCAAATGTATAAAGTTACCATAAAAACAAATTGACATGCTGACCATAGGTAGGCAGCACCGAAATTCTGGGGGTAAGGTCAAAAAATGGTCTTAAAAATGGTGATATAGCGAAAGAACACAATTTTCAACGTTTCTCATCAAGCACTGTCCATTGGCATAAAAAAATTGTGGAAAAAACAAAAAACTTCAAAAAATTGAATTCAAACGGAGGGGAATATTTTGCTTTCTAGGAAGTATTCGGCCTGCTGGCGGGGGGAGGGGTGCATACCCCGAAACCCCACCCCCACACCCACGTGTGGTGTTGACTCAAAATTCTTTCAATATGATAATTTTAAAGTTTTTCCACGTTCCATTAAAACATAAATATGTTGCTCAAACAGTACGTAGGTATTATATTTTATATTTTTTCCTCAAAAATTCTCCGATAACATTTAATAATGTGCTAGACCGTTAATGACAACCGATTAACCAATTTATGTCATAGGATTTTAATAAGAAAATATCCTGATACTTTCAGCATTGTCTAATTTTATCTTTCACCAGCACACCATATTCTTTTTAACTATTTGTAACTCAAAAAGTAGTCCTTTGATTATCGAAAAAAATTTTTTATATAAAGTTCTTAATAATTTTTGACAACAGTGGACTGCAGCCCAGATTTTTTTTAAAATTAATAAGAAAATATCTAGATATTGCCTTTCAAAATCTCACAAATTTCATAATTTTTTTAGCATACCACATTCTCGTTTGGTCTGTTACTTAGAAAAAGGTCATTTAATTAGTATAATGTTTTGCACGAATAAGCCCCTGATAACATTCAACGACACGATGCAATATAAGAGATTATCCACATTTAATAAGGGTAAAATGTTGTGACATACTAAGGCCAATTCGTCAATTTTCAACCATTTCTTAGCATACCATGTTCCTTTCAAACATCAATGGCTCAAAAAGTGGTCTTTTTATTTATTTTTATTTTCCTATCATAGAAGCCTCCAGTAATGAGCTATAAAATATAATAATAGGAGTGAGGGCCCGCGTATGGTATATGTGCTATATTGGAAATTGTTGACAAAATTGTAGTCGAAATTATTGATGTTTTATGTTTCTAATAATATCAAAAAATATTGAAGAAAAACTGTAAGTTTAAATTAATTTTATAGAATGTAGAAATTATTCATCTTTCAATTAAAAAAGAATTATCGAATTTGATCACGGTGATCTTGAGTTATGATGAAAAATGCTAGATCCTGTCAATTTTGACAAAATTGGTCATTTTTGTTACTTTACACTCACTCTACACAACGGATACTCGTTTTAAGAAAAATGATTCATATCATTAAATTCAGCGTCAAAACCTGCATAATACATATTAAAATCAGGGGAAGTTATTTTTTGACTTGTCTATGCTTAGTACATGGCCGGGATTAATCTTACAGAAAGTGACTCTTAAGAACACAGCGGCATCATTAATCTATTTAATCGATAAATGTTCAAAAAATAATCATTTAAGGAGCATTTTAAGTAATTAATTTCTATTAATGTACAGTAATGAGTGATTCAGAGTTGACTCATTTTCAGTCAGATATTTAATTATTTGAAAATTAGTTACGACAGCCGGTCATAATTTAAAACATCGAGCTCGAGTAACAAATAAAAAGTGGTGTTACATTTATTAAAAAGTGCACCTAACCGCGCTGTTTGAAAGTCTTACACCGAATGCATTTTTATCCTTATTTATGGTTCAATCGTTATTCTTATATTTTATTCATTTTTACTCAGAGCACAATAACCTAGTGTGTTGTAAGTGCCTAAAATTCAGGTTTCAACTTTAAATATACGATTACCACGACGACTATCATACGTCACTTTTGCCTTCTGGTCTCTGAAACGCACTACTAACGAATCATAGGAAGCCCATTACCGCGTACCTATAATATACTTAGGTACCCCCCAACATATGTCTACCCATCTGCCCCTACAGCAACACTGGGACACTTCTGTATTGTGCGGATTTTTTTAGAAGATAGATAATGAAAAAAGATTATGGGGGTTTTTGAAAATTTTTGACATTTTTTCCTATCACTAAAGAGCGTGTAAAGTTTTACTGCAAGTTATAACATAGTTTTTTAAATTTTGGTCGGTCACACGACTTTTCTAAACTCAGTATTGCATTCTGTTTAGTCTGGTTTTTTTAAAATGTAGACAATTGAGTAAGCCCTAAACGCATTTTTCAATTTTTTAGAATGATTTATTTCCCTAGGGGCATTATAAAGAGTGTAAAGAATCTAAGGGTAAAACACATTTTGGTCTCTTTTTTGTCTGCCAATAACTCCGATTATTAGTTCTAAAATTCTTTCCAGCAGAAATGTACTACGACTTAAGGGCTACTTTTGGCTCACCAGCAAACCTTTTTTACACTCCATACGGAGTTATACATAGGGGTTTAAACTTTGCACTCTAGTGGATGGTGAAAAAAACAGGTTTTGTCTCAGATTTACCCTCCAACTTCTCCGGTTTTAAGTCGATACGAGTTGAATAGGATAAAAATAAAGCACGTTCAAAGGGCTATACGTCACGAAAAATTGCGTTTAAAAATCTCAATATTGAGTTACTCCTGTAGATGTAGAGTTTGAAATCAGGGGTGTAACAGTGAGCGAAAAAACACGTTTTTTTCTCTAGTTTTAATTGGTCAATATCTAAAATATTCAGTAGAACAGATGTTTTCCACACAAAAACGTACTACGATTTAAAAGCTGCAGACTGACCTAAACTGAATTTCTTTACGCTCAATGGGGAGTTGAGTTCAGATTTTTGAAATTTATAATGTGGTGGATGGTAGAAAATACGTTTTTGTCCCTTATCTTGTTCGCCACCTCCTCCATTTAGAAGTCGGAATAAGCCTAATAGAATAAAAATAAAGTACTTTCTAAGGGGTACACCTCACAGCAAATTGTGTTTATATACATCAATATTTAGCTTTTTCGGGCGGTGTAAAGTCAAAAATTGGAGGTGTTAAACGTGTTTCTTTCTTGTTTTTTTCTGTCAAGCTCTCCAGTTATGAGTCTGGACATGATCACAAGTCTAAACATTTACCAGGGGTCAAATGTCATACGTCAGTTGGGCGTGTTTCTATACGCTCAACAGCAATGTAAAGTGGTTCACGTCTAATATTAATTTGTCTTCAGACCATTGTGAAGAAATGATTTTTTTCATAAATATTGATCGTAATATCACAGTAATATCAGAATCACGAATCCCACTAAAATCTTCTTTACACTCGGTGGTTGTATAAAGTCTACACTGAAAAAATAACGTAAGTTCTAGAGCGTTGCGAAAGCTTGTTTTATCGAAATGTTCTATGTAACGTCAGAATTATGAATCGGACTGTTAGTATTCTCTACGTGTAGTAGTTAGGTAAAGTTAACGCTATTCATTTATTGTTGATGTGTAAAGTTTACACTACAAATTTATTTTACTTCCAGAGCGTTGCAAAACATATGTTTTTTTTCAAAATACAGTCGAACTCGGATAATGCGAACCCCGGATAATATATTTTCCCGGATAATGCACACGTGCTGACAAGGCCGTTGCGTATATAGCAGTGTGTAAATTCACATGCTTAATTCATACACTCTGATAATGCACACCTTTAACCTTTGTACCGAAGGGCTGTGCATCATCCGAGTACAATTGTATGTTCCGTAAAGCCAAGATTACTAATCTGGCTGTATGAATTTTTACACCCAGTAGTTGTGTAAAGTTAACACCGATAA
This sequence comes from Mermis nigrescens, assembly GCA_036768485.1. NCBI lineage: Eukaryota > Metazoa > Nematoda > Enoplea > Mermithida > Mermithidae > Mermis > Mermis nigrescens. Next base: position 187,044 of record JAVLUZ010000556.1, read on the forward strand.
TGAACTTTTGTTTCAGAGCGTTGCAAAAACTTATTTTTTCAATGTTCCTTGTAACGTCAGGATAACGAATCTGAGTGTAAATGTTCTTTACAGCCAGTAGTTGCGTAAAGTTTACGCTGAAAACATTCGACCTGTTTAAATAGGGTAAGGATGACTTGTTTAGTGGAGGTAATGCTGATTTTCAGAAGAATTTTGTTTTCCGCGTTTTTGAACCGCCATAATTATTGTGGCATGTTGCCACATGTGTTTACTGACTGATTTACTCAAATCATGCTAATTAAAAGTAGGGTACTAGCAAAGAAAAATGGTCCGATGGAACAAAGACGAAAATACTTGGGATTACGGATTATTAAGGATGCAACATATGGATGGGACTATGAAAAAGCTGCTTATGTACTCATATGCCCTAAGTCGCAAAATATCTGTTAAAAATCAGACTTCCTCTAAGCAACGCAAAAAAATCGAAGTATATTCTGCGGCCTCTGAAAAAATGTGACCTTCTTTAAATAATTTTTAACGCTTCACATAAGAGTGTTTAAACATAATCTAAAATGTAGCATTATAGTAAGCAAACCTGGCGTCAAGTGGTTGCACACAATCGTTGCGGACATGCAAGTGTAATTATATGTAGCCTGTTTCACCTAAACTTTCGCGTTTCATACTGCTTTAAACCAACAAAAACTTCGATTGTCTTGCATTCATTGATGTTTGCTATTTCATTCAATTGGCTTACAAGCCGGTCATAGTTTACTTCATCTATTTTCCCATTGATACTGCGTAGTTGACTTGCTGCTTTTTCAATCGTTTTTGGTTCAATAGTTTATTTACAGGCCGCAGAATATACTTCGATTTTTTGCGTTGCTTGCATAATGTCTGATTTTTAACAGGTTTTGCGACTTTAGGCATATACATAGGTAGCTTTTTCCTAGTCCCCTCCTTTTACATCCTTAATAATCCGTAATCCCAAGTATATTCGTCTTTTTTGTTCCATCGGATCATTTTGCTTTGCTAGTATTTACATGTCTTTATATATGAAATAATGATTCACGCTAGTACAAAAAATGAAAAAAAAACAAAAAATTGCTTTTAGCAGCGTATTTACATACATTTACTACGACATAATGTCGTATGATAACACTTTTAGAACTAGAATGTACCTACAATGAGTCATGAAAGCAACAAAACATAATTCATCGGTTGAGATTTTGTTCAGATTTGAAGGAGAAATAATTTGTCAATGTTGATTCCCACCTTCCATGGAATTGACATTAACATGAATGATGCAAAGATGGCGTTTGCTGACGAAATTCAAAATTAAAATTATGTAAGTTGTTACTTTTTGGGAAAAGATTAATAAATTTAATTCCCTGAATGAATAGGAAATTTAAATCTTACGTGCTTTTTTCGTGAGTAAAAGTCTTCCAATTTGCGATACTTTTTGACAAAATATTCGGTAACAAAATCATTCCACAATCCTTTGACGCCGGAAGCGATTTTGCGCCAATTCGATTCGGGCGTTGCAGACTCGGTTTCGTCCGTTGATCCGATATTCAAATCGAAAACGAAGCAGATAAAGTAAAAGAGCAAGATGACGCAGTGGTGAAATAAAATCATAATTTTAATCGTATGAACAAATTCGCTGACGACTGAGATTCAAAGCGAACGATTGATTGGGCGGAAATTCCAGAATAAAAAAATTAAGGTCCAAACCGCTGCCCTGCAATGATATAGGTACGTACCGATGCATGTTATCGCACATATGACGATTTTTAATTGCTTTTTACCAAGTCTAAATGGAACTGGTAGGTGCATGCAATACTGCCATTCATTTTTTCACAGGAATAGAATCGTTTTTCCCTATGCGCGAAAATGACGCGTAGGTCATTCACGTGAATAATAGCCACATAAGAGGATTCGTGGGATTGCATCTGCGAGGGTCAGATGGGAGATATACTAATTCATTAGTCCTGTGGAATTTTTGACAGCCTCGAAAATAGCACTTTAATTCTAATATGACGATAGAAGCCGAAATTTATGATATTGTAAGGTTTCGGGCTAAAGTTCTCTAATAGAAGTCGAAACTTCTTGTATTATAAGGTAACGGCTAAATTTCTTTTTTCCTGATTTTTACGTTATTTTGCGAAATCTACTGATTTATGCACTTATTGGCGACGATTAGTCTCGAATTTACAAATTTTTATGCTTATAAAATATTTATCATGAAGCTCACTTCTTTTACCTGATAGGAAAATACCTATTAAAAAATATAAATAAAAGAACACCTTAGTGAAACAAAATCAAGAGGTATAAGAGACTAATACAAGGGACCTTTTGAATAATTTCCACGCCGCCGTTTTTTGAGAGACGAAATAGAGATACAGTAATCAAATTTTAGGTATGAATGTAAAAAAATATTGTTTTAGAACACAATTATTCTGCAGGTGTAAAGACAAGAACTCATAGGCTATGTAAAGTTTCGTTACTGTAGCTATTTTGGATCGTCTAAAAAACGGTGGCGGGGAAATTGTTCAAAAGGTTCAATATAAGTTATTTATGTATCCTCCTAGAAGCGTATCCCATCGCATCCACAGGTTGAACTTAATAAAGGCAAGTCGTAAGAAAATGACATCATTAAGTCATTTGATTTGTTTATCGATTTTCAATTTAAGCAAAACAAGAATGCGCTTCAAAAAATAATTCCATTTTGTAGCGTTTTGACAAAATCTAGTTCTCTTGCTAAATTGTGCAATTTGATCGGACAAATTTCGGTACATTGCCTTATCCCCACTTCATGCTGAAGTTTATGCATTGATTGCATCAAGAACTTTTACTGAATGAAAAATCGCACAATCACCCTATTAAATATATCGCTGATTAAACGAGGGAATCAAAAACACTACATAACTTATTTACATACATATGTAGCTGGAGCAAACAAGATAGTTGACGTAGCAAAAATATTTGCGCACATACACTCGTACGCGCAGATCGTCGACTTGAAGAAAAGAAAATGATATCGTATAGAGTCGAGATTAATGCAAAAATTCATTGAATTCAATCAGATTCACTACAATGATAAGACAAATAAGAGAAACAATGTAGAAATTACGAGAAAGATAAGGACATAAAGCGATTCGATTATGAAAAAAGGATATAGACAGAATCGTTAGCGGATTTTCATGTCGCCATTTGAATCAACACACCGAATGATAAAATGAGAGTCAACATCGACAAAGTATTCGCCAAAGCTCCGCTGCTCAATTTCTTGGCTACTGCTAACAGCTGTTCCAAGCCACCATTATTCCACTTGTCAGTTATCCATTCTTGCCATTTTGATGCGTAAGTCTTGTCGTCCAATCCACTTTTTGCCTACAACAAATGACCAATCTGAGATTCTTGACCAAGTAATAGTCGAAAACTCAATATTTGATCCTAATAATATCATATTGAGTTCATATGTGTATTACTCCTGAGTTTCAGGATTTTCATTAAAGCCGCTACAAATACTACATACATAAATCTGTCATTCTTCGAACTATTTTTTGAAAGATTCACATTACATCGTTTTCACAATCAGTGCACAAAATGATGATTGTCGGTCTAGGCAGGAGGTTAAAGTTAGCCGAGGAGCTTTTTTATACTAGAACAGTCTTAAAATGAGTATAAAGATTAAAATAGCTTTGAAACTAAATTATTTGACAGTCCATGGTCGATTTCAAACACTTTTGCGAGGAAGTTGAGGATTTTGTCCGTTTCTGCCTTAATTTCGACTTATGTTTCCCAGAAAATTTTCTATTTTGTCCTTAGGTGTGGTCTAGAACTGTGTAATGACGTAGTTTTGACGCTATTTTAGCTTTTATACCAGTTTTTCAGGCCATTTCGGCCCAAAAAAGCTCAATTTTTTGATTCCCCCAGACCGGCTTTTACTTTACTACTAAGCGCTTTGCGCAAAAAAAGTACAACAGACATGGGATAAGCCGTGGATGTAAATCGCGTCAAAACGCAGCCAATTTTCATATACAATATTCACCTTGATCCTAGATTTTTGGTCCAATTGAAGAGTTCCAAAAAAACCTTCTGCCTTGCAAAGCTACTTGCTTGCTTCTACCGCATGTTGCACCGATTAGATGATTACTTCATAAGCAGATAAGCAGGTCATTTTATCTCTTTGCATACGTCAAATTATTTTAGAAAAAACTTCAGATAAATAACAGAAACTACTCGAACTTTTGAAATTGATTTTTCCACCTACGGTTTAACATTATTCGACTTACCTCTTCAGCATACATGTTAGAGGGGATAGGAAAACCTCCCATCCAGAGTCTGTCGTTCCTTCAAAGCCAGAAATTTTTTGACCCCCATTTTTGTAAAAATTGAATTTTTTGGCCGTTTTCAGGCGTTTTTTTGCCAAAAAATGGAAGTCATCTACCTCCCCCACTAAAAATGGCCGGGGACCATACGACGTGGGCAGCAAGAAAATTCTGGGGGGAGGGGGTGCAAGATTTTTCAAAGGTCAAAAAATTGCCTTAAAAATGGTGGTATGGCGAAAAAACACCATTTTTTCGACGTTTCTCATCGAGAACTATCCATTGGCATCAAAAAATTGCTGAAAAAAACGAAAAAAATTCAAAAATTGAATCCGGGGGTGTATTTTAATTTCTGGGGGTATTTTGTTTTCTCGTGGATGCATACCCTCCAAACTTCCCCACGCCCAGGTGTGCCGGGGACCCCCTCCCAAAACTTCGAGTCGTTACACGTCTACTCTTAAGCTTACTCTGAAACTCGCATCGCATTGCAGCACGAGCATCCTGTATCATGAATAATGAGTTTTCTTTTTCTCAGAAAGGAATTGTAACACTTTTATAAATGTACCGATACAAAGGTTATAAGGCGGAAATACTTCACTAAATGCAAACGTTTGCCTGAAAAATTGCCAGCTTTTGCTCGACTGAATAAACACTTATGATAATTTCGGATTATTCCCGACACATATCATTTCTTCCTAGAATAAGTAAATTGAAAATTAACCCGCAAAGGGTTGCTTAGGGAATGTTATTAAGAAATATCGGCTGATAAAAAAGCAAGATTGTTATCTGAAAATACGAATTTCGAATGTTCGTATATGAAAAAATAAAAATTATCGACGAAAATTTTTTCAGCAGTTTTTATCATTTATCAGGAAAATCATAAATCTTTTCTCCGAAATACTTAGATGTTCAAGGCAGGCTAGACAGGGCTATGCTAAGATCTATCGGTCGAAATCTCCTCAGGGATCCACCATTGATGGTCAGGCTAAGGCTTACGTCACTCTGCAATTGCTTCAGCTCATCCGTCCAGGACTGAAGTTCGTTTGCCGCGTTTTCGGCTTTAGCATTTGACTGATTCTGCGCTGCTTTTACCAACTCGTCTTTCCGATCATGCAACCCGGACAAATAGTTTATTGTATTGTTGATTGTGCTATCGATATCCTAATGCAAAAAAGTCGAGAAAGACTATAATAATGTTAACTATAGTAATGAAAGACTTAAGAAAAATTTGTTTGGTTTCTCAGTTAATCAGGTTCAACACGAATAGTCTCGCATGCGACTCACATGTGGATGGGGTTTGTAAATGCACGTGAGGTTTGGCGGGTCTAAACCGCAGAATGGAAAAAATTGGGAATTTTTAGTGAAAAAATGAAGGTGAAAAATGGATGAAAATCAAAATTTTTCCTAAAATGCTTGAAAATGACTAGAATCTGTTGAATAACGTAATCTTAATGCTATTTTAGCTTTATACCAGTTTTTGAGGTCATTTTGGTGCAAAAAAGCTCATTTATCATCACCCCCTCTCAGGATCGGCTAAGCTGTGCATCTATTCTCGCATCTCGTTTAATCAGTAACTTAGTAATTTTTGCTGCTTGACTAAATAATATGAAAAGCAGAAACCAAGAACTTTTTCCCGAACTATCTGACTGAATTAAGATTACAACATACTCGCCCGTATTGATCGTTTCCAAAAATGCACACTGGAGCGTCATTCTGCTAGGTAAACATCAATATAAAAGCATTTTCCGACCTTCTGAATATGTTTTTTTAGCGTACATTTCCAAAAAATAAATGGCATTGAACAACACGTAGTCCAAAACTGACTTATTGACCCAGACAGAGCACAGAAAAATTAACGCTTTCAAGCCCGATAATCAAAAACCTAGCGTAACATTTTTAGCGTTTTTATAGCTTATTTAAATTATATGGGTATTAGTAGCGTTTCGCATAGGTTCAGTAGACATTCTGGGGTCAAAAACCACCAAAAATCCATAGCGTCACTCCCTCGATTTTATCGTTTAGTTAGCTAATATAAAGTCAGATAGTGTAGACTTTGTCACACTAATTTCGTTAATATCAAATTTTGTTAACTTAACAGCAAAGTAATGAGCAACGGTACAATTCAAGCAGCTAGAGTGTTAGAAAATCGTCATAAAGTTTTCGAAATGTATTATATTAGATATAGCAAGTTAAGCTGGCTCAAAAAAGTGTTCTTGAGGGTTTTTATCGATAAGTTTTTGTTTATACGTTAACGAAAAATAAAGTGTTGCGGAAGAGAGCTCAAAAAAATGATGTTTTTGATTAGTACTCAACGTTTTTAAGCCTAGAGAGGCCACTAAGGTTAATTTTTTTGGAAGTGACTCCATACCACGAATTCCCATGCTGTGTGTGCAGCAAAAGCCTGCGAGAGATCCTGCTTTTTTCTAAGAACAAGAGTATTTAATTTTGATGCCCGTAGCAGTCAAAAAAATGTTAACTCAATTTGGAAACACAAATTCTAATAATGAATTAGCGAACCAATTATGGAAAGTATTTAAAAGATACAAAACTTTTTTTCTTATTAAGTGTTACCTAATAATAGTATCATATCAATTTTTTCACCCTACACTAAGAATAATACGCTAAGGATGGGAAGAAAGAGAAAAAATTTGCAAAAAAATTATTGATATTTAATTACGGTTATCCGGAGTATGAATAGTGCGCGTAACCGCATCTTTAAGAACTAAATCAGAAGAAAATTTATTGGCAAGAAAATACGGAAAATGATGAGTATATGAATAAAGGATTTAACAGGAATGACAAAATGACATACGGTCACGATAATCATGACGATTTAAAGTTTGCTCTTTCGAATGCATATTTAAATTGATTAAGCCAATCTCGTTTTGAAAATTTTTAAATTAGATGGAACTAAGCTGTCTGGTAGACTGTTCCAAATCTTTCTAAATCTGTCGGGTAAGTTAATAGATCTGTTCTAAGCCTGTGATAATCCGAAAGCAAGCGAATTTGATGAACTCAAGGAAACTTGTGACTTAGAATGAAGTAAAATAGAATAGGATTTATAGATGTTAAGCAATCAGTATGTCAAGAGCTGTAAGGAATTTACGAAAATATTTATGGGTTGTGCCATTCTCCCAGCATTCTCGACCGCTAGAATTACGTTCAAGTATAAACCATGCTTAGACTCCCCCCAGGTTTAGTTTCCTTGGAAACTATGGCATCTTTCCTGTACCTAATTATAAAAAAATAAAATCGTATGATTTATGCGGTATTACATTAAAGAATTGTCATATTTTGAAAACTACAAATATTCAATTACAAATGGATAATATAAGAATTAACCAATACATTTTTCTCTTATGAATACTTTACATTAGTTGATAGCGTTCGCTTACTGCGCGATTAGTCACAATAAGATTGCTAAGCGAAGTATATTTTTCGGTGAAAAACTTCGACGTCGAATCCCACGCCTTTTTAGCTCCTTCCGACACAGTATTAGCGGCTGCGCCAATTTTTTCGCCAACCGAATCGCATTTTGATAAGCCAATAAATAAAGCAGCGAAAACTAATAACGAAACAACCGAAGCTCTAAGCGTCATTATTGAGCGAAATTTTATAAATTCTAAAATAAAATTCAATAATAGTCCTGCAGGGCAACCACAAACAGCCTTATAAGGATCTAACTTGGTTGAGCTTGGTAATCAAGTGAACTGATTAAAAAAAGGGCGTTTTAGTGAGTAAACGGAGAGATCGTTTGTCAAATTGTATGTAAATAATGACCAAATACAAGCAGCTCACGCACGTTCAACGATTTTTGTTGAAATTCTCGATTCATCCTGTTTCTAACGAATAGTTTGGACGATATGCACTTTTTGATGCGTGCTGGTCATCCTTAGACACTTCTCAAGTTTTCCACCGTTGTTCTCCGCTTAGCAACTGTCAAATCGCTTATTTATTTCCTTGACAGCTTCAATATTCAGTTTTATGTGACCAAAAGTATTGTACGACACCGATTCTATGGCTAGAACGATGGGGCTAAAACGTGATTTTTTTGTTTGTTTTTTAGTTTTCAAATGGAACAAAAACAATTAATTCAATCGCGAAACTGGTAATTTCAGTCATCTTTAGCCATTCAAGAGTCTAAATTTTCCAAAGTTCAACTATCTTTCATTCTTGGAAGAACATGTTGAAAGGACATAAGGATAGCAATAAAATTTGCAGGAGGTTTGCCGTTTTTTGAGCAGACTGTTTCAGATTTTGTGGAAAATTTTTGCACCTCCCCTGTTAAAATCGTATACCTGCCATTCCACATGCGCTTTTCTCTAAATTCTGTGGAACACGGACAAGGAAGTTTCGAACTCAAAATATTTCTGATGAAAGGTCGCCTGAATTTTCCTATGGAACTCAGTAAGGACTCATTTTAAATAAAACCTTAGATATGCAAGTATACGAAACAGCAATGTCAGTTTCTACATAGTGGTTGCAATAATAGAGGCGCAATAAAATACAAATCGAACGGTATAAAAACAAGATTTTCAAGGACAAACAAAATAGACATTGAAATGTCTTGGGTCCAACAAATAGCGAGACTGATTCTATTATTTGTCCAACGTGAATAAAAAACAAATCTAAATCACTCTCAAGGAATAATTGGTTTTCAACCGGAATGAGAACCTATCTAGTTAGAGAATCATCATGGGCACAAAGTCTGTCTGCTGATGACTCAACATAAAAGATCAGATAATGGCAAGTTTAGCTAGCAACGAGTTACTGCTTCCAAATGCATTCAATTAAGCATCAGCAAACGAAATCTATAAAAAAATAATTCATTCAGTTCCTAATACACGTTAATCACCTTATTGCGTCAAAAAACAGCGCATTTCTATCACATAAATAACATTCGACCAAAAAACATGTTCTTCGCATAATTTTACAAGCTTTACGATTTAATCATGCAAAGGCTAAGTATCGTATCTAAATTTTGATGGCTTAATTTAATTAAGAAGGCTAACCGTGGTCTAATTGGGGCGTTTTCAAGCAAACAAGTACGCGCTCTGAAAGGTCCACATGTGATCATGCTGGCCGGACCCGATCATGCAGGTGATCTTACAGAAAAATTTTTCTCAGCTAAATACAGCTAACATTCAAATATCAAAGGCGAACGAATTGATCTTGTAAAAAAATGATAGGAAAAAGCGAATCATCCGCATAAGAACCAAAATGAGCTCAAAATCATGAAAAAGTCGTGCCTTGACCACGAATATAATAATAAAAGAGGACTGCAAATAATTTCCTTCTGCAATACGAAGCGAAATCTAGGCAAAAGGCAATAATTTCGTTCTATGACTGGGCGCACACACTTATCGCCAAATCCAGTAGGCACGCACAGAGCAGGATGCTTGTTTTTCATTTCTCCAGTACCTAATTATAATTACGTAAGTGGTCTTTGTTTTACATACTAACGAAAATAAACCAACGCAGAATTCGTCTTGAACTCTCTCATCAGACTCTGCCCACTTAAAATAACCAATATAAGGAAATATGCATAAACAAGAGTTATATTTGTGCAGGTCGACTCAACTTTTATCTGACTGGATCGATCAGCTGAACTGGGACGCGCTTTGAGATCGCAAAAGTATGCGATTGCTTTATCCCCTAACTAAAAGTGCAGCGTAGTGCCTCATTTCTATTACACATGGTTGAAATATTTATACCCAAAAGAGACAATCTATACATCTACCACGAGGAAATTTCCTTTATCAGCAAACTCATCTGTCTAACCAAATCTTTGGATTAAAAAAATGATTTTAGCACGATTGAACGAATTCAAATTTTACGATTTCAAAATGCAAAATTTAGCTTTTGTAAAACTAATAGGCTAAAGATGATTAGGGGGGCATGCAAAAGTAAGGTCCACCTTAAAGTATATACCATTGTTTTGCGACGCTCAGTGAGAACAATAGCAAGGTCGGCCCAAGGTCGACGCATATCATAAAAGAGAACAAAATGAAGCCGTGTCGCGCTTTAACGATTCTGACGCATTCAACATTTAAATAAAACAATGAATTCTCAAAATCATCAAATTTGGATGTTGTCTTCAAATTGAGCACAATTTTTACAGCAAGGTGATAAAAATTTGGTCAAAATAATACACATATTTTATAGATTTTGGAACTAGTCTGTTCCACACAAGTTTGGGCATAAATTTTAGAAACCATGTCCGACAATAAGCTGACAGATTGGATTATAGCATTGATTTGATATATAATTATCGTATTCCGTCGACTTGCTCTCGAAAAAATTCTTAAATTTATGCCCAAACTTATATGAAACAACTTATGTGTGGGTCGCGCTGATCGAAATTGCGCAACTATCTACCTAGGTTAAGAATCGCTATCATAAATTTCTGACAGATATTTCGCCAGAATATGACGAAGAGTAGGCCGCATGAACACTGCTAGATATGAAAGTTTCTTAGTCAAATGGATTTGGCGTATAAAATTTCGAAGCATTAACGAGCTATTCCAGGACTTTTGTGAAGCTGCTTCCGATTTGTACAATAATCAGTGACAGATTATTTTGTTTCTTTCAATGGACGTCAGCAATTCGTATTACTTTCATAATTGTTTCACAGATAGAAAGTTGTAAAATCTCCGTTAAAAGTATTTTTATTTCAACCTAAAGACTCTAAATGTCGTCAAAGTTTATTGAAATTTTAACTAAAGCAGAAAAGAATTTTGTTCGACATTGATGTAGACATCCTTAATTATCTCAGATGCTTTTTTTCTAGATCAATCAATTTGTATTTAAAAACGTTAATTCCATCTTTCAATCTAAATTGATCTATCTGATGGTTAGTGTCTAACACACCTGGGCGTGGGGGGTTTGGGGGTATGTACCCCCCGAGAAACCAAAATACCCCCCAGAATTCAATTTTTAAATTTTTTTTGTTTTTTCGCAATTTTTTGATGCCAATGGATAGCGCTCAATGAGAAACGTTGAAAAATGGTGTTTACCATCATTTTTAAGGCCATTTTTTTACCTTTGAAAAATCTTGCAACTCCCACCCCCAGAATTTTGGTGCTGCCCACGTATGGCGTCAAACCTCTTTGAGAATATCTTATAGGTGGGATAGATTTTCGCCCAAAAAACTTATAAGAAAAGACAAAAAGCGTAAAATTTAAGTTAGGTATGTGAATAAAAAGTGATTTTTAAACTTCTTATTTTTTGACAAAATTTGTATCATCTTGCTGTAAAAATTGTGCTCAATTTGAAGGCAACATTAAAATTTGATGATTTTGAGAACTCATTGTTTTATTCAAATGTTAAATGCGTCCGAATCGCTAAAGCACGAACCCCGACCTCGCTATTGTTCTCAATAAGCGTCGTCGAACAATGGTATATACTTTAACGTGGACTATTAGGCACGTATCTGGCCGTCCTATTTTGGGGGGACCAACACCAATTTTGGGGGGATTAAGCTCAAAAAGACCAAAAATAGCACAAAATAACGTTCAAAAAGTCCTATTTTTCCGATTTTTCTGAATTTTGGGGGAACCGAACCCCCATCCCCCCAGAGATACGTGCCTGTAGACTATACTTTTGCATGCTCCCCAAAATCGTCTTTAGCCAAGTAATAATTAGCAATCCGGTCTTGAACATATGGGTTCGGGGTCTTGTCTTTTCAGGCGGCAAAAAGAGAAAATTTTATTGGAAATTAAGGCAAAGTCAAAGGTACGTACTATCGCTGATATTCAAAACTTTTGCAAATTTGCTAAATCGACCACAAGCTGAGAGTTAGGGTAATAGTTTCTACGCTATTTTAGTATTTATACATATCATATTGTTAGGTCATTTTATGAAGTCATTAATATAAGTTCCGGCCTTATGCTAAATTATGTTTGTGTACTAGTTTAACCTAATTTGCATTAATTTAATTTTAAAAAGGTCATCACAAATGTCGTAATGACCGGCGATATGTCAACATTTTCTTTATTTGCTTTTATCTGATTGAGCAGCGGCGTGGGTGAAAAAACAAGGATATTCAATTGATAATCGGGTTTGAAATCCAAGATAAAAATAGGAAAATATATTTAAAAAATTTTATACGTTTTATTTTTCTTTGCAAACTTGGCCGAGTAGCTAGGAATACGAATTTAAATTGAGTGAAATCACAAATTCGCAATAGGTACATTTGAAACTTCTGCCAGTAAATATCGCGCAAGCAGCAAATAAATTTATGGGAATCTGCTAGCAGGTTTTTTCCTTTATTATGCCTCAGAACTCTGAACGATTGAGCAGGATGACGTAACTAAGTACACATATAACAAAATTACAAAGTACCTACTACCATACATGATCTTGGGGGGTCTGGGAGTTCCCCCCGCAGGATCATTTTCAGCCCCCGCAAAAGATTTCCCCCCCCAGAATTGGCGATTTTTCAAAAGTTTGCTAAACTTACCTGAAAATTGGTAGAAAAAGTGTCTTTTAAGGGTTTTTGGCTATCTATTTGCTCAAAATCGCCAAATTTTCGGCGCTTCGCGCCATATATTCATGTTTTAAGCGATATATTTGTCAATTTATTCGACTTTTTCGAAATTTCTTTCATGATTTTATGCTCTAGAAGGATAGAGTATCGTCAGAAACGCCAAAAAACGATGTTTTTTAACGCGTACCGGCCATTTTTGGGCCCAAAAAAGGCACTTTAGGTTTTCACCCCCCAGAATTCCCATGCTGTGCATGTATGCCTACTACCTACCGAGAATTTCCAAGTTCCCTTATGTAGCTTGACAACTATTATATAGTTTTTTATTTAAAATGGATGCTCTATTAGGTATAGCAACTGCTTAAGATTTAAAGCCACCAATCAATTTTTTGGTTGTTGGAAATCGTGGAACATCAGAGAGTTTCTTATCAGATTAAATATCAACCATCTATCCTTGAAAGTGTACTAACGGGACAAAGAAAAGATATCAGCTATCGTTTAATGAAATAAGAAAAATAACAAAAATCTACAGTAGTCGAGGCTTATATACCCAATTCTAAACAAACCATTACTTTGGTATTTCCCACCATGGTTGTTTTTATTTGGCAAAGATTTTTCCCACTTTTTCTGGACCGTCTTTGCACGTGTACAAAGATTTTTTTGGATAGCAAAAAGTATAAAATGGTAAAAAAATTTCCTAAGATTTTCGTAGTTGTCTATTCTCTATGTCTTTATTATGGCAAAAATTGCCTTTACCGTTGAATTTTTCCGCCGTTTTTAAGAAATTTAAAATATTCTCAGTCGTCAGAAGCCCACGCTACCAAAGGTCGAAAACCCGACAAGCGTTGCCAGAGCCTTAAAGCGTCCCAAAATTAACATTTACAAAATGTGCAAAGACTTTTGGACACTATCATTATTCTTGAATAATAATAATATGATGACTAAGTACTTAAGATAAATAGCGCGCACATCATCAAAGGCCGTCAGTATCTGCTTATCATAATGAGAACATCAAGCTGTATTATAAATTTCACGCATATTCGATCTTAATCCCGGGGCGAATACAATATGGAATTAGCTTTGGTTGACTACTTAGATTTTTAGATCCTCGAGCCACACAATAAGCTAAGGTAATCCTATGTCCTTAGCGCAGATTTCGTACGGCGGGATCAAAAATTACAATAAGAGAATGAATCTCATTTTAATGCAGCATGGAAAATAGGATCACTCATGATTGAAAACAAAAGTCCAATTCACCAAAAATTTTTGATTTATCGTTTCATTACAGTTTTATAATAATTTAGATAGGATAAACGACGGGTCTAAGCGGAGAAAACGCTGAGCAGTTGGTTCTCTGTCCCAACTGAAAAAATATATGCATGTATTAAAATGCTCATTGAAAAGGCCAGTTGCAAAAATACTAGCTTGATACCTATAATTCGTTGCAACAGCAAAATGGTAAATCATTATTCGTCCATGGCAATAAAAATACTAGCTTGGAGATTTATACAATAGAGCAAGAACTGCTAAGCAAGGATGACTCAAAACAAACCAAAATCCACAATATAATGGTTCATTCGATATTTGGGGAGTGCGCGAGCATATGGTAAGCAGCTGAAACACAACTACGGCTTCCAATGGATCTACGTACGTAATCAGCTTGGCAAGCATGCGCTTAAGTATGCACATGCTCAGTAAACTAGCTATGTACTGATCTAATTATTGGAAAACGTCCCCCGAAAACGCCAAAAACCAATGAAAAACAACATTTTCGAACCGTTCGAAGAACGAAAACGATAATTGCAGACACAAACATGCACACAAGAGTAGCCATTCTGCGGACAATTTCTATGAATATCAAAAACTGTGGAAAAATCCCTTTATTATATAGGACATGAGTGATATAAGTTCAATCATCATTGAGCGATTCAGGCCGCAGTTTTAATTTCCCTTAATTTTTTGTGTATTAAGCGAATAAGATAAAATTTGCTGATAAAAGTTGATTGAAAGAAGTCAGTCTTATCATCTATAAAAATATTTACTGAAATTGAAACAAGATTTGTTAAGACAAGTAATGCGAGCACGACGTAAGAAGTAACGCAGATACAAAATACTATGTACAAAAAATTCGAGGAAAAAATGTGAGACAACCAACAACACAACAGGAGACAAATATAAGTAGTGGGAACTGATTTGCATAGATAAGCCCTTTCAACAGAAGAAACCAAAATTTTTATTGTTTTAATTTCATCAAAAAAGCAAGCCCAGTAGATTCATTAACACGTGTAATATTTCAAAAGGGAACAGCGGCAGACAAAGCCAGAAGAGCATTTGATTTAATTACTGAAAAAGCTTGAACTAAATCGTTATAGGACGTCAGTTCTAAGAGTTATAAACCAATTTCGCTTAACCGATTCTCATATAACTGTACCTACGTACTTTTAACGACCAAAAGACGTTCTGCGAATCGTCGTTTGATTTCGCAAAATTAGATATTTGCATAGCCATTTTAACTATAAATACGTGCAAATTCGTGAATAATAACTACACCTAGATCTTTTAAGCATTCATATTATGAGGCAAACCGAGATCCTTCGTCAAAGGAGCATGTTTTCGATTAGATTAAGCGAAGATGCACATTCAAAATTTTCATAAATTTCAAGATTTCTCAAATTTTTCGCACCAAAAACGATTTTGCCTATCGAAGGACAGTGAAAAAACCATCGTGTTACGCATAATGTACGGATTTTTGTACTATTTTCGACACTTTTGAGAGACTTCGGGGTACCGCCCTCCGTCTAGAAATCCTAAATCAGCCACTGAACTCAATGAATCTATCAAACTGTGTCAGCCTGCGGACGATGAACATTTTTAAAGGTTATGCCTTAACTTATTTGAAACAGACTATAATTTACACCTGAAATTTGGCGCTTTCAATTATGCTAATTTTCTTTTTGAAAAGAAATGCATACGGAAAATCGTCTAGGACGAAGAAAGCTCTAATTCTCGTAAAGTAGAATAAATATTCTAGAAAACAATCCGATTGCAGAGAATGCGGAAGCCGTTTTCAAGCCAGAAAAATCTAGAATGAAATGCGAGCCTGCCAGACATTGTACTGCTCAGCGCTCAACCCTTTCTCTATGCTCAAACAATCGTACATCCAGCGCACAAGTAGACAACAATTGTCAAGAGAAATTCTAGATTTTTCCATTGGTAGTCGAATGCCTATAATGCTACTCGCCATTTTTTCTGCTCCTATTGAAATCTATAAGCCAGCTCGGATTAAGCGAAGAGTAAAATTACGAACATACTACCTGTTCCACGCGAAATTGGCGTCTCTACTGGGAAATTCGGTCTTTGTTCCTGTGCACAGCTCGTTTGAGACTGCATATACGGCCATTTATTGATTCTGCTGGAAATTAAATTGAATCTCGGCCCTGATTTTCAAAAATACTGTTTCAGCGATAATTAATGGACGCTGATCTGCTATTTTCGCCGTAATAATACTGTGATAATGACCTCCTATTTTAGGCGAAACATTTGAAATCCCTTCCATACGTTGTTATTTGCTATTCTTCGACTCGCGTGTTATAAGGGAACAAGATTGAATTCTAGATGCTGATTATTGCTTTCTCAATCTAATCAAAGGCTGGTGCGGAATCAAATCACCCACTAGATTAAGTTAATCAATAAAAGCATAATTTTTACCGCAGATTATTGGCTTATACTCGGACTATTTTAGCTGTGAGAATCTCACAAGGAGCTATCCCTTACAATTGAACATATTAATACGTACAAACTTCTTATTAACTCCGAGGTATTTATTTACCGGACAAATCGTCTCGTTTAATTTCCATTGGAAGATGCTTACATAGACTTTGTATCGCAAACTGGATTTTGGCAGGAGTTTGGAATTCGTTCAACAATATGTACAGTTAAAGCTTATGCAAGTAAATCAACTGCATTTCATTGAGTACGTTGATGAAGAAGCAAAAGCTTTTAGATTTCATATTTTTTAACGCTCTGTATGAGATGGAAAATTTTAATAGCAGAATAAGAAACCTCAGAACAGGACAGAGACATTGCGAGAAAAACAGTGTTTGCGATATATGAAAAATTTTCGAGCATTTTTTGAAAAAATGCGAGGCGTGAAAAAATGCCAGATTGAAGGATATGAACACATAATTATTGATTCCAAAAATTAAACAGTTCCATCATTCTTTTTGACTGCCTAGGCGTAATGAAGGGCGGTCCTTGCCGTTGGTTCAGCAAAACAGACAACGTACAGTCGTATATTTTTGCATGCTTTTTCACCATCGTTTAGCATGCTTTTTTAATATTTCCTGCTTCGTGCTGGATAATATTATTTGACTATTCACACCTGATTTCTTGACCGTCTTGAAGCCTTGTTTTGTGCGAGATATGTTTTTAAGGATGAAAAATACTTCATGGCTTGTTCGAAGATTCCAGCGTGAAAGAATAGTGATATTTTCCTAGCTTATCAAGTTTATCAGTGTAGTTCTAAAAAATTTTCATCGCTAATCCAAGCGTTTAAGCCAAACACTTTTAGTAGTCGTTAGTTATCCGCTTCCAAATTATCCGGCGTAAGTATCGGATTTTCGTGCCCAAATACTTAATAAATTTGTAATATAATGACTTTTTACCGAGTTCAGGAATGACACATAGGGTGATTTTAACAAACACTGACACAAAAAAGTAAAAATCATGGCATTTTGTGCACAAATGGCGGATTTTGGGACCATTTTTGACTGTTTTGAGAAAAACTGAAGGTACCAATTCTATGCATAGAAATTCAACCCACTTAGAATAGCCATCTTTAAAGCAATTGCAATTTATTTTGTTTCTGGGTGTCTGAACCTATTCCCATTTACTTATCCTTCTTTCCTCCCGCAGTTAGCCCCGCTCTGTGCCCACCGCAACAGGAACATTTTTTTAAATTCTTAATTTTGATGATAAAAACACAGGGGATATTAGAGGTAATGCTTGTGTGACTAAAAAATTGAAAAACCTCTTCAAAAAAATGCCTCAACTATCAAGCATCAACATTGAGCGAGCTTTCTCAGCAAAATGCTCATCAATCAATACGATTTTTGTCTCTCGCAAAAAAGGCTTCCAAAACAAAGAAAACTGCCGGGTTTCTATGGAAATAAAGTTTAAAAAATCCAAATTAGCGGAACACAAAAGGCGATCGCTCGTCAAGAATGGTAAAAGGAAATTATGTATATTTTTTCAAACGTAGAAAAAATGGCAAATGATTATTTAGAATTGAAGCGCTGAAAAGTCTTCAGAAATTCTACTTTGGTGCAAAAATGTTCATCCACAGATATTTTCTCCAATGACAAAAACATTTGTTCGTGACGTACCTATTATTTCATCCTTTTTTCGCAGAATTCGATAAAACTAATCAAATTTTTTTCAATGCGAAATAATTTATTGAATAGAATATGAAAACAAGCAAAAAGACGCTGATCCTTATGATTTCGAGTTAACCATTTTTTCTTTCGGAATAAAACCGGCTACAATTATGCAGATTTGCGAAATTCAGCACTTTTTCATATATAATAAATTGTCAGGTAGTGTCTCTTTCTTTCCCTAAAAATCAAACAGACTTGTTTTCGGCCGTAAGTTTTTACATTTTATCTCACTTCCACATTTCGTTCCAATTATTCATTCATTTTGAGTGGCTCGAAGAAAGAGAGCATAGAGATTAAATGCGCTTTTGAAGCCTAAAAAACTCGCACCACAAAAATCTCTAGCTGATTCGCCTCAAGCACTGTAAACACATGATTTTGCCCCACCTATTCGAGCGTCCCATCTCATCTAAATTCTGACCTCGCAGAAATTATAGTCTGTTTGACACAAGTTTGGGCATAAATTATAAAAACTACGTCCAACAATAAGCCGACAGATTGCGATCATAGCATTGATTTGATATATAATTACCGTAATCCGTCGACCTAATTTCGAAAAAATTCTTAAAATGTATGCCCAAACTTATGTGAAACAGACTATAGCTTGCAGCGATTCAAGCGATATACTCGCATGTTCCGCTATTTTGTCTTATTTTTCATGTAGGGCAGCGATCTACAGCGAACGTACATGTTATTCTTTAAGTTCTTCTTGGGATGCCAAATACTACGCAGTTTTATCAGCTATAGCACTTTCTACTTTTTTCTTCTTTAAGTAAATTTTCTCCTGAAAAAATTATATTTTTTGAAGAAAAGTACGGCCGTGACAAATGTACATAGAACTTGATTCAAAGTGCCATCGCAATTTTTCGTTACAGTGCAACAAGCTTTTTATGCTTTCCAGACATATGTATACAAAAATCACCTCAGGTGTAATGCAATGCAATTTTAAAAAGGGAGCACGCATTAAATTGTAAGCAATAAGAGCAGAGGTGTCATTACTGCAAATACGATGCAGTGGTTACATTTGAAGATGCTGTATATTCAAAGAAGTGGTACATTCGAAAAGGTGAGACTTTCGTGGATGTGAGACACTTGGGGAGGAGGGACATGCAAAAAGGTAGAACACTCAAAGAGGTGGCGCGAACGATGAGGTGGGATTTTCGGAGGCAAGCTTAGATAGGCAGCAGCCAAATTCTGAGTGTCTGTGGCAAAATCGCCAAAAATAGCACCACAAATTCAATACTGGGAGTCTATCGATCTTTGGGGGAGGGGTTCCCACCGGATTCTCGGGACATGTGGGTCCAAACCCTACCCCAAACCCCACGCCCTTGTGTGACAACAAATATTTCCATTTTATTTCATTCATCGTAATATTAGGACTTGAGATGAGATGGGACATTCAAGGGTCGAAGGAGTGAAATGTTCTGTCTTGATTAATTTTCTTATGAAACCGTACAGCGTCAACCTGCGACGTGCAAAGAATAGGGACGTTCAGAACATGGAATTTGCGAAGAACTGGGACATATGAAAAAGGGTGGGACTATGTCAGTTCGTTTATATTGAAAAGTACTAATAGGAATATCGTATATTTTTCTGAAAGATGAGCATTCTTTTTCATATCCTCAGAAGACAAAAAAATAGCCAGCAGAAAAGTTAAAAGAGTGAAGTTATAAATATATAAACGCAATCAAAGAAAAATAAATACAATTTTTATTGAATAGTCCGTATTCTTTGATAGAAAAGTTTTTTTCTTGGAGAGGCGTCGTATACACGATCATCGGCGCACACATTATTGCATATATCGATATTATGCGCCTTCCGTAGATCAAGAAACGATCACTGATTTCAATCAATAATGAAATTCGTTATCAAAATATAAGTCAGGAAAAAAGCATAGCAGTCACGCTGTTAAGTAGGCAAGCCCTACCACAAACAACGCCTCATTCCATCCGATGATGTGGTCGTCAGGAGATAAGGTAAAAAATCGACAAAAATAAACGGGGGCTTTGTTACATCCTAGCGAAAATCGGGCAAGAGTTGTACACATGTCGCTGTTAAGCTTTTTGAAAGCTGCTAGGCTATACATAAATTAGTCTAAGGCACGTGGCCCACAAGAAAAGATTGTTTCGAAACGGGACAAAATTAATGGATTCTATCTAAGCTGAACCGTTTCTAGCAGACTTTAATTTCGTCTATAAACGTGTAAAATATCGTAGAGAAAAGCTAACTGCATTATCGACGTCTCAAATGGTTATTTGACTCGTTATACCATGCTCTCATTGACAGGATAAGCAGCATTCCCTGTACACTACATTAACCAAACCCATACTCCGGTTTAGCCTTTTTTAGCCCCGATCCAGCGATTGTAAATGAGCTTGGCATTCGAAAACTGAGCTAAAACTGCAGAAAAAGTGCAAAATAATCGACGTAATTATAAAAGGGAAAACTGCTGCTTCAATATAACAAAACAAGCAAAAAAGTTGCCAAAGGGTGAATTATTCCCAGTCAACATATATCTATTGTACGTGCAATTTCTGTACTTTTCGGTACGCCTCCCAAGTTCCAGCTACCTACTAGTGTTGCCTGTATCCGAGCAGGATATTTTCTATTTATGAAAGCGAGCATCTTGTTGGTAGCATAGCAACATAAACTTTCAATTGCAGAGTTTCGCCGTGCGTCACAAATCCTGAGGACTTTCTTTATATTACTATACTAGTGACGCTGAAAATCAATTGCTATTTTCCCCTATTTTTTAGTAAACGTTAGATAACGAAACGAACGTGGATAATACATTTTTTGAATAAATGGCTTACGCTTGGTAAAACCCTTTTTACGTATTCATGTAAGTTAACACTTAATAAATGATCTTGCCTAAATTGAACGATTGAGTGAAGAGATTATCTCATTATATGACCTCGAATCGTCAAATCTCTAAGACAAACAAGGCAAGCAATCAGCTACGATAATTTTTGAAATAACAAAATACAATTAAACGGAGCACACGTCAGACACGCACAACATGGGAATCTTGGATGTGAAATTTTACAGTTTTTTATCTAAAAAAAGGTGGATAGGCGTCATAAGCATCATTTTTCGGTTTATCTGACGATACTCTATCTTTCCAGAGCGTAAAAACAAGAATTTGAGGGAAATGGAAAAAATTTCATCAAGTTGAATAAAATATGATTAAAAAATGAGTCTACGGCGCCAAACGCCAAAAAATTTGATTTTTGAGCAAACAGATAGCTAAATAGCTTAAAATAACACCTTTTCTAGGAATTTCTGGAAATTTTTGAAGAAGGTGAAGATTTTTCTGGGGTTTTATCTG
This sequence comes from Mermis nigrescens, assembly GCA_036768485.1. Classification (NCBI taxonomy): domain Eukaryota; kingdom Metazoa; phylum Nematoda; class Enoplea; order Mermithida; family Mermithidae; genus Mermis; species Mermis nigrescens. The sequence continues at coordinate 208,596 of JAVLUZ010000556.1, forward strand.
GTGCAGTGAACCAGATGCAGTTTACGGGTATAAAAAGAATTCGAGATAATAGCTTAATATAACAAAAAGACTACTAACAATTTAGAAAATTATTAAGATGTGAAATTGATGATTTTTGTGCTTTTAAAGAATACAGAATACTGACACCGCTAAATTCAGTCGAAATAGGCGTGTAGTCCCAACATTCCCACCGTCCCAACACTCCCACCGTCCCAACATTCCCATCGTGAAGTCCCAACATTTATACTACGAGTCCCAACATTCCCACCGTCCCAACGTTCCCACCATCCCAGCATTCCCACCGCCCCAACATTTCCACTGGAAGTGGCAACATTGCCACCGACAGGACAAACCGTCAGAGTGAGTGGTAAAATAGGGGGTACTACCCCGCTGGGGAGTTCAGGACTTATGTACTGACGAGCAATTTTGGCTTGAGAAAATTTTTTTATTTTTCCATTTTGAGGTTTAGACCTTCAAACCCTCTTCCCTCTCCCTACGTCCATTTCTGGTTAGGACCATGTGTTCTTGTGGGGGGCTTGGGTTGACCAACGCAATAGCTGTGATTCCCCTAGAATTGTCGATTCTTCTTATAAAAGTAACAAGTGTGCCCTTAATGTGTTTTTAGCTCATTTTTGAATCAAAGCCTAAAATTTCCGGCACTTTGCTCCATATACGCATTTTCTGACTATAGTCTGTTCAATTTACTCGATTTTTTTCAAATTGTTCCAGAATTACTCTTTAGAAATTTTTTGGGCCTGACCAATCCTGCAGGATTCTTATGCTGCACATGTGTGGTTGGGATGGGGGTGCAAGATTTTTCAAAGTAAAAAAAAATGGTCTTAAAAATGGTGATATGGCGAAAAAAACTAAATTTTCCAACGTTTCTCATCGAGCACTATCTGTTGGCATCAAAAAATTGAGAAAAAAACAAATAAATTCAAAAATTAAATTCTGGGGGGTATTTTGGTTTCGAGAGGGGGGGGGTATTTGGCCTTCTAGGGGGCTGCATACCCTAAACTCCCACCCCCACACCCATGTGTGGTTGGGTGGGACCCGTGGTGGGTATGTTGAGACAGTGGGAATGATGGGACGGTGGGAGTTTTTAGACGGTGGGAATGTTGAGACAGTGGGGATGTTGTGACTCGCAATGGGATTACTGGGATCGCGGTGGGAATGTTGAGATGGTGGAAATGTTGAGACGGTGGGAATGTTGGGACGGTGGGCATCTTGGGACTCGCGGTATGTTGAGACTTCGCGGTGGGAATGTTGGGACGGTGAGAGTGTTGGGACGGTGGGAATGTTGGGACGGGGGAATGTTGGGACGGTGGGAATGTTGGGACACGATCGAAAAAAGAGCCATGACAATCTCGTCTTACTTCAGTAGGTGTAATATGGGTTGTACACAATCGAGATTATTTTGCACTAAAAAATGAAATTCATGGATTTATTTGCATATATAAAGACGAAAACGACCACATAGGCATCAAAACATATTTGGATGAATGTACAATTAACCGCAAGCAACATCTTAATACCTAACACACACGATAAACACCTGGATTTGAAAAATTGAGCTTTCACTTGCGAATAATAAATGTAACATAAAAATTGACGGAAAATGCGTCGAAATATACGAATATTAAATCGATATCTTGTTCCTTATCCAGAATCGCGACTAGAATGCTAAAACACAAAATGTGACGCAGTTCGATCACAAGAAGACAAAAACATTGATTAGCGAAGATGCTTTTTGTCTAAAATGTGGGAAACAAAATGTAAACATTTAATACGAAAACACGAAAAAATCAATAAAATCACGAATAAGATTTCCTGCGTTAGCAACAGGTTTTATTCGAAAAATCCCGATCCCTTATCGCCGCCAGAGCCTGAACATTTAGGCTTATCATATCAAATTTATGTACGAAAAATAGAAAGTCAAAAATTGTAAGTCAGACATATTTGTGACATTCAAACATACTCGTACATACGTATACGTTAATTCATTCTTCGTTTGCATACAAGTCGGATAAATTCTAGAATTGAGCAAGACGTTTTCCAGACGAAAAAATTGATTCTATCAAAATTTAAAAGGAGTCAACGTTGCACATCGACATCAGCACATCCTTCGAGCATTTTTTATATTATCACATTTTTTATTATTTAATTTATCTGATTTTCAGGTCGCCTCCTTGGTGCAACGTTATTGCGAAATAATAAGTAGTCATACAATGGAGAATTTTTAAAAAAAGATTTTCGGATTCGCTATAGTTTAAACACTTTTTTAACACCAATTGCGAAAAGTCTCTTGTGCTAAAAATGATTTGAACCAAAAAGGCATAAAAAGCAAAGTGCTTAAAAAGCGATTTCGCACATTCTGAATTTCTTTTTCGTGAATAACAGAGTTTTTGAGAAATAAGGATACCGACGCTTTCACTAAGATCCTGGGATTCATAGACGAGTTCAGGGAGGTACGACCGCCCCCTCCCATCGGCCCAATATAGTTGGCGAGATAATGGATGGATTTGCAATGATTTTCAGGCATCGCATCGACTATCTAATTCCTAACATTTTTCGGTGCCTGGTGCCGGATAATACGTATTCATTACATTTATCATCTTTCTTGGCGCCCTTAAAGCCACATTTTTGAATTTTCTTTCGTTTCTAGCATGAATTCTAAAAATTTTCTGCGCTTGGCGTCAAATGCTTTCTTTGACACGCTTTACTTAAGGTGCACAAATACTAGAAACAACGAAGTAATTTAAATCTCTAATCGTCTTTCGGTCTAAATTATACAAATTTCCGGCGCTTAATTTTAGCTATACTTAAAAAATATGGCGTTGAACCAAAATTTATTCCGAGTTAAAGAAAGCAGCGTAAAACGGCGAAAACGCTTGTCTGCAAGCGCATAGCTTGGACCTTTTTTTGACTGTTTGCTAAAGATTTTTGAGAGGCCCCTAAAAATGCTAAATCCGCCACTACTGGAATAACTAAACTGCTCTAATGTACAAACACAGAAAAGGCAGAAGAAAAACTTGATGCATAAATAACAATTGCGAAAAGAAAAGTATTTAGGATCTAGAATCTGAGATCAGTAGAGCAAGAAATTTTGCGAATTTGATCGAGGGTGGTTTGCATTGCATTCGATTTTTATGTCTAACCATAGATTACGAATAATTAACTTGTAAGATCCAGCAATGGTGACAAAAGCAGTTTTGCATAAAAAATTTTTCTATGATCACAATGGTTATTTCTCAAAATCAGTTTCATACGGATATTTAATTTTTGCAATTTGCTCGCATATGTTTTGTAGTGTCAGATTTGCACTTGAAAATTTTGTTTATTGCGTTTCATTTCTGATTCCTTTTGATATAATCCACACCTTCTTTTTTGACCTTTGAAAAATATTGCACCCTTTCAGAATTTTAGTGCCGCTCACCTATGATTTAATCTCTCTGCTTTACCATGTTTTAGGATTAAGAGCAATTCATTTTGCTTTATGCTTTTCACCGCAACCTGAAAATACAATCGTTCAATTAATTATAAAAATTGATCGGCGGGGACCTGGCAGGCTAATTAAGCACTTTTTTTTCAATGAACTGTTTTAATTTTTTAAGACCTCAATTTATTATCTTAATTGAGAACAATCGCTTCTGGTTTAGTGATTCTACGTTTGTCCGCAGATTATTTGTAACGTGTTGTGAGCTAAAATACACCGTGTGAAACTATCCTCTTGCAGCAATATTTTTATATTCTGATTACTGCTTTTCAAGCTTCTAGTGGAACGAAAGTAACAAGCTAACTAGTGCCTTGCTGTTCATTTATTTATGCAAGCAAAGAAAAATGCTCTGATGGAAAAGAAGATGAATATACTTGGAATTGTGGATTATTAAGGATGTAAAAGGAGGTGCCTAGGAAAAATCTACTTAAAGTCGCTAAATCTGCTAAAAATCTTACTTTCTCTAAGCAACGCAAAAAAATCGAAGTGTATTCTGCGGCCTCTAAAAAAGTGTCTTTTTTTAAATAATGTTCGAAGTTTCAGATAAGAGTGTATAAACGAAATCTGTAATGTTTATTTTTTAAATTGCTGGCAAGTAGCAACGCTGACTAGCTTCGTATCCTGATTGATAGAAAACTAATTGTTATTGTTGTTTTGAGCACTAAAGCAAGCAAAGCAGGGGCCGATTGATTAGTGCACACAATCGTTAAGGGCTTGCTAGTGTACCTACATTTAGTCTGTTTCAAGTCAACTTACGCGTTTCCCACTGTTTTAAACCACTCATTCAATTTGCTTAGAAAGACTGTTAGTTTACTCTACATCATTTCCCATAGCTACTGCGTAGCTAATGTGCTGCTTTTCAATTATTTTATGGTTAAATATTTATTTTAAACTGTCGGCCGAAAAATATACTTCGATGTTTTGCGTTGCTTAGAGAAAGTATAATTTTTAGCAGATTTTGCGACTTTAGGTAGATTTTTCCTAGTCCCCTCCTTTTACATCCTTAATAATCCACAATTCCAAGTATATTTGTAACGGGCGGCGCCGCATACCTTCCGTTACGTGAGCAAAATTTTACCCGCACCGGTTTCCCGGATCTTCCGCTCTGTATCGCGTGTGTAGTACTAACGACTACTCGGGCTCTTGCTCATTTTCTGCGCTAATATTCCATATAATTGAGAAACAATATAACATTAACCTCATGGGTTTAATCTCAAAGTATCAATTTCAAATTGTGAGCTACGAGTAGCACCTCTGCTAAATATTCATCTTTTTTGTTCCATCGGAGCATTTTTCTTTGCTAGTACCTACTTTTAATCAGCATGATTTGAGTAAATCAGTCAGTAAACACATACAGTAACATGCCATAATAATGACAGCAGTCCAAGAACGCGGAAAACAATATTGTTCTTAACATCAGCATCATCCCTTTTAAACAAGACAACCTTACATTATTTTAACAGATCAGAGTTTTTCAGCATTAACTTTGCGCAAATATCAAGCGTAAGGAACACTAACGCTCAGATTTGGAAGTAAAATAAATTTGTAGTATAAAGTACATTTTAACAACAAATGAATAGTGCAAACTTTACACAACTACTTGGTGTAGAGAAAACTAACAGTCAGATTCCCAATTCTGATTTTACGTAGAACATTTTGAAAAAATTAAGCTTCCGTAAGGCTCTAGAACTAAAGTTTATATGCAGTGTAAACTTTACACAACCACAGAGTGTAAAGAAAATTTTAGTCGGATTCATAATTCTGATATTACTCTGATATTACGATCGACATTTATGAACAAATTAAGTCTCCACAATGGCCCGAGGACAAATAAATATCAGATGTAAACTACATTACACCACTGTTGAGTGCAAACAAACTGGCGCATAAAATTTAGTTTCTGGTTCATTTTTAGACTTGAGATTATATCCAGACTCATAACCCAGAACTTGGCAGAAAAAACAAGACAGAAACACGTTTAAGTCCCCCATTTTTTTAACTTCACACCTCCCGAAAAAGCTAATTATTGATATAAACAAACGCAATTCGCTGTGGCGCGTACCCCTTTGAAAGTACTTTATTTTTATCCTATTCGACCTCACCCGACTTCTGAACAGAGAAAGTATCGAACAAAAAATGGACAAACACATATTTTCCACTGTCCACCACATTGTAAACTTTAAAAATCTGAACCTGACGCCCCATTGAGTGTAAATAAATTCGGTACGGGCTAGTTTGTAGCCCTTCCCTTTGATTGTAGTACGTTTGTATGTGCCAAACTTATGTTCCGCAAAATATTTGATATGATTTACCAATCAAAATACGAAAAAAAACCCGTTTTTTCGCCCATTTTACACCTCAGATTTCGAACTTTACACCCCCATAAACAACTCAATATTACGTTTTTTGGACGCGGCTTGCTTCGACGTGTAGCCCTTAAAACTTACTTTCCCAACTCATAACCGAAAAAGTTGGCAGAGAAATGTTGGACAAAATCTGTTTTTTTACTCATCCACTATTGTGTAAAGTTTAAAGCCCTGGTACTGTGTTTTATTGATTGTAGAAAAGTTTGCCGGTAAGCACAAGATAGCCCTTGATCCGTAATACCTGTCAGAAAAAATTTCTTTAAACTCATAACCGGAGTTGAAGTCGAAAACTCGACCAAAATGTGTCTTTTCATCCCCAGATTTTCGCACTCTTTACACTCCCATCCGAGAACTAAGGCGAAATTCAAAAAATAAAAAAGTCATCTGCAGAACCTGAATAGATGAATAAGTCAAATGAAGTGCATGGTTTTGCCAAAAGAATTGAAAAAATCAAAGAGTCAGTATTCAGAAGATTTGAACCCATTAGTCTTTTTTTAAATCCGCATGCGAGGAAACCAATTAGACAGCATAGAATGTAAAACTGAGTTAGATATGCTTTTGTACATGAGAAAGTAAAAAACCGTCTAATTTACACTCCTGTGCAACAAATAATAAGTGTGAAGAAATTTTAAGACCAGATTCGTAACTTACTAATCAGAGAAAACATTTTTTTTTAAATTGGCTTTCCGCAGATCTTTGAATTTTTGGTGTAAACTTAACACACTCACGACTAGCTCGGTATTGAAGTGTAAACAAAAAAGGAGTATTTAAGTTTTTTATTATCTATCTTTTAAAAGAAACCGCACCTCTCAGATGTGTGCCGATATAGCTGTGAGGGGGACATATGTTGGGGGTACCCAAGTATATTATAGGTACGCGCTAACGCGCTACCTACGATAATGCTACTTGAAAATTGAGGCTCTGTGTCTTACATTTCCAGAAAAAAAACAACTGATAAGATTATAATGAAAAAAGTCGAAAAATGATATTTTGACAAATGGCATTGTTTCACCACGCTTTAATTCATTACAGCTCAAAATTGTGCAATATAATTAAAAAAGACTAGATCGAAATTCCTCGAGTGCTATAAAAGATTTGCAACGATGAAACTACTTTAAGTTATGTTTATAAACTTTGAAAATATCGAAGCCGTTGTTTTCTAACTTGTTCAGGACGACCACAATGTGCAAGTGATGATGGCGCAAAAGCTTGACCGATTTGGTGCAAAATTTGGTACGAAAAATTCCGTAATTCGGCACACATGATCCGTAGTTTTACTCAAAAAAGATTTGTTAAAGATGATTCAACTGCGTATCTCGATATTTTCGGGCAAAAATCTTTGTCTACAATCGGTTAAGAGCAATTAGTATTATGAAAAGTAATATTTCACGTCGACTGATGCTAAAGGAGCATATAGGAAGCCTTTAAGCATACATGCAGAGCACGGGAATCCTAGGGAAGGGGCTGAAATTTTAAAATGCCTTCTTGGGGCCTACCCGTCAAAAATATCGTTTTTCGGCGTTTCTGACGATGCTCTATCTTTATAGCGTATAAAAACAAGAAAAATTCAAAAAAAACCAAAAAGTCTAATAAAATGAACAAAATGTAGTTAACACATGAGTATTTGGCGCGAAGCGACAAAAATTTAACACTTTTTGAGCAAATAGATAGCTAAAACGCATAAAAAAGCACCTCTTCTGCGAATTTTCAGGAAATTTTTCGAAACCTTTTAAAAATCGCGAATTCTTAGGGAGAGGTAAAAAAAAATTCTGGGGATGAAAATTTTTCTGTGGGGATAAACCTCCCTAAACCCCCCATGATCGTTCTGGTCTTGAGTCGAATTTCTTGATTTACTTCTGCGACAAAAATTTCAACCTAAGGATTTGGCCTACGCTGGAGGTGAACTTTTCACGAGTGGAATCCAATTTTTCATGAATGAATCCATCCTTACACTTCGACACATTGCTAAAACTTTTTCGCTGTTTTTCCTAGTTCAAAATTTATGTTTCGGGCTGCTCTTTTGTCGCTGGTAAAAAGCGTTTTTGTTTAGAACTTTGGTTTTTATCAAAAGTGCCGCTTCCCAGACTGCAGCTGAGTCGTCATCTGCCAAAGCATTCAAAAACGTTTCAATATACGAAAAATTTGCGTAGTAGTAAACAGACACTTGATCTGTTTTCCCCATCTGTTAATAATTGCTCGTTTTCTTAATCATTCTTGAGAGTTTGAATTTGATCTTCCTCCAATTTGGTGCAAATTTTGACAAATGTGCGAATTCGGCGTATTCGGTGCAAAGTAGTCAGATTTGATGCCATTTGGTGCAGAAAAATGCTAGTTGTGTGGTGAAAATGTGTTTTTTTTACATTTATCAACATCCTGAATCTCATAGAAGGTTAAAAAAATTTGGTGCAGCACCAAATTTCGATCGCTCTAATGATACTGACTAAATCTTATACAGGACGAAAATTTTTGGCTAACAAATAAATTTAGTCAAACTTATCGAAAGCTGTTAGCTTTCAAAATGTACCGTTTCTTTTTTCCAGAAGAAAATTGCTTTTGCTTAGTCTACATGGGTTAAATAAGTTTTACTCTTAAGAAGCGTATCTCCGGAAATGCCGTACACTTTATCTTCTCGTTAATAAGCACTGTGCTGCCGAAATAATGCATTTTTAGAAGTGTTTCCAAATAATAGCTGCGGAAAAATAGAGCTTTCTGCGTATTTTAGAAGCTACTATAACCACCATGTGCATGAAGCGTTGGAATTCTGGGAGGGTCAAACCTAGGAATTGTCAAAAGTGTCCTTTTTAGGCTGATTAAATTATGTATACACGTCAAAAACACAGTGTTTGATGTATCCGACAATGGTCGTTCTTTCTAAAACAAAAAAAACATTTATAAAATCTTGAAAAATTTTTTTCAAATCAAGTAAAGTGAACAAAATATAGCCAAAAAATGATTACATGGCATTGACAATTTTGAACCGAAAATGAGCTAAAAACGCTTAAAAAGCGCGCTTTCTACGATTTTTACGAGAAATTAACAATACGGCGGGGGTAGCAGCCATTTTGCGGGGTCAGTAGCAATTTCACGGGGTCTAACCATGCATGTAAAGCATGGAAATTCTGGGGGAATCAGACCATACCTGGGCATGGGGGTTTGGGGTATGCACCCCCTCCCCGAGAAACCAAAATACCCCCAGAATTCAATTTTTGAAATTTTTTTTGTTTTTTGCAATTTTTTGATGCCAATGGATAATGCTCGATGAGAAACGTTGAAGAATTGTGTTTTTCCGCCATAACACCATTTTTAAGGCCATTTTTTGACCTTTGAAAAAATCTTGCACCCCCAGAACTTTGGTGCCGCTCACCTATGGGTCAGACCGGACATTTTTTCGAAAGTGCCTATTTGAGCTAGAAAACGATAGGTGCTCGTCAAAAACACGGTTTTTTGACGTTTCAGACAATTCTAATGCTTTCTGAAACATAAGAACATTTTCAAAAATTAAAAAAAATTCGAGAAAATTGGGTGAATTGAATATAATATAGTCGAAAAATATAATGACGCGAATTTGAGTTTTGAGCCAAAAATCAGCTAAAAACGCTTAAAAAGGCGCACTTTTTACAATTTTTACAAAAAATCGACAATTCTGGGGGTCGCGGCTATTTTGCGGAGGGTCAGTTGCCATTCCGGGAGGGGCAACCCCCAAGAACACGTATAGGTCTTACCATTCCCTACCCCAAGAACACGCATGACTATAATCGCTTACTTTTATTTACATTTATTCAGCGTTTGCCGTCGTCGCTTTCGGACGCCTGTCGTTGGTCCTGTTCGCCCTCGACGGCTTTACGCTTTTCGAACAGGGCCTTCAGCGTTTTGACGCGCAGCTGCTTTTCGGCGTGCATTCCGTCCACCGGATTCCACTCCAAGTCGGGCGTCGACGACCGTCGAAAATTGAGTGAGCCGGGCGATTCTTCGTCGCTGACGGTCAATCGCGGCCGATTCAACGACAGGCGACGAATGGACATCGTCGAGTTGCGACGCAGGGCGTCGTCATCGTCAGTCAATCGAGCCTCAATGTCCGCCCAGCTGCAGGCCGTCGGCGCCCCTTCGGGACTGGGCGATTTTTCGCTTTCGGGCCTACGCGTTATAAGAGTGATTAGGCAAGGGCGGATATACATAGAAGAACCGGGGACCGTACATGTCCCCCACCCAAGGTTGGTCGTCCCCCCACCTCCCCCAAAGCCAGGCCAGAAAATTTTTGACCCTCCCCCTATTCTGGGAAAAACTTACATTTTTGGCCATTTTTGGTCAAAAATTGAAGGTCACTCACCACCTGCTCTTCTAAAATGGCTGGGACTCCCACCGCTAATTTCGAGCCGTTACACGTATATCGAGGACATCGTTCCCCATAACAGCACGGGAATCTGGGGGTCCGACTATACCCCCTGAGAATACGAAAGCCCCCCCTAAATCGACAGACCAACCAGAATTCGATTTTTGGCGCTGTTTTTGGCAATTATGCTTCATCAGACCCCAGAATTCGATTTCTGCTCACGTAGTGCTGCTCCCGTCTGTTCGGCCCGACATTGTTGAAGATAAATGAGTGAATATCGTCATACATACACAGCATAGGAATTCTGGGGGTTATGAAACCAAAAAAAATTTAAAAGCGCTTATTTTGGGCTAAAGGACGATGGATACGCGTCAAAAATTTCACTATAGCGTTTCTGACGATGTTCTTTTTTCCTAAATGATAAAAAAATGTAGGAAAAATTTAATAGAATTCGATAAAATGTAGTAAAAAATGGCATTTTGACGTATCGCCGAAAAATTACAACTTTTGAACTAAAAGATCGCTAAAAACGCTTAAATATGGACGTTTCCTACGATTTATTTGAAAACTTGCGAATTCGGGGGATATTTTTGCGAAAGTTGGGTGAAAATTCCTCCCCCTCCCGCAAAGAACTCGCATAAATATCGCGCATTTTTGATGAATTTCAGCCTTTTTTATAATGATTTTTCTCAGGCTTATTTTATTTACGAACTTTCTTCGCAGTCTGAAAACTTCGTTTTTTAGCCAAGGTACAACGAAGACTTCGTGGTTCTCACGAGGTTTTAATGAGTAAAAGCAGAGTAATTTAATCAGTTTTATCTCGTTTCTTCATGAAAATTCCATAATTTTTGCGTATTATGTCAAATGTTTCTGAAGCATATTATTTCATCCTAACATAGATGATACGGATGTGATTCGAAATTATTTTAATCATCCTTTATTAGAAGTTTTTTTTAATTTTTGGGCACTTGAGCCGGGTTTTTGCATTAGTTATTTAGCAAATTTTATAAAAATTTTCTAAAATTTAGCTTTATTTAATTATTTACAAAATATAACGTTTACAATATAGGTACATAGATCAAGCTTGACTTTGGTGCAAATTTTTTAACTTATTTTTTATACTCAATTCTAGAGCATAGCAATAAAAAGAATACAAAAGAATAGATCATTTTTCGTGAAGCGCCAGAAAGTTTTGACATATTCACCGAGTCTTACTCATACTTGTCCTGTTTTGAAATCAAAAATTATACGAAAACAACATATCCGGCGCAAAGCTGAAAATTTCGGGTTTATTACCTCAAAACTATTCCGAAATCTATTCTAGTGGTCTTAAAAATATTTATGTACACTTCAAGAATTTTTGATTTTTTATTTGGTAATCTCTTGTAAAAAAATACTCGTACGTTCAAAGTTTTGGGGTGGCTGATCTCCCTTTCAGTCCCCCTTCACCTACGTGTCTGACTAAAAAAGAAGCTAGAGGTGTGAATGTGATAAATAGAGCGTTTAAGTTTTTTTCAATACATTCAAAACTTCCATTATACCTGAATGCGGGCATTAAGGTGCGTTTCGATACCGTATGTGCGAGTATAAACCAGGGATGCACGTAAGGGGAAGGGGGTTTCGGAGTGTTCTTGAAAAAATGAAAAATCATCAAAAACTGAGTTTATATTGTTTTTACGCTATTTTACTATTTATATCCGTTTTCCAGACTGTTTTGGCTAAAAACACTGTGACGGACCCCCTTGACCCTTTCAACCTCCCCAACCGGCCATTTGATGCATCTGCGACAAGAACTATGGGCTTACAATGATAAAGTATCAGCGCACGGCGCGACGATGGAAGGTAATCGATAAGGGCGCTTGTTGATTGATGATTTAGGGAGTTTTAACGAAGAAGTACTTCTCACATTACGTCTTTTCCCTAAAGCCTTCCTCAACCTCCGCCGAGCATAAGCTGCGAAACCGTGAGGCTCCGGTCCGGCCAATGGTTTGGCTGAGGGATCAGTTTGCTGCTCATGGTCCGCCTGAGTTAAGTATTAAGTTATATTAAATTATTAAATTGTTCCTAACTATTAATTTAGCATTACATTATTGAGCCTCAATTCAATTATGTGCGTGATAGGTACTTTAATGAATGAATTTTTAGTGGCCATATGCAAAACGATGTATTAGGAATGTACTCAAAGGTTATAAACATACGCGTTCTTGATGGCTGGGGGATTTCGACCACCCTCCCCCAGGATGGCTACTAACCCCTGCAAAATGGCCGCGATCCTCCAGAATTGTCTATTTTTCGTAAAAAATTGTAAAAGTGTGCCGTAAGTATAGTTATATAATGCTTCAGTAATTTTGCGCTAATCCGTATAATTATTATCCGTCGAATAATGTAATTTTGTTTACTTTTGGATTGCTTCGCTAACAAGCCGTGAAACAAGTTTAACATTCAAAGAAAAGGGCTAATATCTATATCTAAAAGATCCATTTTTAGATGGAGGCCGCCCATAGCCATCAAAACATTTGTTGGAAGGTAAGATAACGCATAGAAAAATATAAAATCGTATCCTCCTGCTAGAAAAAGCCTCATGCACGACCGAATAAAATATTCGTTGCTTATTGAAGGCGAAAACACAAGATAACACAGTTTTTCATTTCCGATCTTTTAATGTGAATTTAAGTAAAGTATGCAATGACTTCAGAGCATCTAATATTAGTGATTATTTGAAAAATGCTTAATCTAAGCATAAAATCAAGGAATTTTTTATCAAACTTGCTGTGCTTAACGCCTGACACAATTTTCGCTATAATTAAAAAGCGTTTTTTTTTCTTCAAAAACTTCGAATTTTTGGTTTCGATGGATGGAATGTGTTGAACAACGTCGAAAAATGCAGCCCTTAATAGCTATTCTAACAAAGTTTCGAAATTATAGATTTAATATATATTGCATCCGATTGTGTCCCGGGTGACCGACAGTCCCGGGTAACCGACAGTCCAGGGTGACCGACAGTCCCGGGTGACTGACAGTCCCGAGTGACCGACAAATAGTTTAAAAAATAGATCTGTCAATCAAAAATTCCCGTCTGGCCGACAGTCCCGGGTGGCCGACTGTACCGGGTGGCCGACAGTCCCGAGTGGCCGACTGTACCGAGTGACCGACAGTCCCGGTTGACCGACAAGTGGTAAAATAATAGGTTTGTCATAAAAATTCCTAACTGACTAATGATTCCGGAATCAATGCTTTTTCAAGTAGGTACTTTTTGTAAAAAAGGCCTATTATTTACAATGCGTAATATTTTAGTGCTATCCTACTTAAACTTAATGTTTATTTTGACAAAAACGGATTAACTATCCGCCCGATTCAAAATGCAAATGAGGTTTTATTTTTAGAATTTTTTGATTCTGAAGGTGCCTAAACGCGATTCACTGCTTTTGCAATCCATTGCGCATGTGAAACTACGCTGTAGGCCAAATTTAACGCGCGCAGGAATATAAGTAATTCAAGATCTTAACGACGACTGGACAAAAATGAATCTTTGATACAAAAGTCTTAGTTTTGATAGTTTATATTAAATATGTACATTTAATAAGTTTGTATACAATATGTACATGTGATAAGTTTATATTCACATTTATGCCAGTGAAAACAATGAAAAAATTTTGAAAAAATGTACGTGCATACATACATACGTACGTACATATATTCATAGTAATAGTACAACCGGGTCATTTGGAAATTTTCATGCCATCTATGGATCACCCGGTACAGTGTCGGCCACCCGGGACTCTCGGCCACCCAGTACAGTCGGTCACCCGGGACTGTCGGCCACTCGGAACAGTCGGCCAATAGGTACTGTCGGTCATTCGGGAATTTTTTGATTGACAGATCTATTTTTATACTATTTGTCGGTGACCCGGGACTGTCGGTGATCCGGGACTGTCGGTCACTCGGGACTGTCGGTCAACCGGTACGTTACTCTTGGATCCACTCCAGCTCCTTGAACGAATCCTGGATACAGGGCTGGTTTCACGCATAATTTTTGAATCATCGGAATCGAAAAATATCATAGCACAGAATTGAATTTATATTTTATCTAAGACTGTCTGAATTGCCAATGCGAAATCATAACAATTGAGGTCGAGGAAATTTCTTAAACTGTCCGTGTTTTACAAAATCCTGATAGAAATCATTTATTGGGCGCGAAATCCTTGATAATGCAAATCATTTGCAGAATTTAAAACTGAAATATATGGAAATTATACTGTTTTGTCCTCCAAGTTTACCTTTCTTGTGCTAAATTTTATTTACCATTTCATGGGCAGTAGTTTGAATTCGTTGATTCTTGGTATTGCGCGTATCGCACTGCATTTCCTGCTCAGCCGTGGTGTATAAATAGGTTTGTAATTCTTGATCTTGAAACGAAACTAGATTAGTTTGAATTGAGGATTCCATCGTTGGAACCATGCTCGTCTGAGCTTCTTCGTTATGCAATGGGAAAACGGCGGTTTGCGTTTCCTCGTTTGAAATTTCAACATCAACCTAAAAAATAATTAAAACTCAATTAGGCGAAAAATACGCGAAATCGCAGGTGATGCCATTCTAGGAAAACTTGAATGCGATTCCAGCACACATGGATGTCAGGGGTTTAGACCCCTCCGCCAAGAATCCGGTTGACCCTCAAGAATCGATAGACCCCGCGATTAAGTTTTTGGCATGTTTTTTAAATTTTATTAGTTTTACACCACCTAAACCTCCATAAATTAGTCGCTGCCCATGTTTGGTTTCCAATATTTAAATTCACATTTTTCTTTTAAATTCAAATCTAAATCATAACCAATTTTCTGAATCGTGCATTTTTTAATTATGTGTTATTGATTACGAATGGTGGTAGAAAACTTCTTCTATCCAGCTCGTCTACAGACTATTTAACGAAATCTTCAAACCTAATCAGCAATTGTTAAAAGGATATGAAGCTGGTACTGAGAGTTGGTAAAGATGCCACGAAATACATCACAGTAAAAGTCATCGAAACCGTCTATAAATTGAAGAGACATGCAAATTGAGATAGCTTTATGTGCTTTTTTAAAAACTTAGTGTGATTTTTTTGTGGATTTTTAACTCTACGTACTTTAAAATTTGGTTGACCCCAAACCGAGCTGAACCCCAGAATCGGCCATAGACTGAATCATAAAATCCTAAAATAGAATGACAGTTGAAAAATAAAATCAAACCGTCTGGGACGTTTCTTCGATACAAATCCCTTTTGGTTCCAACATTTGAGTTTGTGCGAAAGCATCAGCTAATTGAGCCATGGTTGTCTGTTCAAACTTATCTTCGTACAATTGAATATCGGTCTGAGTAGAGGTTCCGAAGAAAATTGGAGTTGCAATTGATGCTTTCTTTAGAGCAGTCTCTTCGACTGCAAAAAGGACCACAAAATAAATCTATAAGTCCGCAATCATAACTGCACGAAACAGATTTATTTAAGAAAGCGTCAAAAATTTTGACATCAAGTCAGCTTTAATACACTTTTTAATGCGGTTTTAATAGAAGTATAGATTAGATTTCCACAAAAATAATACTCAGGAATCCACATTCTCATCATAAATTCAACAAGAATTATCAAACAAAGTGCGATAGGTATACAGTTTTTTACTGTCACAGTGCTAATAGTAAAAAAATTTTTAAAATTTACAATTAGCCTGCGATCAAATGGATGCTATCACACATAGGCGTGGGGGTTTAAACGACAGATGGGCAGCACCAAATTGTGTGTGTACAAGGTTTTTTAAAGGTCAAAAAATGATCTTAAAAGTGGCAGTATGGCGAAAAAACGCCATTTTTCAACGTTTCTCAGCGAGCACTATATTGGCATCAAAAAATCGCAAAAAAACAAAAAAAATTAAAAATTGAATTATGGAGGAGTATTTCGATTTTGGGGGAAGATATTCGGCTTTTCTGGTAAGTGCATGCCTTCCAAACCACTCCCCCGTGCCCACGTGTGATTTACACCCCCACAGAATCTGAATCCCCGCAAAAATCGATAAACCTAGAATTGAATTTTTGGCATGTTTTTAGGATTTTTCCGGTTTCGACCCCCAGAATTTGGCTGCTGCCCATGTATGGATGCTATACGTTATTCGAATCGGGAAGATAAATCAAAGATTCTCTACTTTTAAATTCGCTTTCCATTGCAGGAAATTGCACTCGGCGTGCATGTTCAGCCGATTCGGCACTTTCAAATGCTTCGTTAACAACTTCATTTAATACCGCTTTTCTTCCTGGTCTGGATAAAAAATGTAAATAATAAATAAAAAATACTTCTCACGTAATAGGGCATTGACCAGACATGCATGTCGGGGGTTAAGGTAACCAGAAACAGTAGATTAAGATAAGTTGTACGCTATTTCAGTATTTATACTAATTTTGAAGCATTTTAGCTCAAAAAACTCTCTGACTGACCTCTCAGACTGACTGACGCCCCAGACCATCTATGATGTGCAACTATGGCGATCACAAGATGTATCAAATAGGAGAATTTAATTGAGCGAAAAATGACTTTGAACTTAATAACTGGTTAAAAAGCGGAAAAACTACCCTAAATTATTCCCATGTGCATGTCTTGCACTGACTAAAAAACAACAAACACTACGAATCAGCTAAGTTTATTTTGTAACTTTGTCAATGTGCTTGCTTTGATATTCTCTTTTATTTCGAAAAACTCAGTAAAATTATGATTCACTTTTACTGAAAAGTGGTTTTGAGTCGAAACAATTTTATCAATTGACTCCTGTGTCACATGCCAAAGTTCTTCTTTTTGTACATGAAAAAATGGATAATTTTCACTTGTTTTTCGGGTCAATGTGTAAAAATAATTATGAAGCGAGTGTGATTTTTAGTGAAGAAATTATTTGCACTGATATGGATGGCTGAATCCGCTCGATTTTTAATCACAAATTATCACATGATACAACTCGAAATCTGTATCGCTGACATGAATTTTTATGTAAAGAACATAATAATAAACAAATCTATAAATGCTAAGCGATGTAAATATACAGCAATAATTTTCAAAAATTACTTTTGATATAGTTATTATAATCGATAATTTTAAGTTGTTGTCCGCATTTGACTGTTAAATGCATATCACTGATTAAGTTGAAAATGGATAGTTGAACTATGACAGACCGAAGATTTTTGTGAAAAGAAGGGTTGTATTTCACCCAAAGCTTTTTCAACTTTTCCCAAATAGTTTGAAATACGGTAAGCCATTATTTATGCAAAAACTGCGTTTCTCAGTGTTCTCAAAGATCAAATTTCACTTAAAATAAATTTTTTGAGCAAAATTTTCCTAAAATTTATCGGAATTCTGTTTACGAAATCACTACGGCTCTAAGCGCTTTAGAAATTTATGAATTTGGGTTACCTGATGACGTAAATATCATGATTTGCATCAAAACATTTTCAGGAATTCTCTCGAAAAAATTAGTAAAAATCGTAATCGAACCTGCTTGGAACGAATTCCTCTTCTGCGTGTGAAGCTGCTATGTCTAATATTTTTGGCAAACCAGATTGGGCATTGAACTGCTTCAATACTGGAGGCACTGCGACACCTTCTGCTGCCTTTTCATCGTTGAATTTCTGAGCAATGGTCTGTTTTGTACTTTTGCTAAAAAGCAACGATCTATTAAATTTGACGAACTTCATAAATAAATAAAGAAGGAGACAAATCAATAAGTGAATAATTTAATAAATTAAATCAGTAATTATAACTAAGACAGAAATTGAAGTTATCACGCCGTATTCTCTGAAAACTACTTCCTTTTCAGGTTGAAAATTTTTGGAAAACGAAACAAAAATCGATCATTTTTAAGATACGACAAGTGGGTCATTCATGAGATTTTTCTTAACTTCTTGCCTATCTGCATTCGGTGAAATTGCCTTATCACTATAGCATTCATTTCAACACACTCTGACTTAAGCCAGTCTTAAATCTGCACCTGTTAAATAAAGGTAGCATTTAATTTTGATGTTCGTATGTTTCAGCATAGGAGCTTAGTTTAAGTCTGGCTTAAACCTGAGCATATTGAGACCGGCTTAGGTCTGGTTTGAACCGGGCTATCTATCTCTAAAGACTATAGTCATGTTCAAGTCTGATTTAAGCCTGAACATATTGAAAGCAGGTTCAGGACTTCTGCGATACTTCATTAGCTTGGACCTTTATTAGCTTCTTCACAAATTTCCTGCAAAATGAAAGAAGATCAAGCATTTAGTAGAATACTAGACAGTACTTTTTTCTGTGCCTCGCCTCTGCGCTTACTTTGAAATTCCAATTCATCACCTAAATTCCTGTTCATGTTACTTAAGTGCATACTAATTTATTTATTTTGTAATTTCGATTAGTATTTTTTCAATATTTGAAAATAAAATCATCACCTTAATAGAGGAATTAGGAACTTTGCTTTCGGACTGCTATTCCACTTGCGCATCATTCCTAACGTAGCGTTTAATGGAGTTTTCCCGGACGAAATGTTCGACTGATATTCTTCAAGTATCATTTGCAGCAAACGATAGTACAACGCCTCAATATTACGCTGTATGACGCTGATGCTCATACTAACCAGCGACAGGCCCATAATCACTAAACCGTAGGCGATGATCATATATTTCGGATGCTCAGGAACAACGTCCCCCAATCCGATGGTAGTTAAACTGAAAAATTTGCATATAAAGCCACAGACTGTATAAGTTGCACATAATCAAGCAATCAGTTGAAAGAGACTTTGATGTTCAACCAAGGCACGTAGCTCTGGGGGATATGGGGACTAATCCCCAAATTTTGAAGGTACAAGTATTTTTGCAAAGGACCCCGAAGAAAAAATTAAAAATTCTTGAAGCCTATTTGAAAGACCACCAGAATAGATTTTCGCATGCTTTGAGCTAATAGCCCAAAATTTTCGGACGCTTCGATCGGAAATTATTGTTTCTGCATAATTTCTGTCTTCCATACAGCCCAAGTCTGTTTGAATATGGTGACTGTGTCCAAATTTTCTGATGCTCCCACGCAGAATTATTTCTTTTCCCCTAGCTTTTCTTTGTAAAGCCCAGAATTGAATATGAAATAAGTTAAACAAACAATGCTAAGCCGGGTTGGGGTCAAAATGTTAAGAAATGATTTGTATGTTATTTGATACAACAAACCTTTGAGAAAATTAAAATCAGAATCAAATTTTTTAATTTTTTCAGGTGTTTTTTTCTTCAATAATTAGGGCTCGCTGAGAAACACTCAAAAACACCATTATTTTTTATATATCTGCAAGTATTTGTTGAGATATCTGACTTAAAAATTTTAGCCCCTCAAATTCAGAAGGTCTGTCTTTAATATCAAATGCAATAGAGAACATACACGCAAAATCAATGCAGAGAATTCAAAAACTTACTAAATCGTTTGAGTGTTTTGTACTTAGTTTGTATTCCCAATTTTTCGACCCTATTCCATTAATTTTATATTTCAGTTGACTCGCTGTTTATCGAAAATAAATTGCCTGATGAAAAAAAAGTAAATCGAGTCGAAATATTTCCATTTCTTCTCCCATAGGCAGAATAAGGCGGCACATCCGAAAATCCATCCGATCGTAACACCCAACGCGACAGATACCGGCAGCTCACTTTCAGTTTTCTGAGTCTGCAAAATTATGTAAATATTGAATAGACAATAAGTTCATTTTTAATTAAAATTGAGCCACTTGAATCAGTTGCTCTTTGCTAATAATCGATTGATCAATAGGGATTTCTTGTGAACCAGAATCATGTCTTGATTCACTTTGCTCTTCCTGATTTTGTTCGTCCTGATTTAGTTTTTGTTCTTCCATTTGAATTTTCACAGCCTCTGAATCCACTTTTATATCTTTGAACCTGGAAGTTTCATGAAATGTTAAATTATAATCAATTGTCAACGTGAAACAATAATTAGAAATAAGGAATTCCGTTAAGGTCGAGACAATAAGTCATAGAGAAGAGAAGTCGACAAAAAGTGATTATTTGCGCAGTTATAAAGAAGTAAATAGAATATTAAATTTCACTTTATCATCCAAAAATGCTGAATTTTAGAGTCCTGCTAGTTTTCCACTTCTGTAGTATAAAACATAAATGCTTTTTATCAAAATTTATTTTCATTAATCGTATAATGTTCAATAAACTATTATGTACGTTTCCCCGAATTTCCGTATACGACATTCTGCTATTAGTAAAAAACGGCACTTCTTACTTTTACATGCAGGCAAAACTTGTTTCTACTAGTCAACGTTTAATTAAAGCTCCATTTAGCACTTTAAACAGCAGCCCTTTTCTTGTTGCTTTAAGAATGATTTAATATAAAAAAATATAAGAAACGAAAAAATACATAAAAATTGGTTCGTCTTCATAGAATGATCCCCAACTAAATATTTACTTGATTCCAGATTTTCTTTTGCATACTTGTATTGCTACCCTGCCGTAGTGGACCAATTTTAATAGACAAGTATACATTGTTTTGCCTAAGTCATTCAACGTCGTAAGCAAGATTGGAATGCCAATTAAAGCATATATCACGGTGAGCAATCGGCCAGCAAAGCTTGCACACGTTATGTCTCCATATCCTGAAAATTCAGTAGTAGACAATATTGAAAAGGTAGTAGTTTTTGTTTTTCCTATTTGTTTGCTTCTTACTTATAATATTGCTTACTTTTTTATGTTTTTCTACATAAGATTATGGGCATGATTCAATTATGCGTAGAAGTTTCGATAATGACATTAGTTTTTGTTTTAGCACTGCTTTTAGTTTTTCAAAACACAAGTATAAATGCGAGCCAATAGCTTTCATTTCTTAGATGCAAAACGAATTCTTACATCGAGTTCAATTTTTTTAATTCTTATTTATCTTTGTTAGTTACTTCCTACATAACATACACCTCGGAATATATATTAGTTAATACTTTAAAGCTTAGTAATAGTCAAACAATTTTGCCAGCTGCTACAAAAATGTCATTCTAATCTAAATATAAGATGTATTACATACATGATTTGAAAATGTGATAGAAAACCTACTAATATAATTGCTCGAAAAAACGTTAAGCAGAAATAATATAGCAATATCGCTTTGTATGTCAAATAAATTTTAGTATGCGTTTCGATGAAAGAAAGTCGTTTGGGATTTCAGCCCAATCTGGTGCGACAAATATTTTAGATATGAACGGATTTCACACTGGTTAGCAATATCATATTACATTAAGGGCACGACTACACGTGGGTGTGGGGGAGTTTGGGGGTACGCACCCATCAGAAGGCCGAATACCCTCAGAAAACAAAATATCGCTTCCCCAGAATTCAACTTTTGAAATTTTTTTGTTTTTTTTCGCGCAATTTTTTTGATGTTAATGGATAGTGCTCGATGAGAAACGTCGAAAAATGGGGTTTTTCGCCATACCACCATTTTTAAGACCATTTTGACTTTTGAAAAATCTTGCACTCCCAGAATTTTGGCGCTGCCCACTTATGGGCACAACCAAAAAATATGGACCTAATGTAACCCATCAAAGGAGTATGCCTACAAAAATTATAATCGTGAATAAACAGAATGATCAGACAGCTTTGAAGTCAGGAAATTATGGAAAAATTCATCTGAAGCGACTTTTATGGATTTGAAACACTTCTTACAGGACGCAAAGAATTTCTCGACGCTAATCATAAACGCGATGCTCTTTCTGAGATTGAAAGAACTAAACTTTCTTTGAAATTCTATGAAATAGAATAAGTAAATTACACCCTATAGACTCAAACGGGAAAGTCAAGTTTTACCTATTGTCGTGTAAAGCGTGCAGGCAAAATACACTGCGTACCAGAAATCCCACATTGTATTCTCAGAAATCTGCGGAACGCCTAAAGTGCGTTCATAATCTGTTAAGACGTTTATAACCACCTTTTTACAAACATCGTCGGAAATCGTCTTTGAAGAGCAATTCCGAGAAATATATAATAATCTCCTAAAGATGAAAAATAAGATATAAATTATTATTTAATAGAAATAATAATAATAATAATAATAATCCTAATAATAATAATAATAATAATAATAATAACAATAATAATACTAATAATAGTAATAATATTAATAATAATATTAATAATAATATTAAAAATAATAATAATAATGATAATAATAATAATAATATTAATAATAAAATTAATAATAATATAATAATAATTCTTTGAGAGAATAAGTAAAAGTTTAGACAAGATAAAATTCTATTTGATTTAAAATTTAAGTATGAATTACAAATCATTTGTTAATAGAGGGTTATTCTTTCTAGTGCAGTCAATTTGAATTATGCAGCCTTTACGTAAACTTTGCAGAAAAGCGCAGAAGAACAGTCGAAGTCAATGAAAAGCACGACTATGATTGAAAAAAGAATCTATCTTCATCCATCAGCAGTTAAAGAGTGTTTTATGAATAAAAAGACCAGATTTACAAATTTGTTTTTGAACCAACCGGGCTTTCAATTATGAATGTCATTACTCTGCCGCTCTAATTGGTTAATAGACGATTGCGTATGTTGTTTTGGATCAGAAAACGACTGCAAACGCTTTTTGAAGCTTAAAGCAAATTTGACGAATAAAGCATGCTGACTGGCTTTTTGCGCTACAGAAACTTCTAGTCTCAAATGACACATTTCGATTATTTTTGATTTTTGTTTTCACCTTTTTATTCGGTTTTTTTCGCTTCATTCGATTGTGTCTTCTTTGATCTTTTCTGAACTTAATTCAGCTCAACATTTACTGTTCTCTTTTTTTCTTAATATACTATTTCTTTTGGCCTATCCAACTAGACACAGTCTAATCAATTTTTCGATTCTCTAAGCGCTTATTTATAATAAAATATTGGATCTAGTATACAATTTACCCACCAGTCGTTTTTAGCCGATTCAAACTTTAGTGACCAAACTTTACACAAAAATTATCAAACGCGTTCTGACTCGCATCAATAAAAATAGTGCTGGTCACTGTAGCTTATTTGAATTTACAGTGTTGGTCAATGTAGCTTATTTGAATCGGCTAAAAAACGGTGGCGGGTAAATTGTATACTAGATCCAAAATATTTTACGCTATGCGAATATACGAGAAGATACATAATTATATGGAAAATTTTGTAACCTGAATTTTATTTGGCATACAATCCTAGGCAAATGGCAAATAAAAAAATATTGTAAAGTACTACTAATTGAGTGAACACCACCACTATCATTTCCTTAAACATTTCTTTAACTACTGAAATAAACTGGCCATCATTCTGTCGATAATTTAAAAT
Organism: Mermis nigrescens; assembly: GCA_036768485.1. NCBI lineage: Eukaryota > Metazoa > Nematoda > Enoplea > Mermithida > Mermithidae > Mermis > Mermis nigrescens. Next base: position 232,124 of record JAVLUZ010000556.1, read on the forward strand.
ATGTAATTAATAAGCTGTTCTACTTTCAAAATAATATAGTAAGATGAAAGTCAGATGCCATGCCAAAAATAAAAGCATCAGTCAATGCAAATAAAAATAGATATCAAAAAATTCAAATCAAGTCAAATCTATTTTATTCCCTCTCTCTCTTTCAAATCATGAAATTATTTTTCAATGGAAGACGTGATTTCTTCTAATTATCAGAATGACGATGATTTAATAGTCAGCATGCTAATTTTTTTAAAAAACGGTCGAAAAAACGTAATTTTTTTCACTTTTTTCGAAAATTTCTATGGGATGCATTCACCTAACTGACGAATCACGGTCGACCAAGTAATTCAAATATTTTTCGCGCGCCTTCTGTGAGGCATAGCTGTACTCGACCGAATAGAATGCAAATCCACCAATGATAGTGTACAGTACGAGCATACCCACATACGTAAAGTGGCTGAGACCCATTTTTCGATAAACCCATCGCACATTGCTTCTGAACCTCTGCATGCAAGTTCTTTGCGTTCTGCCGAATAAAAAAAGGAGAAATAAAATGCCAAACAATCAAAGAAAAACTCACTCTCCGAGCGAGAATGGCGGCGAATGAATATTCTAAATCAGAACTCAAAATGTAAAAATTGCTGTACAGAACAAAAACACCGAATTTTGTGTAAAAGCATATTAACTATGAATATCTAATTTATAAATGCTTCTTGAGGAACCGAAATATTGACTTAAAACTTAAATCAGTTTTACTAAATTATCTCATCTATGAATTCAAGATTCGAAAAATCAGTGGACGTAACCAGATATCAATTTTTTTCTAGCGAATAGTTCTTAAAAAGTCATTCGCCCATGAAGTCACTCAAAATTGTCTTGTGACTCACTGCCATTTGTTTATTTTGCGAAAAAAATAATTACATTCGTCATTCATGTCAAAACGTTTGTCTTATTTTCGGCTGATCATTGTAGCGCTGAGAGTTTCGTCTCCGTATTGGTTTCCTAACCCACTATATTAAATTTATCGCAGGTATGTGACTTCAAGAATCCTGAAAAATTTGTTTCACTATTTGATTAGGATGATAAAAATTAGTAACAAATTATTTTATATTGCTAATTCAGAAACTATTGAAATGCGTACCGGACGAGCAGCTGTAAAACATTCAATAGAAAATAAGATTTTAGGCTCACTCATGTTCCTTTAGACACGAATATTTTACCATCTGTAATTTGTTAACAACTTGTGATAAGACTAAACAAAGCTTGTCTAGGTATACACGCATTTCCGACTCGACTTTGCGTCTTAGAACCTGTTACGTAAAACAATGACCAAAAAACTTAACAACAGGCTATCAATCGTGGTAAGTGTTTATTTGCTTCTTTTTATGCGCACTTCTTTTAGCATTTCTAACCGAAAATCGAAGCAGACGAAATATGTACTCCAGCAAGGGAAGAGGAGCCAGCTTGGCTTCAAACTAAATTCTGTTTAAATTATATTTCTGCTAACTATGCGCTGGAGAGCCTAGTTAGAACAGTTTAGAATATTATAATTAAAATATTAGTTTGTTCATGATCACTACTAATTCACTATTCTGCTTAAATTAATTAATAGATTATTTGTTTATTTATTTATTTATTTATTTATTCCTCATGCTAGTGCTTCAAAATCTGACAAAACAAGAAAAGCGTACAACCACATACGAAAAAATGATCCAAAGTGCATAAGCATAAGAAAACAGTGGGAAAAGCAACTACCGTATCACATTAAAAGGCAACGTGCTTTTTAGTTGATTTTATAGCATTCTTTATAGCAATAATTCTTTCAACTTCCGGCGTTTTCATTCGTATAAAATATTACTCCATCCATTGACACTTCATTTATTTTGACTAGCCACGTCATTTTTAATTTAATTCCGCAACTTTTTAAGCGTTTCTGCGGAAAATCGTATATTATTATTTCATATAAATACTGATCTGTGGGAGTGTACAATTATCATTGAGCAAAAAGAATAAATGTACGGGCTACGCTGAATAAGATCGATAAAACACGGTTGGCCGTTCACTTAGTTATCAATATCATCTATTCACTTGAACAGAAAATGCCTGAAATATTCTTATGCAATCCATAAATAGAGGCAATTTTTAACAATAACTAATATATGATCGAAACCGCAAATGCACATAAATTTCGATTACACTGACTTTCTTGAAGGCGGAACAGAGCCAATTTTATGAAAAATAAAAAATAATATAAAAAGTAAAAGTCTTGCGAGAATGCTTAAAACTAATATTATATTATGACTAAGGGTAGTTTGCGCCATACCTGGGCAAGGGGGTGGATTTTGGGGGTATGCACCCCCCGCCTGAGAAAAATACCCCCAGAATTAAATTTTTGAATTTTTTTGTTCTTTTTCGCAATTTTCTAATGCCAATGGATACTGCTCGATGAGAAACGTTGAAAAATGGTGTTTCTTTCGCCATACCACCATTTTTAAGGTCATTCTTTGACCTTTGAATAAATCATGCACCCCTTCCCCAGAACTTTGGTGGCGCCCACCTATGGTTTGCGCCTATTCGACGTTTGATTCATTCCTCGAATCACTTTGCTAAATGATATTTAAAGTAACATCCTCCTCCGTGGCTTATCCATTAAATCACGTGTAGAGAATCACAGCTCCAGGCAGGTTTTCCCCCAGGATCCCTTAACTTAATGATATCGCATGTTTTGCTTACCCAGCAAGCCAAACTGTGCCTCTTCGTGCCAGTCGGAATCCTCGTGGTTGTTCGCCTTCCTCCTCTTCACTTTCATACATATACTGACTTGCTTGTGGCGGTATCATTGTTGGAATTTAGTGGATGAAAGATTTTATCAGAATCACAAAACGGAAATCAATATTGTTCGTTCCTGCGTTGGTGTGGTGTTCAAGCTAACTTGTTGTAACTAAACGAAAGCATTGAATTCATAAAAAATGAATAATGTCGCTTTGTATGTTGAGTAATAATGCTATTAAAGTGCTAATTTCCAATCAAGAAAATGAATGAGGGCTACAAATGCATTATTTCCAAATTTTGATTTATCGTTAGGCAATAAAATTGATCTAACTGTAATTAACCAGGGTCCGGTTTCTATAAACTGTGGCTTAAGCCAGGCTTAAACCAGTACATGATAAATATAGACAGTGTTCAACTCGCGTGTTTCAACGTCCTGGTTTAAGCCTACACATATGGAAACCGGTTTAAGCCAGACTTAAGCATGACCGCATATCCTTAAATCAGTGATCGTACGGGGACCCCGACCCCGACCCCGACCCCGAAAAACCCCGGCCTAAACCCCGACCCCGACCCCCGACCGGGGGCATGATTTTCCGAGTCGGGGTTGAACCTTTTTTCGGGGGTGAAATATAGCATTTTATTTGTTGCTACATAGAAGAATTGTCTAAATAGCATATAAATTCGGAATAAGGACGATTCATCCACCGGCAAAATTAATATGTTAAACTCGACACCCGCGATATTTCATAAAAAAACGCCTGGTCGCCATGTTGTTAAGACGTACATACATGTTCGCATATTTTCCATTATGACGTGCGCCGAAATTACTGCGGAGTCACAGGCGTAGCCGGGGGGAATGGAGGCACATGCCCCCCAGAATTTTTCAGAAATTATATTGATTTTTCTGGCGCAATGTGTCCAGAACATTGAGTTTAAAAAGGCGCGAACGTCAAAATTTTCGGCGCTTCGCGCCGAGTCATTATTATTTATTGTTATACAGATCCAATGAATTTAAAAGCTTGAATCTGTTAAAATAATCCAGCACTTCGCAGCACTTTAGTAATTTAATGCACTATTAGTTCATTGAATGAAACTGCACATGCCTGTTGAACATAATAGTAAAAGTGCGAAAATAATTGCGTACCAATTTGTCTACTCCCTGCTTTGTTTATCTTTCTTTACAAGGACACATAATTCTATTTTAAATGAAAGGAAAGGCCAAATTTTCTTGTGTTTTTGCGCATTTTTTGTTTTCTGAACTAGTTAATAAGGAGGCCACAAATGGGCCTGAAAATGGTAAGAACAAAATTCTCATTGATACATCTTTCAATGACTTATTGGTTGCGACCCGTTGCTGCGCTATATACTTAGCAGAGGTCGAAAAACGCATTTCAGCTCAGAAGTTTTGTGAGGTGTTCATCAATTTTGAGTTTTTTTGGACTTAATTCAGAACCGAGACTTTGCCAATTTGCGAAAATTTTAACTTTACTAATTAAAAATTAGAGTGCTTTTTTACAAAATTTTCGGGGGTTCTGCTCTGGACCTCGCTGGTGGCGCTTGAGCGCGCCACCCCAGGCCCCCAGCCGTACAATCTCGTTCTACATGTTGAAAGAGATTTTTAGGAGGACAGAAAAGGTAAAAGGATTCGGAATTTTTAAAAATTTTCGGCGCTTCGCGCCGCAATTAGTTTATCTGTTCTGTATGATTTAAGCGGTATAAATTGAGTTTAAAGAGTAAAAACGTCAAAATTTTCCTGCGCTTAGTACCGCCGATTATTGTCTTAGGGCGGTAAAATATGACTGAATTTCTTGATGCTTTGCGCCGCTTATGATTTCCAAACTGTTTGTCAATAAAAAGGCGTAAATTCTACATGAAAACGGTAAAAATTTCGAAAATTTTCGGCGCTTCGCGCCATTGGCTCCTCTACAATCAGTGCGCCATAGAAAACCGTTATGAAAAAACTGTGGAAGAATACGGAAAAGCGAGAGCGATTAGTGATCAAAATTGAAAGTACCTAATGCTAAATTGCTAAAACCATGCTTGAACTTGGAATGAAAATAAAATGTTGAACATAACCAGCTTTATTAGTATGCTCTACAAACAAGTGAAGGTATCGTTTTTATCCTTTTCAAATTGGTATGTAATCATGCAATGTTAATTAATCTTCAACCCCGACCCCGACCCCGATCGGGGGTGAAAATCTGACCCCGTACGATCACTGCCTTAAGTATTGAATTTTGGCTTCAGCTTGACTTAAGCTTGAATATATAGAAACCGGGCCTTGTTTATTTTTAAACTTTTAAAAGCAATGCACTATGTTTGTGAAAACAGTTTTCAAATGAAAGTTTTAAATCCAGATTGAAAATAGTCGATTAGAGATCGAGCTTAGAAATGTGCCAATTTTAATAAAATTCTAAGTTAAAAGTCCAAAAAGTGATATCAAGTGTAAGTCGACAAAAAGCTAAGACAACAATAAGCTATATCGAGTCAGATGCTTGGGGCTACTTTAGAATTATGTAATACTTGATCGCTTCCGTTGCTTTGGAATATTGCTTCTCAATTAGGTAGAGCACAACAAGGCCACTTATTTGCTTATTAGCACTTCCCCAAAGTCTTGGGGCGATAGTAATCAAAGCAAGTTCGTGCCCAACTGCAGATTAAATTTCACAAATATACGGGTACAAATGTCCCTCTTTTTCCTAGAAATAACGATTATCATTTTATTCTAAGTAGTTGAAAGGATAACCATGAATCAATGTATTCGATTAATCATCCAAATCGAATGAACTATGAAGAATCAATGCCGAAGTTACGTGAAGAGCAGGTCTCGCCGTAATTTGATTTTATTAGTGAAACTAATGCAATATGCAGCAGAAGGCATGCACGTGGAAGGGGTTTGGGGGCCAGATGGAAAAATGGAAAAATTTTTGGGAAAAAATGAGGCAAAATGGTTGCCGAAAATGGGTAAAAATTGAAAATTTTCCTCAAAAGTGCATTCAAGTTGACCAGAAACTGTGTAATAACTTAGTTTTAACACTATTTGAGCGCTTACACCAGTTTTTTTAGCTCAACCCGTGACCCCCAGACCGGCTGACCCCTTCGGATCGGTCATGCGTGCATCTATGGGCAGCAATGCTCATATTTTTCGATTTTTGCTTTTTTAATTAGATTTGCCTTTGTCAATTGCAAAAATACTCTATTACAGATTACGGATTCGTAAATAATATTCAAGCATAGTCCATTAACGATCTAAGCACAGGCCTGAACTTAAATAATGGTTAAATGTTATGCTGCGTAAGATTTATCGGGCTGGTGTTTTGAAATTTTATTAAATGCAAAACAAGAAAGTCGTTTGATCTCGAAACGAAATTGATACAGATAAAGTGCATTAAGAATTGCATTGAAATTTACTGACAAATCGGAGAATTTTTAGTCAGTTTAATTTAATATCAGTGGATGCAGTCAAACTTTGCTTAACCTTTAGTTTCTTAAATTTTTCATCTTATCTGACATTAAATCCTCTTAACTTAAACCGAGTTTGCTTAATTTTTTAACTTAACTTCAATTTGAGTCAATGCAGTTCAACTTAAAGATTAATATTTATTTTGCAATGAAAATTAAAGTAGTAAGATCAAAATTTCCGTATTAAAAACTAATATTATTAAGCTATTACCACAATTATGCCGAAAAATCTCGATAAAATCAGTAAAAAGCACACGACTTGGCAAAATTATGATGTACATTAAGGGTCGAATTGTCGTATTAATAAACCGTTTGGTAGAATGCTTTAAAATATAAAACGTTTCTGATTGCAACGACGTGCAGGAAAAACTTGCTAACAAATGCGCGTAACAAATAAATATCCATTTATAATGTGTCAAAGAGACTGATTTGCAGGATCTAGGGTAAAAAAGGAGTTTGAATGACTAAACTATATCAATTAAACTGTCAATTTGAAGTCTGAAAGAACAGAATTTATGAAAGTCAAAGAAATGGGCAAAATCCTGGATTCGAACTGAGTTTCCTTGCTAAGAAAGGGATAAATTACACATTTTTCTTGCTACTCTATCAAGATGACTGCTCCTCCTTCCCTGAAACATTGCTTATCATAGCTGGAATCATTTGACAAATAAGTACGTATGAGTATAAAAATAAGATTTTTCGTAATGAGCAAGGAAACATGAAAAGACCAAACTTAGTAGGCATGTAAAATACAAATGTATGCATACGAGTATTTGTTGCTATCTAATACACATTAAGTAAGGTCAAACACGTACTAAAGCTCCTGGACCTAAATTTTTCGATGTGTGCGTGAAGACATCTTAGAGTAAAAAATCTAAAATCGTGACAACTGTTCCTTCCATACGTTACGGATTATTAACAACCTTGGAAAGAAATGAAGTTTCGCAATGATGCAATTGTGTTGTTATAAGCATCTTAACACACCAAAAAAGTGCTTCGATAAGAAGTTTATTGAGTAGGTATATTCTTCAGTGTAGAAGCACAGCAAAATGTGGCATAAGATTTCGACGAAATTATTAGCAAAATGAACACATATTCATAAGTGATAATTGGAATAAATTTCAACTGCTTCGAACAGTTTTTTCATTCGGATGATCAGAAGAAAAATGCAAGTTCTGCAAGCTATAAAGCACTTTAATATTTACAGATGACGACAAACAATGTCACGAAGTCTAATATAGCAAGGGATAAAAAGTTCTTCAATGCGCAGAACTTTTAATCTTTCTCTTCAAAATATCGAATCAGTTATATGGATATATTCTCTATGAAAATAAGATTTCTTATTATTTACATGAACTATAGCACGACTATCTAAATTATTAAACAAAGTCAATTTGCCTAAAATTTAAGAAAAATTTATTGCAAACTTTTCCGAAAACTCGTCCGGAAGAAAGGAAATCAAGATTAGACATTATTGGCATTAATTAATGATCCGCAAAAAGTGCTCCTTCTAAACAGGAAAATCAACATATACTCTGTGACCTGCATGAGGCTCTACTTTAATCAAAAAGATAAACAGAAAAAATGGTTTGTAGTCTTTCCATTTCAGCTGACCCATCTTCTTAGGATGAAGAAAAATTTTGAGTGGCTATAAAAGTGCTTACTCATACACCAAATAGATTCAAGCAAAAAATATCTAAGAAAGGGTTGGTTGGAGTAGTATTGGTCTACTCGTAGTTGCATTACTTAATTGTTGATAGGCTTAAGCACACATGGGCATGGGGATCAGAGAAGGTTACAATCCCCGCAGAAGTTGAAAAACCTACCCCTAGAATTCTATTTTTGTAGTTACATTTTTGGCAATTTTCAGCTATTTCACCCGATTAGACCCCGGAATTTTCTTGCTGCCCATGTATGTTTACGAGTTAATTCAATATTACAAAAGAAAGTTATCACTTAAGTAAGGATAACCATATTTTCAACTTTAAATGAATACTGTAATAGCGTGAAAAAACATTTCTAAACGCCACATGGTCAAGTCCATAGTTTTTGGGAAGCCTCAGAATTCAAGAAGCTTCATAGTTCAAAATAAAAAAGTCATGAGTATGAGCAGAAAACCTCATTTTTGACCTTTCTAATTAAGCCCCATGACATCAAAAACATCGCGAAAAACGAAAAATTGTCAAAAATTAAATATTCGGGATCTGAGTTTCTTGCTATATAGGTCTCCCAAGACCTCTCAAATCTTTCACGTCCGCTAGTATGTGCTGATGGAATGCTTTAAAACAATACACACAATATGTTTAACCTACTCTTATCAGTGCCATGAATCAAAAACATTTTTGTCATTTTTTCATGAACAGCAGATCAGCGCTACAGTGTATGTAAGTCATTCCGTCAAAACCATAGATGCACACTGTAATCGATCTGGGAGACAGGGTCAGTCAAAAATTGAGCTTTTTCAGGCCGATTTTCGCCAAATTAGTGATGACCGCTAATAATTTAGTAACCACTGCTGTAATCTCTAGCGATTGGAGAAACAAATATTAAAAACTAACGAACATAATTTTATTCAATACGACTGAAAAATTTTGCTGTAACGTTAGAGTAAGTCTTACTCACAATGACCTCTATTAGATCTGTCAGTCAGTTTTAATCGATAGACAAATTGATCGATAAAATCATTGATTTTTTGCATTCAGGCGCTTCCAGGCCCTAAAATTTGCCGTTTTAAGTGAGCAGTATTTCTAATCTGCATTTTGCATTCGAATTTTGTTCATATTTTTATAGGAACTGTTAGATTTTACTATTTTAGCAAGAATCTTGGAAAAAAATCGGCGCCAAAACTCGAACTATGTGAGTTGAGAAGAAAAGCCATAGATTCAGGAGAATTTTTTTTACCATTAAGAAATTATACCAAACAAGCTACCATGCATAAGACTACACTCTTGCGAAGTTTTAATTGTTTGTGTAGAATAATCACTCTTCTAATAACAATCAGAATTTTATTTAGATTTCATAAGAATTGAGCAATATATTGCCTAATTTCGAAAGGTTTGTCCTAAAGCTAATGAACATGAAATTTTGTGCTTAAAATTTACGATAATTCTATTCAAACACTCTAGAATTATTTTGTCATCATAAATGCTCAAATTATTTATTGCTACATGCGATAGAAATAGTTAAAAAGAAATGTTCCTCTATCAACTTGATATTTGATGAAAAATATTTTCCAAGAAAATTAAGTGCAGGGAGCAGCCATCAAATCGCAGAAAGTCAAATATTTATTCTATTGACTATAATCAAGAGTTGATAACAGCAAATATATCCAAATATAATGGAATTCACTGAAAATTACTCGTCAGAATTGTATGCGATTAAATCATTGTCTCATAACATTTCTGTGCCATTTCTCATGCTTCAGAATTTTCCGTTTCATGATTGAAAGAAAATTTCCAATTTTTTTGAAAACTAAGAAATGGTCACCATTTCACCCCATCTCCCTTTGGTGCCTAAGTCTGCAATACGCTTCAGCAGAAAGAATTAGTTGACCAGCATATTTTCAAGCATTGAATAACATCTTGATGGAATCATAGAAATAATGTAATAATGTAATAATGATAATAATATAATAATAATGATAATGCCTTCTAAATCGACCTTGCATAAACTTTTCCCAGCTTGCAAGGTTTTGATTGTATGATCGCAACTTATACACTGTTCGATGCACAATCAAATTTGCTTTCTTTTCATGTTTCACATGCAATATTTCATGTTTCGCATGCAATATTTCATTAAATATTTATCAAAAACAAATGTATTGTTTTTATGGAACTCTCTGTATATATATATATATATATTGATGATGAATCTTCATGTGAATAAAAACTGATGCGGCCACCACATCAGATATGCATCGATAGGTTGCAGATGAGCTTGCGAAAAAATTGGACAGAGTGTATGAAAAAATGGAAATAATTTTCGCTTGACTTGGGTAAACTAAGAAAATATTTGCTCGATTTATGCGACAAAAGTCGCGTGTAAATTGGCGCCATAACTTTCGTGAATCATATTGACGTAAGAAAGTCGGATTGGTCCTATTCCATTAGTTGAAGCGCCTACCCTATTTTATAATACAGGAATAACGCGACTTTGTTGACAACTTAGCGTCAGTTGTTTGCGACGTAAATGGCTAAAGTCGCGTAAATCGTACACAACCCAAATTTAGAAGTGGCATTGTACCGGCATGCAGACATTAGAGCGTGCGGCATTAGAGCGCGCGACATTAGAGCGCAGCGACATCGAGAGCGCTCGATATTGAGAGCGCAACGACATCAGAGCGCGGCAACATTAGGAGCGCGCGACATTAGAGCATCGACATTGTGAGCGCGCGACGCGCTGACGCAGCGCAGCCGACGAAAAGCGCGTGACGGCGCCAGGCGCCACAGTGGCCATTAGAGCGTAACCGAATTACGAGCGCGCGACTTCAGAGCGCAATGACATTGGAGCCGCAGCGACGTGGGGGAAGCGCAGCGGCGTCAGAAGCGCCGACATTAGAGCGCCGACATTAGAGCGCGCGACGTTGAGAGCGCAGCGACATCAAGAGCGCTCGATATTAGAGCGCAACGACATTAGAGCGCAACAACATTAGAGCGCGCGACATTAGAGCATCGACATTAGAGCGCGCGACATAGAAGCGCAACGACATTAGAGCGCGTGACATTAGAGCACAGTGACATTAGAGCGTAACGAATTAGAGCGCGCGACTTCAGAGCGCAATGACATTGGAGCGCAGCGACATTAGAGCGCAGCGGCATTAGAGCGCAGCGACATCAGAGTGCCAACATTAGAGCACCGACATTAAAGTGCAATTACAATGGTGCGTCATGGAGGCAGACATAGACTTTTCCTTTCCCACGAAAAAAATTTTGTAACTTTTTGTTTCTAAAAATTGGTTTGCAAAAATTTACCTAGCGTAGATTACGAAAATCATTAAATTACTTGTTTGGTTAAGAAGTGGCTGGTAACTATTTTTTATGACTTTAATCCTTTAAAAATGGATGATGTGCTTGTGCAATCACGAAAGAGGAAACGAAAGCTAACTCACGATGGTTTTATTTATCGACAGGTATTTTTTTACTATTTAAGAGACGATGTCTGAGAAAAATTTAACCACAAATCTCGCACCCTTCTTCAGACTATAAACATTAATGTTGTGATGCTGATTTCTTCAATTTCTTCCGTTTTTCGTATTTTTCCAATAAATAACAATTCGTCTTTGCATATTGGGTAATAAAATTATTACCATTTTATTCAGGAGTCATCTGTGATTCAATCTAAGTACAACTTATTGTTAAACCCATTATTATGGGCAAATTTTGATCTTTTGCTTATTTACTGCCATTTAATGATTGTTTACTGCAGCAATAAATTTCACGCTTGATTTGCACAACTTACAGTAAATGCGTACAATTTAAAAAAAATTGTGAAAATGAATACCGTAATCTGTGCCAAGAAAATAAGTGAAAAGGGTTATAATAGAAAGCGTATCCAATTCTGTATCGGAAAGTATATGAGTCGTTGCAAATAGTCTCGAGTGTAAGATACAGTAGGACTTTTTCACAGGCATGCCCGTTTTGTCCGCGGAATGGGACGTTTTGGCACCGCCGTTTTGGCACCGCCGTTTTGGCGCCACACTCTTTGTAGTATTATAAATTATTTGCATTTCATTTGTTATTAAAGTATAATACAGATTCTTAAAGCCCATTCAATTTTCTACGTGATTGTATAAATTACTTTTAGACCATCTTTGAATTTGATGAGATAATTAAATGCATCTAAAAATACACTGGATTTTCTACAGTTTTTCAGTCGAACACAAATGAATACTCATCGAATCGAAAGAATAATATGCTATTTTGTAGCTTGTAGAACCTGTTTTCTGAATATATAATTTATTTTGAAATTGCTTCAAAATTGATTTGATTAGAATAATTTATAAGTTGCTGGCGCCAAAACGGCGGCGCCAAAACGTCGTAGACCGTTTTGTCCGTGAAGCTTTAACTGGCGAATTCTTTCATTTATTAGCATAAAAGTTTCGTAAAGTTACGTGAAAAACATCTATTATGGCTGCGCTCTAACGTCGCGCGCTCTAATGTCGCTGCGCTCTAATGTCGGCGTTTTGATGTCGTGTGATCTGATGTCAGCTCACCGTATTGTTGCTACACCACTTTGTTGCAATTTCGCGTAATTAGGCCCGAATGACAGAACATGGGTTCGTTTAACCTTAGGTTAACATAAGAATTCTCGGGTCAGCTATCTATGGTTAAATTTAACCTTAGCTTAAATTTAACCTGTATGACAGACGGTGGGTTAAACACGGGTAAGCTAACCCAGGGTTGAAGCAAGGTAACCCGACTTTTTATTAGTTTAATCCGAGAATGACGCGTAGTTTGCAATGCTGAACATGTATCGTAAGCATTAAATGTTCATTTGAACTGCTGAAATGATACAGGTACTGCTAAGCGAACCGTTCAATGGCTATGTTATGTAATAAGCAGCAATGCTGTAACAGATTCGTCAATCATTACGTATGCGATGAAAATAAGAAAATAAAAATCGATCAAAGTAATAAATATAATTAGTAAAGACGTAAAATGAAGAAAGTAATTAAAAATAAAATAAGAAGTCCCTCAATCTGAATCAGCATCTAATCGATGTAATCGCCTTTTGTATAGCATGTTCGAAACAATTCCAGCTTTTAAAACTGCTTTGACCAATAGCGTATGCACTTGTTTTTCTATTTGCTCTAAGTTTGAAACAGCACTGATTAATTTTTGAGCTCAGCAGAATCAAAACATGTACATATTGTCAGTAATGCAATAAGATCGACAACCTGAGATTTAAGCCTGCTAGGAGCGGGGTTAAAAATCTCAGGTTAAATCGACCATTTTTAACCCACCGTTGGTTTAACCCGCTTTCTGTCATACTGACATTAAACCCGAAATTTTACCCGACTTTAGGCTTGAGTTAAAGTTAACCCGCTTTCTGTCATACCAAAAGGGGTTTAATCCGAGATTTTTGCTGGATTTTACGCGACTTTAACCTAAGGTTTCGTTTAAACCACGTTCTGTCATTCGGGCCTTAGATTTTAGGTTGGTTTCTCAACCCCACGCTAGTCAATGCAAACTCGCATGAAACATATCCCATTGATTTAAGAGTTGTGCTATAAACACGATACTTTGGCCCAAATGACAGAACGTGGGTTAGTTTAACCTAAGGCTAACGGAAATTCCCGGATTAGCTAACCCACGGTTAAATTTACCCTTAAGTTAAATTTAACCCGTATGACAGAAGGTGGGTTAAACTCGGGTAAGCTAACTCAGGGTTAAAGCAAGGTAACCCGACTTTTTATTACTTTAACCCGAAATTGACGCGTATTTTGCAATGCCGAACATGTATCAAAGGCAGTAAATGTTCATTTGAACTGCTGAAATGATACAGGTACTGCTAAGCGAACCGTTCAATGGCTATGTCATGTAATATGCAGTAATGCTGTAACTGATTCGTCAATTAATTGCGTATGCGATGAAAATAAAAAATAAAAATCGGTCAAAGTAATAAACATAATTAGTAAAGACGTAAAATGAAGAAAATAATTAAAAATAAAATAAGATGTCACTCAATGTGAATCAGCATCTAATCGATTTGACCGCCTTTTGTATAATATGTTCGAAACAAGTCGAGCTTTTATAATTATTCTGACCAATAGCTTAGGCACTGGTTTTTCTATTTGTTCTGAGTATGAAACAGCACTGATTAATTTTTGAGCTCAGCAGAATCAAAACATGCATGGCCAGTAATGCAATAAGATAGACAACCCGAGATTTAACAATGTTAGGAGCAGGGTTAAAAATCTCAGGTTAAATCGATCATTTTTAACCCACCGTTATTTTAACCCGCTTTCTGTCATACCGACGTTTAACCCGAGATGTTACCCGACTTTAACCTTAGCTTAAAGTTAATCCGCTTTCTGTCATACCAAAAGGAGTTTAACTCGAGATTTTTGCTGGATTTTACTCGACTTTGACCTAAGGTTACGTTTAACCCACGTTCTGTCATTCGGTCAATCTTTTACCCCATATTTCTTGTTCTAAAGTCAATGAAAGAACATTTTTTGTAGCAAACATTTACATTTACTATGACGGTAATGATCAAAGTAGCTACACATGCATTAAATGCTATATGAAACGATTAAAATTAAGGCACGAGCATAGGGTCAACGGTAAACTTTGGTCACAATTTAAAAATGAGATACAATCAAACGAGATCTAGCAGCAATAAAGCAATCAATCCTTTTACAACAAACAGGTTTGCATTTACAAACAAGCGAGATCTAGCAGCAATAAAGCAATCAATCCTTCTACAACAAACAGGATTGCATTTATTAAAACACAAGTGATCAATAAATGTACTATATTAAACACAAGATAAAACGTGTCAAGACATCGCTAAATTATAGGTAACAGGAACAACTCAAAATTTCCAGACGGGGACCCCGATTATTTTTAGGAGAGGGGTTAAATGACCTCTTAGCCAGTGATCGGACCGAGGCCTCGGCCTCGGCCTCGGCAAGCCTCGGCGTTTTTTGGAGCCTCGGCCTCGGCGCCGAGGGCGAAGCTGAAAAGTGCCGAGGCGCCGAGGGTTAAAATCAAATTTGAATAAATTTAATATATCCGTTGAATATTAACTATTTAGAATGCATCTGCAGTACAGAGGCTATTTTTTACCTATAGACTTTTCTTATGGTTTTAGTCGCGTACCCAGTTACACCAAGTTACATACAGCAAAGTGCCAATTTATTATTCATGTGATGACTAAGTTTTAATTCTCATGCTCGCTATATGGATCGGAAACACACATTCCCAAAGGGGGGTGAGGGAGGGTTATTACCCTCCTCTCAGGGTACAAGACTCAAGTCACTGTCAGACGATTTTCGGTGAAAACCTTTTGAATATTTTTTGAACTTAATTTTTACTATGGCAAAAGTGCAGCTAACTATTAGAATTTCACGAAAAGATACAGTATTTTTGAATGTAAGCAAGAGTGAATAGACAAACTATCACTATAAAACATGCATGCAACAGCTCAAAATTTTCGGGAGGGGCTCCTCGGCATACATGTAACGGCTTGAAATTTCGGGTAGGGGTCCCTGGCCATTTTTAGAAGGAGGAGGGATTAGCGACTCTGATTTTATGTCAAAAATGGCAAAAGCACCTAAAAATAGCCAACAAAGCGCAAATTTTCGCCAAAAATGGGTTGGGTGAGTAAAAACTTTCTGACGTTGGAGGGAAGGGTGTGGGGAGGACGTCCAACCCTGGGTGGGTGGGGAATTCCCCAAAGCCCCTGTTACACGTGTGGTTTTCGGCCATTTTTATGGGAGAGGGGGTAAATGATCACGAATTTTCGGCCGAAAATCGCAAAAATGCACCTAAAAATGGCCAATAAATGCAGGTTTTGCCAAAAATCAATTTCGGCTCGTGCATTTTCTTGGAGCCATTTTTATACAATTTTGAAATACTTTCTTGGACAACGTGATATTAATTATATCGTTTTTCAGTATATTTTAGGAAATTTCAAAAAATTTTCGACGCTTCGCGCAAAATATCGCTAATATACTGTATTTCAATTGAAGCAGGGGAAATAAACACTCCAAAATCAATTTTTGTGTAATCTAGGCATCTTTATGCAGATTTAAATATCATTTGTATCTATTTATACTATTTTCAAAAATTTTATGCAAAATAAGTACTATTTAATAACTTTGCACTTTTTTGCCGTTCAAAGATAAAATTGACTAATTTATCCTGATGTTGCATTGGATTTCTAAGCACAGTAGTGCTTATTACAAGATTTAATTGGCATATTACAATATCTGTAATATTTCTGATTTTGTAGTACAAGTTATTTTAGCTTTCTCAGTCGAGTTTTATGTGTAAATTTCATCCAAAGCTGATAAAAATTTCGGCGCTTCGCGCCGAACTAATATTATCAACTAAATTCAAGCCGAATTATCGCATTTAGGGCCACGGTTTTTTGTCTTCGGCAAAGATTTTTCATAATGTACAGAATCTTTTCAGGACCGTCTTTGTACATGCACAAAGATTTTTGGAGAGACAAAAACTGTAAAAAGGTGTGAAATTTCCGAAAATTTTCGGCGCATCAGTAATTGTCTGACCTATATATCTTTAGAATAGTAAAATTGGCATTTATAATGGAAAAATGTCAAATATTCAGAAACCCACGAATTAGCTAAGATACACTACCAAAGGTCGAAAAACCCTGTTTTACCACACTAAATCGCTACTGTGCCATACTATAGTAAAACACAAAAATTTGCATGTACAAAATGTTCAAACACTTTTGGATACCATCTTTGTACATGTAAAAAGGTATCTTGCATAAAAAGAACACTGTTTAGGACTGCGTTTTTTCCGGTTGCAGGTCACACACTGGCAGTATGTAAAAATGTGTATGTTTAAAAATATATTTATATAAAATATCTACAAAAATTTGTTCGCTCATACAAAGACACTACTTAATTTACTGGTCTCCCATTTTGGGATTTCACCCTTCCCTCAACTCTGAACCCTGGGAAACTATGATCGGAAAGTACAGTGCAGTTTCCGTCATATTACCTGCCACACCAGAATTGGATGACTGAAAAAGCGTGTGTGAACATGCATTACTACAGAAGCGAGCACAACAATGGCTACAGTTCTGTCTTTACTTAGCTAATTTCGTTTGTTCGTTTATTTCTTCAACACTGTTTCTTATTTATAGTAATGAAAGTTTTTAAGTGCTTGTTCAGCCATATTTTTGATTATGTAACTTTTCCAAGTCTTCATCAACGGCAACTTGTCAAATTAAGTATGCTTTCATGCTGCTGACTTTATTCAGTAAATCCTTCACACATTCAATCTACTATTATTGAAAATAAAAATGAATTGTTTGACATTCGATAAAGTGTTTAACATTACGATTATTCTCTAGCTCATGTGCATACAAAATATTCTAAGAGTACTATTTATGGGTATAGGTATATAAGCTTGACCCTCGGCATTACCCTCGGCCTCGGCCTCGGCCTCGGCCGAGGCAAGGATTTTAAGCCGCCTCGGCCTCGGCCGAGGCCGAGAGTCCAAAAAGTACCCTCGGTCCGATCTTGCCCTTTAGCCAGAAAGTACCTAAAAGGACAAAAAGCGCATGTTTTTGCCAAAAAGCGGGGGAGGGGCCGAAAATTTTATGACTTAAGGACGACCGATTTCGAGTGATGATTCCCTATCCCTCCCTGTTACATGTCTGGTAACAGGTGGCCAGAATAATAGAACAAAAACATGAAAAATACTCATGCCGTTTTCACGCAAACTGAAAAATTTGGTGCATCTCATGCATATAACTTTTGATCCATTAATACTTATGAAAAAAGTAAAAACACAAAATAATTGTCATTTATTCGGCCTTCATAAAAAGTGATACAAATTTTATAATACCATGCGCAATTACAGAACAGCTGCAGGCCAAAGCTAGTATACCTCCTCACCATCGAAAAATACTGTGAAGTGAGGCTATTTTTACGATTAACACAAGAACCACTTTATGGATTTCAATAAAATAAAGTGTTCTGGGCAGATAATTTTAAAATAAAACTATTTTGCCAAAAAAGTTGGGTGAGCTAATGTCTACAGTATGCTATGCTCTAAAAACTGCACTAACTTTGCATGGTCACCATAGTATACAGGTTTTGTTTCATATTTTGGAAAATAGCAGAAAGAATTTAAAACAAATTCATAGGCTGAAATTGATTAAAATGCATGGTCATTGCACTTTCAAATTTTTGTCGATTCTTTTAATTTTTTATAATTTAAGCTTAAGAGAATAACGGCATGGGGTCACAAAGTGACCCCATCGTTGGGCGCGAAGCGCACAACCCAGCGCGTGCGCTGGTTTTGGAAAATAGCAAAATAGTTAGATATTTTTATGCACTAAATTTCGCTTCTTTTTGTTTTTCGTGTTTCTGAATAGTTCGTCCTGCAATTTCAATTTAATTTTCTTCCAATATAGCTGCCCCCTGAATGTATGCCTTTCTCGCGCGCTATGTTTCATATTTTTCAATGTTTAAGCACATTTTGGAAAGCCCATAAAAACTCTTTAGTATGATATCCTATTTGTCTGAATTAGTAGAGAATTCTAGTTTTTCAATATGGCCACCAGGAAGGCTATCATATTGTAACTTTTAATGTTTACAGCCATTATTTTGTGAATTTCCGACTTATTTCAAAATTGTATTCCATAAATAGCTAGAAAATTCAATGCTCTTTCTAATGAGCTATGTTTCATGTTGTGAATCCATCTAGTTCATTCAAGAAAGTTAAAAATCCTCAAAATTATTCATTGTACAGTGAAAACGACGTGATGTTAAAATAATGTTTCTATAGCGCCAAGATCATTAAACAGTGACGGATCTAGAATTTCCATAATGGTGGGGACATATGTACATGTGATAGGGGATGAGAGATCCCTAACCTAAAGTTGGTCGTCATCATCATTTCCCAAAGCCAGAAAAAATAGAAAAAATGGAACTTTCTGATCGTTTTAGGTAATTATCCCAAAAAAATGGCCGGAGAGGGACCCCCACCACATATGGGCGTTAGGAGGGTTCGAGGGTCTGGGCCATACCCGCACAGCATGGCCGATCTGGGGGAAGGGCTTAGCCGGTCCGGTGAGGTCTACAAATTGATCCTTTTTTGGGTCAAAATTACATCAAAAAGTGGTTTTAGCGCTAAATTGCGTTAAAACGGTGTTATTACATACATAGTTCCCGGTCAATTTGAAGCACTTTTAAAGAAAATTTTCGATTTTCATCCGTTTTTTGGCCTTCTTTCCTCACAAAATTTCCAATTTTTCTATTCTGGGGTTCTGGATCCACACATGGTCGTGAGGTAGGTCTGGGGTCTGGTCTCCCGAGAATCTGGCGAACCCTTTCCCAAAATCGATAGACCCCCTAGAATTGAATTTTTGGTGCTACTTTTAGAGATTTCGCCGCACCAGACCCCCCCCGGAGAATCTAGTCGCTGCCCATGCGTGATCAGGACCCCCACCCAAACCTCCCCCTACGTGCATGTCTTGTCTGGACTTCCTCTCCGAAAACCCGTGGAAAAAACCCTCCGAGAATCTGGCGGATTCACCCCCCCTGAAATCGATAGATCCCCAGGATCAAATTTTCGGCGCTATTTTTGGCGATTTCGCCCCATCGGACTCCCAACATTTGGTCGTTGCACACTTACGCCCCGCTCCAAATCTAAGACTATTACATGTGTTAGTGGCGTTATCTCAACTTTTTCTAACACAGTCAAATATGGGTACGTTAAGCCGCTATTCACGTGCAGAGTAGTGTTTATATCTCCATTTATATATCGTCTGTCTATATATCATATAGCAAAGCATAGGCTGTAGCCTATGCTATATTTGTCCCATATGCCTCTATAGGCCATCATATAGCCCTGACAAATATATAGGATATATATGATATATGACTACTAAATATGATAGTATACTGATACATATATATATATATGATGATAGAGCCTATAGGTATGACATATATATATCATATATGCATGTATATATATACATATATATATAATCACTATGACCGCATTACCAAATAGATGTACACTTGCCTTGGTAGCTAGAATGACCCCCACCAAGGTAATAAGCACAGCGGCTATAATGAACCTTGGGGTTGTGAACCTCCATTACCATTACGTGTATATCTATGCTAAAATTGATATGGTGGCTTTAATCATACCTGGGCATGGGGAGTTTGGGGGTATGCACCCCTCTAGAATGCCGAATACCCCGCCCCCAGAATTATATTTTTGAAGCTTATTTTTGTTTGTTTTTCGCAATCTTTTGATGCCAATGGATAATACTTAATGAGAAACATTGAAAAATGGTGTTTTTCCGCCATACCACTATTTCCAAGATCATTTTTTTATTTATGAAAAATCTTGCATCCTCCCCAGAATTTTGGTGCTGCCCGCCCTTTGGTAGCTGTTTTGATTCATCATCATCTTGTCCAATACAATTAGTTCAGTGGCTGTAGTGACCCTCCTGGTAGGTATAATGAACCCTATCATGCTTATATGTACGTATGTGTTAAATTGGTATGGTTACTGAAGTTACTCCCAGTGGCTGCAGTGACCCCCAGTAGCTGTTTTAAACAATCATCACGCTTATTCAATAAATTGTTATGGTGGCTGTAGTGACCCACCCTCTAGTAGCTGAAGTGACCCATATCCCCTCATCCTATGCTTATGCGTATACTACGCTTGAAAAGCAGTAAAAAATGAAGTACAGTGTAAAATGTAAAGTAGTGTTAAGTGTAAAGTAATGTAGAGTGATGTTAAGTGTAAAGTCGTGTAAAGTGGTGTTCAATGTATATATAATATAAAGTGTAAAGTAGTGTAAAGCGTAAAGTCGTGTTAAGTTTTACATGGTGTATATTAGTGTAAAGTGAAAATTGTGTAAAGTAGTGTAAAGCGTAAAGTAGTGTAAAACATAATGTATTGTACAGTAAAACACATGTTGTGTAAAGTGTAAAATATAAAGTAGTGTTAAGTGTAAAGTTTTGTTAAGTAGTGTAAAAAGGTCTATGAACCCCCCTTCAGGCCTCCATCTGTCAGCTATGCTGTGTGTGTTGTGGTGAAGTAGTGTAATGTAGTGTAAAGTAGTCCATCTCCCCTCTTCATCCCTTTTCATCATATTTTTATCATGAGGCTTATCTTAAACTGTGCTGTAGTGTAAAGATACCCCTTTCCCTGGCGCCTCTTGTCCTAAGGCCTTTTTAGTTAAAAGTGTTAGTGCAACGGACCCCTCCCTTGGGATCCCTCTCATTCTAAGGCTTTTTTGTGTACAGTAGGGTGTAAAGTAGTCCCTCTTCAGTCCCCCTTTACCCTATGATTATTGAGTGCCCATCTTGCACTGTGTTAACAACCCCCTCCCCAGAGCCCCCTCTTGTCCTATGTTTATACGTATGCTATGCTTATCTGCGTCCTATCTTATAGTGTATGTATATCCTTAACCATTTCCTATCTTTTACTGTGAAGTAAATGTCTCTCATAAAACGCCCTTCGCTTAAAAATCTCTAGGTGCAAATATAAAGTCAGTGCCTATCTTATAACGTGTGCGATGTTATAGCGTTATAACCTGAAAAGACCTCAAGATGCAGATATTACGTCATTGCCTATGTTATTACGTGTGCGATGTTATAGCATTGCGCCTCAGGTGGCTATGGTATAGAACTCATATGTCTAATAAAACAGATTATTTGAGTATAATTTTGTACAAGCACGTTTAATTTCAGCTTAAATGCAAGGGGCGTTGTGATTCGCTTTTCACTCAACATTTTCAAGCTTAGTATTGAAGATTGAGAATCATATGAAAAGGTGAGCAATGGTAGCAATAAATGTACCGGAACCCAGTTTTTGTGCTTACATTTCAGGAAAAATTTTGCAAAAGTACACACTAGATATGCATCGCAAATTACACTCAAATCTTTCATATATCGTCAATCAAAAATGTTCATAATCTTCGCCTGATGGATTCAGAGAAGCTCCATGATTATTTTACAATTGCTTGATTTGACTTTTAGTTGTCTGAAAAAATTACTCGTCGCCTCAGCACAGAGCTTAGTTTTTGCAGTTTCGCACTACAACAAAAAGCACCTAAAAAATAGATTGAATAGATACATCTACTCATAAATTATGTAAAAAAATTCTTACATTTCATGGGAAAACCAGAATTTATGTATTCTTAACTCGTGCAGCGCGCATACATTATGTTCTTTTTACGCGTATGCATTCACCCCATTACTTAGTAAGACAAGAGTAAAAACTCATTTTTTACATTTCTAGCAAATAGCTAACATCTTTAGCTTCTCTCGAATAGCACAGACTCTCGTAACAATTAGAAGCACATATAGCTGTCATTACGTATGTACGTTACCGCCGCTATTAGTTACGGGATTTTTCGTCTGAAGACGAAAGAGTAAACTTGCACGTTGAATATGTCTCAACGCATTCCACAAAGATCTTAGAATCATCGACCCAATGTTAGAAGACCGCCACAATAGGCGTATGACGTATTTGTTTTCGATTTTATTACCGCTCAGAAGCCATAATAAAAACAGTCTTTCGAGAGGCTAATAAAAATTATTTCAACAGACTGGCAACCGAGCAAGTTACTCAGATCCATCAAGCCAGACGTGAAGCTTTTGGAATGAATGGCCGAGGTAGAAAAAAAGAATAGCATTCGTTCGAGATTTTGGAGAACTTATGTCCTACAATTTCATTGCACAAAGTCTCTCGTGTTGTTCGTACCATATTATTGTTCGGAATGAGCACATTTTAGAATTCCTTAACACTGCTACTGAATTATTCGGCAAAGGCTGGAATAGTTGTATCAGATTACGACGAATTTCGAAATGAGCCATTTTTCTGGTTTTCGGACACTTAATTAAATATTTTTGGTTTTTCGCTGATTTTCGTCCACGTCTACTATGGGATTGGGACTATCTATTTACAATAACAAAAAAAGAGTTACTCGATTTGACGGCAAGCCAAGGCTGATAAAAGCATTGCAATTTCAACAGCGTAACGTCAATGTTGACAGGAATGTGAGAAATTTCTCGAATTTCTGGTCAGCAGGAGGTCCATTGATGGTATCTACGGATAAAAAACGGCATTCAACGGTTCCATCGAGTAACGGATCTCCGAAGAGTAAGAAAAAATCGAAGAAATCGCAACAAATATCGGCGCCCAAAGGAAGAGCGCTGTAGATATACATGTAGATTTCCACTCAAGATTTGTAAAATTATACGAAATCAATTACTCGGTTCACGATTTGTCTGCCGCCTGTATTGCCTGTTGCCACTATTTTTACTATTTTAATTTCATCTTATTGGCACATGTGTTTACTATTCAGGCACGTAGCTGGTCGTCCCATTTTGGGGGGACCAATACCAATTTTGGGGGGACTAAGCGCAAAAGACCAAAAATAGCACAAAATAACGTTTAAAAAGTCCTATTTTTCCGATTTTTCTGAATTTTGGGGGGTCCGGACCCTCCATTCCCCCCAGAGCTACATACCTGTTATTATTTAATATTAGTACGTTAGAGAGCACGCATGTTGGAAAATTATAGGTCTGTCTGTACTCTTTAGACAGACAGAGGGTAAAATTTTCCGGCTGAAATGAAGCAAGATTTAAGGCAAAAGGAGTAAAACCAAAATTGTTTCAGAAATCGATTAGTTGAATTGCTCACTAAGGGTGGTTTTGAAGTTCAGCCATGTTTTAAGTATCCATTGCAAAACAAGATTACGAAAGATGATAGGATAAATATAGGATAAAAATGGGATAAAAAATATTTTAGGATAAAAAAATTTTGATAATGAAAAAAATAAAAAAATATTTTCAGATCAATTATACCTACGTTATTGCTCATATTTTACCTTTATTTAATTTTTTTCGCAATGAAAATTAGATGGGAGGATAACAAATTGAAAAACTGATAATTTTCTTCAAGACAGGGTAAAAACTTTATGAAGGAACCAGTGCACATACTCGTATGCCTAATTGAAAATGCTAAGCGTTCCTATGGGTGGAGCTGAATTAAAAGGGTTTTAACACTAATTAGATTATATTAAAAAAGAAAAATTTAGGCTACACCCGTTCGCAGTTTCAGTGCGCGATCACCTAAAGTCTGTTTCACACAATTTCAAGCATAAATTTCAAAAAACTATGTCCGACAATAAGCCGACAGATTGCGATTATAGCATTGATTTGATACATAATTATCGTAATCCGTCGGCTTGCTTTCGAAAAACTCTTAAAATTTATGTCCAAACTCATGTGAATCAGACTATAGTTTGTCAGACTATAATTTGAATGTTGCGACTTATAAACCACCTTAAAAGCAAAAGAAATTGTAGTCTATTTAGCATTATCTTCCAGATCTGCTTGAGAATTTTCACCACAAATAGTAAGTAAGGATCAACTGAATTTATGTAAGTACGAAAAACTTTACAATTTACAGGGAAGAATATTTTGGGAAGCACAAGCTGATGTGAAACTAATAGGAATCAATATGTGCATTGAAGAACGTCATTTGACAGACCTATGTTTAGTCGAGGCAGTCTATGAATCTATCTCTATTGAGACCATAGATGCACAGCTGAGCCAGTCTAAGGGCCAGAGAGATTTATTGAGTTGAAATGGCCTCAAAAACGCATAAATGCTAAAATGACGTCATGCATTTTCAATTTTATTTTCATCCATTTTTGGCCCTATTTTGCCTTAATAACCCTAGAAAATTTCCTATTTTTCTATTATGGGTTCTAGAATTAAGGTCCTCAACCTCGACATTCATGTCTGGTTGAGTTTGAGGGCCGCCCATAACTATACAACATGCAGAAATTCAAAAATGAAAAAGCAAAAACCAGACTTTTTATACGGCCTCATTACTCTAATTCGTTTTTGGGTGAATTTCAATCACATATAAATTATGCATGCGCTTATGATGTACATATGGACCTACATGTTTATATGGCATTACTATAACTTCATAAGTAAACTTCAGGCATGCACGTGGGGAGGGGGTTTGCGGGGTCTAAACAGCCAGAATGAAAAAATAGGAAATTTTCCGGCAGGCGAAATAGAAGATAAATGATTGAAAATTATAAAGTCTACAAAATAATGCTTGAAATTGAACAGCAACTCTGAATTTAGCTTTCTACTAGCAAATGGGGCGTTTCGCAGCCCCATTTGCTAGAGCCATATTGTCTATAGTTTGTTTCACACAACTTCGGTCATAAATTTTAAAACTATCTCCGACAATAAGCTGACAGATTGCGATTATAGCATTGATATGATATACAATTATCGTGACCCTCGGCCTACTGTCGATGAAAATTCTTAGAATTTATGCACGAAGTTATGTGAAACAGACTATAGAAGTTCATCTGTCTTATTTGTCATTGTCTTATTATGTTATCAGATTATTCTTATTTATTCGTTTCAAATTTTGCTGCTTTCTGTTCACTCACTCTGTAATATCCATTGTTTGGCACTCCTTAGTCTTATAATTAATTCAAAATATCATTAAGAAGCTGGGGTTGCCTTTTGCTCAACAAATTGAATAAGTTAAAAAATCACCATGTTCACCGAAATGTTACATTTCAGCCGAGTAGATTCCTTGGTCGCTTTACAACGACTGATTGCTTATCTTAGGTAGCGCGTAAGCGCGTACCTATAATTTACTTGGGTACCCCTAACACCTGTGCACCCTCGTACAGCTATAACGGGACACTTCTGTAAGGTGCGGTTTTTTTAAAGAAAGATAATAAAAAATTCGCTGCCCGTGATTTTGTTTTCTTGAAACTCAAAACTGACTGTGTAAAGAAGGTGTAAAGTTTTGGTATAACGACTCAGAACAATTGAACAAAATTTGGTGTTTAAAATGTGTTCCTGTCTTGTTTTTTCTGCCTGCTTCTCCGGTTACGAGTCAGGGACACGTTTATCCAGTCTAGAAATGGACCAGGAACCAAATTTGATATGCCAGTCTGGCGCATATGTTTACACTCTACAGTGTTGTAAAGTGGTTTACACCTATTGTTAGTTTGCCCATAGAACATTATGGAGACTTAATTTTTTTCATAAATATTAATCGTAATATCGGAACAATATCAAAATTACGAATCTGACCAAAATCTTCTTTAAACTAGGTGTTTACATGAAGTTTACACCACATATGTATTTATCTTCGTTTTTGAGCATTCCAGAAACCTAATTTTTTCCTGGAGTCTAGAAAATTTCAAAGAATCAAATGTGAGACGTCACATAGGCGCGTTTGTTTACATCCAACAGTGATGTAAAGTAGTTTACACTCATTGTTTATTTGTCCTCAGACCATTGTAGACATGCAATTTTTTCATAAATGTTGGTAATAATATCCGAGTAATATCAGATTTACAAATCGAAATAAAATCCTTTTTACACTAGGCGGTTGTGTAAAGTTTACACTGCATGTTAGCCTTTGTTCTAAGAGCATTGCAAAAACCGAAATTTTTTCCTGAGATCTAAAAATTTACAGGGAATGAAATATAGGATGTCAGCTGATCGCGTTTGTTTACACTCAACAGTGATGTAAAGTGGTTTACATCTGTGTCTATTTGTCCTTAAGCCGTTATGGAGATGTAATTTTTTAATGAATGTTGATCGTAATATCGAGTAATATCGAATTTACAAATCCGACTAAAAATCTTCTTTACACTCGTTGCTAGTTTAAGGTTTACACTATATGATAAGCTCCATTCCTAGAGCCTCACGGTAAGTTATTTTTCCCTAAAGTCGTAAAATATATATGGAAACAGATGTGATACGTCTGCTAGGGGCGCATGAAGAGTGAGTGTAAATTGATTAACACCTAATGTTAATTTGTTCTTAGAACATTATAGAGGTTTCGTTTCTTAATAAATGCTGATCGTTATATCAGAGCAATATCGAAGTTATTAATTCCACTAAAATTCTTTACACTCTTGTGTAAAGTTTAAAATGTAAATTAATTTTAGCTCTAGAAAGTTTTGGAAGCATTTTTCTTTACGGGATGTTCTACGCAACATAAGAATTACTAATCAGAATGTTTGTTTCTTCTACAACTAGTAGTTTTGTAAAGTTTAAACCATTCAATTATTAGAAGAACCGCACAGTAAATGAAATCTAGTATTGTATTTCCAAATCTTGCTAATTAAAAGTAGGGTACTAGCAAAGAAAAATGCTCCGATGGAACAAAAAAGGGAATATACTCGAGATTGAGAATTATCAGAGGATGTAAAAGGAGGGGACTAGGAAAAATCTCACTATGTTATATGCCAAAAATCACAAAATATGTTAAAAACGAGGCTTTCTCTAAACAATGCAAAAAATAGAAGTATATTCTGCAGCCTCCCAATAGAAATAGACTATTTACCAAAAAATTGATTGAAAAAAGCAGCGAATAAAGCAATGCAGTAGCTAAGCGAATTGAATGAAATAGTACATATCGATGCATTCAAGACAATCGATGATATTGTTGGTTCAAAGCAGTAGGAAACACGGAAGCTGACGTGCAACAAGACCTTATGCAGATACTCTTTTACACATGTCTACAACAATTGTTTACTAAACTTTTACATTTTTCAAAGGCCGCAGAATATACTTCGATTTTTTGCATTGTTTAGAGAAAGTCTGGTTTTCAACATATTTTGCGATTTTCGGCATATAACATAGGGAGATTTTCCTTGCACCCTCCTTTTACATCCTCGATAATTCTCAATCCCAAGTATATCCTCCTTTTTTGTTCCATTGGAGCATTTTTCTTTGCTTTTATTAATATTTCTTAATTCCTTTTTCTACTCGTACGACCATTGTAATCTGCGCATAAAAGTCTGATCTCAATGCTAAACAGATGCAAGAAGTTCCATGCAAAATTAGCCGCTAGAAGCAGAATTATTTGAATTTGCATTCACATTTTTGAAAGCCATGCGTTGGCGGCTTTCGCTTGTTTTACGTCAAATTGCACACACGCTAGTTTACACCATCAAAACAGTATTCATAACTTAATATTTTGGCTTGCTCCGAGCTCGCTCCCAATAATTAATAATGTTTTTTAGAACCCCTCGTAATTTCCTGTCAACTCGTCCCCTATGTACTTTATGGCGCCATATCGCGCAATCTCGGAATCATAGGTCCAAGAAACCTCGGGGGCCAAATTTTGGGAAGTAACACTCAAGCTGTACTTCTGCAAAAAGACAAAAATTCTAAATTTTATGTTATGAATAGGGTATGTTTGATCCGTGAATTTCCTTCAAATTCTACAGTTAGGTCAGCCATAGCATTTTTAACAAAGAGTTAAAATTTAAATGTAATTTATCTGCTGCGCTTTGAGACATTTTGGAAAATGTAGTTTGAAAAAATGTTTTTCTTGCGATTTCTTGTCAGTGTGCAATGCAAGTGTAAAGTGGTTTTCACCAGTCGATAGCGCGTTAAAAGTTGGTTGAGGGTGACATAAAAGATTTGCTCCACGGCAATTACATTAAGCCCATCAGAGCAGCCAAAACTTTATATAGTAATTAGTCGTTTTTGGGTTTCAGGAGCCCGATCGTGCCATTTTGATCGAAAATTCGAAATAAGGGCCCGGAATACCCGTGTGTCAAAATATGAGTATCACAGTATTAACCAGTAAAAACTTTTTCCACACACACACACACACACACACACACACAGAAACTCGAAAGTTAATGTTATTGATGCTATATAATTCATTTATAAAATTCAAGTTAACGTTTATTTTTGTTCGAAAAAGCTCTTATAGCTGACCCCGTCTCCAGTTTTTTACCATACAGGAATAGATAATTCTCTGAACGAAGTCCAAGATTGTTTCACGTTTCTGAAGTGGCATTAGAGAGCTAGGCCAAGTATGCATATGCATATTCTTTTATATTATAAGGAAAAACCTTCTGCATTATTGTCTGTTTCATATTTTAAGGCATAAATTTTGAGAATTTTGATCGACAGTGAACCGACAGGAACGATAATTATATATTATTAAATGTTTCATTTATCTGAGAGCTTTTTCAGAAAATGTTTTCGGAGGCTACTAGTAACCCATTTTTCTTATTTACTGTAGGTCGCCAGATCTCAACAGTAGCGAAGAAGGGTTTTTCAGTAGCATTTTTTGAGGCAATATTAATTCTTGTCTTCTAACAGATCAATCAACTTACAGATAAAAATCGCGCATCCAGCTTATCCTGAGTTGACACTTTAAGCACCAATAGACTAAGTGTTAACGCCGCAAACTCTCGCATAGCTCAGTGGTAAAATGCCTGCTTGTGGTCGAAGCAACCCGGGTTCGATCCCAGCCGATAGCTTTTTATTCATACACTTACTACAGTATGTCCCAGCACTTATTAAATTTGTAAATTGAATTCATATGGGCGGATTAATGCATTAAACATGGAAAATTCCAGCCACTCGCCTTCACTAAGCTGATCTGCCGAATTACAGTAATTCGTCTTGTTTCGCTTACTGTGGCCCTTAAAAAAATTTACTAAAAAGCTCTCGAATAAATGAAACAGACTATAGATCAATGCATGCTTAATCGGAATCTGTAACTTTATTGTCGAGATAGCTTGTATATACTTCCCAAGTTGTCTGAAATAGACTATACTCGGGGTTGAATTTTCTCCTCGGCACGGTGTTAACTAACCCTGAGGTTAAATTAGGCCCAGGGTTAGTCAACCCCAGTGTTAAGATAATCCCGAAAGTTTACACCTTTTTTCTGAATGAAATTTAACCTAGGGTTAACTAACCCTCAGGGGTCAAATTATGCAACCCTTAGGGGTTAAGTTAAACAGGTACTTCAAGCATTTAATGTGCACATATTCGTGTGCACATGCCATTACAATGGGGTAAAGTCGGTTGATATTTTGCATTGCACACAACACAAGTATTGATATTTTAAAGAATATGAACAAATCCTAGCATAAGCAAGCACATCACACCTATCACTATTGCAAATTAGTAAAGTTCTGTTCCAACGGCCCATTTTCGCTATATTTCTACTACTGCATTACTTTTTCACTGCACAAATGGCATCTTCAGTTATGCTCTCATAGCGGCTGGTTGTTTTAAACTCTTATTATTGATGTTTAATGTGCTTTCTTTAACATATGCTGCAACTAACAAACTGCCGCAGTCAAGCTAGCCCGTAAAATCTTCTGCTACAATTATAAGTCGTAAAGCAAAAATGGACCGTTTGGAATGGAACAGACTATACAAAAGTGATTAGAATTTTGATGCAGTTAGACGACTTGAAAATGGCAAGTGTCTGATTGTAAATCAATATACGGTAGAATAAATATAGCAACTGCGGCATTACAGTCTGTTCCATTCCAAACGGCTTATTACTTTTACGGTTAAGGTCGTTGATGGCACTTAGTTCGAAGTTTAAAGGGAACAGCCAGCAGCTATGATAGCATAATTGAAGTAAGCCATTTGGCAAGTTATGGTCCGTTTCACATAACTTGTGCATAAATTCTAAGAATTTTCGTCGACGATGTAGGCCGAGGGTTACGATCAGATCAATGCTATAAATCACAATCTGCCAGCTTATTGCCGTAGATAGTTTTAAAATTTATTACCGAACTTGCGTGAAACACACTATAACTAGCAAAGAAAAATGCTCCGATGGAACAAAAAAGATGAATATACTTGGAATTGTGGATTATTAAGGATGTAAAAAGAGGGGACCAGGAAAAAGCTATCTAAAGTCGCAAAATCTGATAAAAATCACACTTTCTCTAAGCAACGCAAAAAATCGAAATATATTCTGCGGCCAACAGATTAAAATAAATATTTAACAATAAAAATGATTGAAAAAGCAGCACGTTAGCTATGCAGTAGCTATGGGAAATGATATTGAGTAAACTAACAGTCTTTCTAAGCCAATTGATTGAAATAGCAAACATTGATGCGTCCAAGACAATTGAAGAAATTGTTGGTTTAAAACAGTAAGAAACGCGTAAGTTGACTTGAAACAAACTAAATGTAGGATACACCAGCATGCCCTTAAGGATCAATCGGCCCCTGCTTTGCTTGCTATAATGCTCATAAGAAATAAAACAACTTCAAATACAATACCACTTAGTTTTCTATCAATCAGGATATGAAGCTAGTCAGCGTTGCTACTTGCCAGCAATTTAAAAAAGTAAACGTTATAGATTTCGTTTATACACTCTTATCTGAAACTTTGAAAATTATTTAAAAAAGACACTTTTTTAGAGGCCGCTAGAATATACTTCGATTTTTTGCGTTGCTTAGAGAAAGTGTGATTTTTAGCAGATTTTGCGACTTTAGGTAGATTTTTCATATTCCCCTCCTTTTTCATCCTTAATAATCCACAATTCAAGTATATTCATCTTTTTTGTTCCATCGGAGCGTTTTTCTTTGCTAGTACCCTACTTTTAATTAGCATGATTTAAGTACATCAGTCAGTAAACACATACAGCAACATGCCACAATAATGACAGCAGTCCAAGAACGCAGAAAACAATATTGTTCTTAAGATCAGCATTATCCTTCTTTAACAAGACAACAGATCAAGGTTTTTCAGCGTAAACTTTACGCAAATATCAAGTGTAAGGAACACTAACGCTCAGATTTGGAAGTAAAATAAATTTATAAAGTATAAACTACATATTAACAAAAAATTAATAGTGCAAAACTTTACCAACTACTAGGTGTAGAGAAAACTAACAGTCAGATTCCCAATTCTGATTTTACGTAGGACATTTTGAAAAAAATTAAGCTTCCGCAAGGCTCTAGAACTAAAGTTAATATGCAGTGTAAACTTTAGACAACCACAGAGTGTAAAGAAGATTTCAGTCGGATTCGTAATTCTGATATTACTCTGATATAACGATCAACGTTTATTAAAAATTAAGACTCCACAATGGTCCGAAGACAAATAAATATCAGATGTAAACCACTTTACACCACTGCTAAGTGCAAACAAACTGGCGTATCACATTTGGTTTATGGTTCATTTTTGAACATGAGATTATGCCCAGACTCATAACCCAGAACTTGGCAGAAAAAAACAAGACTGAAACACGTTTAACTCCCCTATTTTTGACTTTACACCTCCCGAAAAAGCTAAATATTGATGTTAACAAACGCAATTTGCTGTGACGCGTACCCCTTAGAAAGTACTTTATTTTTATCCTTTTCGACCTCGCTCGACTTCTGAACAGAGAAAGTGGCGAACAAAAAAATGAACAAACATGTATTTTCTACTGTCCATCACATTGTAAACTTTGAAAATCTGAACCTAACGCCCAATTGAGTGTAAATAAATTCGGTTCGGGCCAGTTTGTAGCCCTTTGATTTTATTACGTTTGTATGTGCCAAACTTATGTTCCGCAAAATATTTGATATGATTTACCCATCAAAATACGAAAAAAACCTGTTTTTTCGCCTATCTTCCACATCAGATTTCGAACTTTACACTCCCATAAACAACTGAATATTACGTTTATTTTAACGCGGCTTGCTTCGACGTGTAGCTCTTAGGAGTAACTTTCTTCCATTTTATTCAATTCATCCCGACCCGAAAACGTTGGCAGAGAAATCTCGGACAAAATCTGTTTTTTACTTATCCACTAGAGTGTAAAGTTTAAACCCCTGGTACTAACTGCGTATTGATTGTAGAAAAGTTTGCTGATAAGCAATAGCCCTTCATCCGTAGTACATTTCTGTCAGAAAAAATTTCTTAAAACTCATAACCGGAGTTGTTGGCAGACATAAACAAGTCGAAAACTCCGACCAAAATATGTCTTTTCACCACTAGATTTTTGCACTCTTTACACTCCCATTCGAGAACTGAGGCGAATTCCAAAAAACAAAAATGCGTCATCTGCAGAACCTAAATAGATGAATAAGTCAAATGAAGTGCATGCTTTTGCCAGAAGAATTAAAAAAGATGAAAAAGTCAGTAAACAGAAGACTTGAACCTATTGTTCTTTTTTAAATCCACATGCGTGAAAGGATACGTCAGCCATTGCACCAACTCAACTCGCAGCGTGAAGATTTTAGCTTGATTATACTATATTGAAAAATAATCATCTTTTTACTGAAGTTTAAGAATAGTTGCATTTATGATAATAAAAATTTTTATTAAAGACGAGTCAAAAAACCTCTGACATAAGAAAAATCTGATCACACAATATGTAATACGGAGTTATCTAACGGCATTAGAAAATAGATGTATAATTCAAAGTTCACCTCTTCATACCTCAACAAACACTGGCTGTAGAAAAGTTTAAAGGTCAGATTCGTTATTCTGACCTTGACAGAGAACATTTTTTTAAAATTCATCATCCAC
The DNA here is from genome assembly GCA_036768485.1 of Mermis nigrescens. Taxonomy (NCBI): domain Eukaryota; kingdom Metazoa; phylum Nematoda; class Enoplea; order Mermithida; family Mermithidae; genus Mermis; species Mermis nigrescens. The sequence goes on from JAVLUZ010000556.1 coordinate 265,384, forward strand.
GACGCTCTAAACGGAAAAAATTTTTTAAGTGTAAAGTTTACACCTGCGCTAATAAGGCAATATTGATTGTAAAGAAATAAAATAAATTTTGATGTGTAGCGCTTGAGACGAGGCACATTTTAAAGATAATTACCACGTTCTGTCTACTAATTGGAGAATATGGCGAGAAAAATATGTTTTTATCCCAGACTCTTTACAATAGACCGCCTCTAAATTTGAAAATATTAATTTAAAAAATAAAAAGTGCTCCCCTAGATTTTTTGAATCTACCTTTTGAAACCAATCAGACTGCATAGAATGGAAAAATGAGTTAGATATGCTCTTGCACACGAAAACAGTAAAAAACCGTCTAATTTACACTCCTGTGCAACATTATAATGAGTGTAAAGAAATTTTAAGACCAGATTCATAACCTACTAATCAGGAAAAACATTTTTAAAAAAATTGGCCCTCCGCCGATCATTTGAATTTTTGGTGTAAACTTTACACTCACGACTAGCTCGGTCATGAGTGTAAACAAAAACAAAATAGGAGGTATTAAAGTTTTTTATTATCTACCTTTTAAGGAAACCGCACCTTCCAGATGTGTGCCGTTATAGCTGTGAGGAGGGGGACATAAATTTTGCACTCGCTGTGATAAACATATAAGAAAAAAGGATGGCCAAGTATATTATAGGAGCGCTATCGCGCTACCTTTTTTCTTTTTTTAGGTAGCGCGATAGCGCTACCTATATATACTCTGGCCATCCTTTTTTCTTATATGTTTTTCACAGCGAATGCGAAATTTGTGTCCCCCCTCACAGCTATAACGGCACACATCTGAGAGGTGCGGTTTTTTAAAAGGTAGATAATTAAAAAACTTAGTGCTCCCATTATTTTTCTTGTTTACACTCAATACCGAAGCGTGTCGTGAGTGTGTAAGTTTACACCAAAAATTCAAATAATTTGCGGAGGGCCAATTTTTTTAAAATGTTATCCCTAATAGTAGGTTACGAATCTGGTCTTACAATTTCTTTACACTCATTGGTTGTTGTACAGGAGTGTAAATTAGACGGTTTTTTTACAGTTTTCATGTGGCCAAGCATATCTAGCTCAGTTTAACATTCTATGCAGTCTGATTCGGTTTTAAAATGTAAACGGTTAAAAAATCTAGGGGAGACTTTTTTTAATTTTTTTTAAAGTAATATTCTCGAATTTAGAGGCGGTTTATTGTAAGAGTCTGGGACAAAAAATTCTTTCCCTCGCACTTATATTCTCCACTTGGTAGACAAAACGTGGTAGCTACACCTTAAAATGTGCCTCGTCTTAAGCGCTACACGTCAAAATCTATTTTGTTTCTTTACAATCAATATTGCGTTATTAGTGCAAGGTAACAGCTTTACACTGAAAAACTTTTTTCCGCCCGTAGCGTCGTGGATGATGAATTTTAAAAAAATGTTTTCCTAATTAGTAGGTTACGAATCTGGTCTTAAAATTTCTTTACACTCATTGGTTGTTACACAGGAGTGTAAATTAGACAGTTTTTTACTGCTTTCATGTGCAAGAGCATATCTAACTGAGTTTTACATTCTATGCGAGTCTGATTGGTTTCAAAAGGTAGACGGTTATAAAATCTAGGAGAAACTTTTTTTATTTTTCCTTAAAAAGTAATATTTTTGGATTTAGAGGCGGTTTATTGTAAAGAGAGTCTGAGACAAAAAATATTCTTTCCCTGCCGCATTCTCCACTTGGTAGACAAAACGTAGCAACTACCACTAAAATGTGCCTCGTCTCAAGCGCTACACGTCAAAATTTATTTTGTTTCTTTACAATCAATATTGAACGTTATTAGTGCAGGTGTAACTTTACACTGAAAAAATTTTCCGCCCAGGGCGTCGTGGATGATGAATTTTTAAAAAATGTTCTCCGTGAGGTCAGAATAGCGAATCTGACCTTCAAGGTTTTCTACAATCAATACACAGTACCAGGGGTTTAAACTTTACCTCTAGCGGATGAGTAAAAAAACAGATTTTGTCCAAGATTTATCTGCCATCTTTTTCGGTTATGAGTTAAGAAAAATTTAAATGAGATAAAAATAGAGTAACTTCTAAGGGCTACATGTCAGAAGCAAACCGCTTTCAAAAAAGGTAATATTGAGTTGTTTATGGGGGTGTAAAGTTCGAAATCTGAGGTGTAAAATGGGCGAAATAAACAGGTTTTTTCGTATTTAATTGGTTAAATCATATCAAATATTTTGCGGAACATAAGTTTGGCACATACAAACGTACTACAATCAAAGGGCTACAAACTGGCCCAAACCGATTTCATTTACACTCAATGGAGCGTTCGGTTCAGGTTTTAAAGTTTACAATGTGGTGGACAGTGAAAAATACGTGTTTTTCCATATTTTTGTTCGCCACCCTTAAAAAGTACTTTATTTTTATCCTATTCGACCTCTCCCGACTTCTTCACTTCATATTTTTGTTCGCCACCCCGTTAGAAAGTGCTTTGTTTTTATCCTATTCGACCTCTCCCGACTTCTGAACACAGAAAGTTGGAGTGTAAATCAAATTCGGTTTGGGCCAGTTTGTAGCCCTTTGATTGTAGTGCGTTTGTATGTGCCAAACTCATGTTTGTAAACTTTACACTGAAAAATTTTTTGGGAAAAAATCAGTATGTTGTTTTTGAAACAGATGAAAAAAACCGATTGATTGCCCTGATGTACATTCTTGTGCTCAATTTCCATACGCACGTTCACGACCGTTAAGCGCAACGCTTAAGTGAGTCGCCCGGGACCACCTTCCCCTAAAAATTATCATATTTTTCATTCCTTTCCCACACATATTTTCAATCAAAATCCGAGATAGGAAAATGGGCACTCGGGCTTAATGCGACTTGAGTACGAATTGGTATGTGTGTTATCATATCTTACGTGAGTTAAAAGATCATATGTGTGCGTCTCATATTTGTTCCTGTCTCGTTTGTACATACGTTTACCGTAAGCTTTTGCCCATAGGCCTATTGTCGTATTCATAGATCCTTTTCATATCTCTTGGTTCGTGTTGTTACGCCTCTTTTTCCGCGTCAGTTAAAACTGCGTGCGAGCGCAGTTTTGACGGCACTTTAAGATTTTACATTTTACAATTAGTTTTTGAGCTTGAGAGCCTCTCCGCCAGCTTCCGCGCTGAGCGTATCTTTTTTTCTCTTCGTCGCCGTACGTGAGCAGACTCCGTACGTGCCTTTTTATCTGCTTGGCTGCAGAACTCGTTTGTTAGTTTTCCTGCGTAGTGTGCACGCTTCTTTTCACCGTACGCTTTGTTTTTAATCATTCGTGTTTGTGCCAATGGGCATCAGTTGTTGTATGCCTTTGGCAGGGCTTTGTGCCCTTGTTTAATTACATTATTTGATTTTACCCGATTAGCGTAACACGACGGTCAGCAGCATGTATCTTCCATGCTGTCGCTTTTTAATTGCTTCATAATTTTTCTGTCCAAAAAATATTGTAAAAATTAATTATTTAATTAACGATGCTGGGCTCGGTTGAATTTCCGTGCTGTTGAATTCTGTCCTTGTGCTACACTATACTTCTATACTTAGGAACCCTTAATATTTTCAAGCACCGGAATTCGGTCCAAAACAAGTAAAATAATAATCTTTTTGAGCCCTCAATTAGGTTTCCGGGGAACTTACTTTAATTAGGTACTTAATCTCAAAGGGGTTAAATAAGTAAGTTTCACTAGGTACGTGCGTAGAGGGAGGCTACCTTGAATAGGCCGGGCCGCTAACTCCCGAATCGTCGGCTGGTGATAGACCTCCTAAAAAGGGCGAGAACCCCCGTGTGAGCGCATTAGCTTGAGATTCGGGTTAAGTAAGCGAAGTGAACGTAGCTTGCAACTTAACACAACTTCAGTTGCAAGCTATAAATATAAATATATAAATATAAATATATATAAGGACAAATAAATATCAGTTAACACAACTGATATTTATTTGTCCTTGGGCCATTGTGGAGACTTAATTTTTTCATAAACGTTGATCGTAATATCAGAATTACGAAACCGACTGAAAAATTTTTTAAACTCTGTGGTTGTGTAAAGTTTACACTGCCTGTTAACTCAACTCTTGTTCTAGAGCCTTGCGGAAGCTTAATTTTTTCAATGTTCTACGTAAAATCAGAATTGAGAATCTGACTATTAGTTTTCTCTACACCTAGAAGTTGTGTGAAGTTTTGCACTAATCATTTGTTGTTAAAATGTAGTTTATACTACAAATTTATTTTACTTCCAAATCTGAGCGTTAGTGTTCCTTACACTTGATATTTTTGTAAAGTTAATGCTGAAAAACTTTGATCTGTTAAAATAATGTAAGGTTGTCTTGTTTGAAAAGGATAATGCTGATGTTAAGAACATTGTTGTTTTCCGTGTCCTTGGACTGCTATCATTATAATGGCATGTTACTGTATGTGTTTACTGACTGATGCACTTAAATCATACTAATTAAAAGTGGGGTACTAGCAAAGAAAAATGCTCCGATGGAACAAAAAAGATGAATATACTTGGAATTGTGGATTATTAAGGATGTAAAAGGAGGGGACTAGGAAAAATCTACCTAAAGTCGCAAAATCTGCTAAAAATCAGACTTTCTGTAAGCAACGCAAAAAATCGATGTATATTCTGCGGCCAACAGATTAAAATAAATATTTAACCATAAAAATGATTGAAAAAGCAGCACGAGCCAAATGAATGAAATAGCAAACATCCAAGACAATTAGAGACATGGTTGGTTTGAAACAGTAGGAAACGCGTAAGTTGACTTGAAACAGACTAAATGTAGATACACTAGCATGCCCGAAACGATTGTGTGCACTAATGAATCGGCCCCTGCTTTGCTTGCTATAATGCTCATAACAAAATAAAACAACTTTAAATACAATACCTCTTAGTTTTCTATCAATCAGGTGCCAGCAATTTAAAAAAGTAACCTTGATAGATTTCGTACACTCTTATCTGAAACTTCGAACATTATTTAAAAAAGACACTTTTTTAGAGGCCGCAGAATATACATCGATTTTTTGCGTTGCTTAGAAAAAGTCTGATTTTTAGCAGATTTTGCGACTTTAGGTAGATTTTTCCTAGTCCCCTCCTTTTACATCCTTAATAATCCACAATTCCAAGTATATTCATCTTTTTTGTTCCATCGGAGCATTTTTCTTTGCTAGTAGTAGTATATATATATATATATATATATATATATATATATATATATATATATATATATATATATATATATATATATATATATATATATATATATATATATATATATATATATATATATATATATATATATATATATATATATATATATATATATATATATATATAAATACTAAATATATATATACTACCTATACTACCTACAATAGTCTGTTCCACGAAAACTTGTGCTTGGATTGCAATTCTTGAATCAATGTAAATCGATTACAAAAGCGGTTTAAACTGAAGCAGCAATCACGATACTATGCATAGCAATTGATAAGTATATAAATTAATACTATGCAAACTTCTATTACAGTAAACTACCTAGAAATCACTTTTGTAGCAGCTTGCTGAGTATCTGAAAATACAATTCTATGCACAAGGTTCCGTGAAATATACTATAATACAGTAATAAGACATTAGTGAAAATGGACTGGAATGGAATAGACTATACTTTAGGACGTTTTCGTATGCATTTTTAATTTATTCAAAAAGCTCAAAGTTAAGTGAAACAGACTATATACACTAACTACTCTGCAAGATGAGTGGTAGTTAATCAATGCTCATGACATGTTTCTATATTTAGAAAACGGAAATCACTACATTAGCGTATGAAAGTAAAGCGATCAATTCGATAAATTTTAGTTGCTTGTGTAGGAAACAAGTTATTCCTTGACCTCAAATAACTCTGTGAATAATTAGAGCACTTACTTACTGTAGGGTTGTATTGAATTGAAGAGACAGACATAAACGAAATAGGAAAAGACGATAGATAAAATCGACACTGACTGACTGGCTATAATCGAAGCATCTTTTTCTACATATTGATTGTTTTGTGGACCAGATTAGTACGATGTGGGAAAAATTTGAGCTTGCTATGCATCGTTGGAAAGTTTTCCCTATTTCTTGTAGTAAAAATGCATTCTTAAAAGGATAAGATTCAAAATTTTACTGCTTTTCGGGCCTAATTTATAATTCTTTACCTAATACTCTTTTGATAATTATCGCGGCGTAATTGATAATTTACGATCTTACGATCTAATGCAGTTTTAATTACGATTACTTAAGATTGGCTTGACTAAGGTTGCAGCTAACATTTTGCGGGCAGTAATTATTTGCAGTCAACTGCAGGTAATATACCACACAATGTAAAATTATATGCAGTCAAAAACCAGCGGCCTAGACTGCAGGCATTATAGCACACAATGTAAAATTATATGCAGTCAAAAAACCAGCGGCCTAGACTGCAGGTAATATAGCACACAATGTGATATTATATGCAGTCAAGTTGAATGCTTATCGATATGGGAAGCTGGCGCTTTGCTCGCATTTCAACCTGTAGTAGATGGTTTTAGAAGGCACTTCTATTTGAGATGGTCTGACAGATTTGCTTCCTCACTAGGGAATATTTTTTTGCGCTGCAAGGGTAGCACACTCAATAGCTGCCCAGTCACCCATTAGCGCTTGTTGATGGGCCAGCGTTAGCTCTGAGGCATACATACCTACCTACATACACACATATTTGATCAATCCGGAATAAAGTTATATACATACATACATACTACAGACTAGCACTATCACAGCCAATTAGTCTTATGATGTCAGTTTTATACCGTGTCTCCCGAGGGGCAAAGCTATAACATCGCCTATGTTATAGCATAGGCGCAGGGGCTCAGAATCTGCTCCTGGATTTTCTCAGGGAGCAATGCTGCAGCATAGGTTGTATTGTAGCATAGGGGCCTGTCCCAACCTGCCCGGGGAGGGGGCACACGCAAGCCCAGGGCTGGGAGGGGCAAATTTCCAGGGATGAAATTTCCTGGGGGAAAATTGAAAGAGCTATAATTCAAGAACCAGCGGCCAGATCGGACTAAAAATTCCAGAGTCTGTTAAGTATATGTTAGGTATGCTACGTACAAAATTTTAGCGCGCAACCCACAGTATACCAGCATTAGTTTACAATTTTGCATAATTCAAGAACCAATGGCCGGATTTTGTTCAAATTTTCATGACATGATGTATATAGGCGGGTCATGCTATGCACAGAATTTCAGTGCGCAAGCCTACAGTATACCAGTTTACTTTACACTTTCTCATTTGGTACTATAATTTCAGAAATAGAGGGCGGATTGGGCTGATTTTTTCATAGTGAGGTGGGTTTATGTTGCACATGTTATCTTATTGTTATCAACATGTAATCTACAGTGTGCCGATTATAGTTTACACTTCCTCATATAGAACGTAAATCAAGAATCAATGGCTGGATTTTGTTCAGATTTTCAGGATATGATGTATATAGGCGAGGCATGCTATGTATAGAATTTTAGCGCGCAGCCTACGGTATACAAAATTACTTTACACTTGCTCAAATAGTGATATAACTTTAGAAATAGAGGGCGGATTGGGTTAAAATTTTCATAGTAGGGTGGGTTTATGTTGCATGTCTTATCCTATCGTTATCAGCATGTAATCTACAGTATGCCAATTTTTAGTTTACACTTCCTCGTATAGCACCATATTTCAAGAACCAATGCTTGGATTTTGTCCAGATTTTCAGGATATGATGTATAGAGGCGAGGCATGCTATGCATAGAATTTTAGCGCACAGCCTACAGTATACCAATTTACTTCACACTTGCTCAAATAGTATTATAACCTTAGAAATAGAGGGTGGATTGGGTTAAAAATTTCATAGAAGGGTGGGTTTATGTTGCATGTATCATCGTATTGTTATCAGCATATGATCTACAGTATGCGGATTTTAGTTTACACTTCCTCATATAGCACCATATTCAAAGAACCAATGCTGTGATTTTGTTCAAATTGTTAGGATATGATGTATATAGGCAAGGCATGCTACATATGGAATTTCAGCGTGCAGCCTACAGTACACCAGTTTACATTACACTTTCTCATATAGCACTAAATTTCAATAACTAGAGGGCAGATTTGGCTCAAATTTTCAAAGTACGTTAGGTTTACTTAGGTATGCTATGTACAAAATTTTAGCACACAACCTACAGTATGCTTATACTTTTTACACTGTCTTTACAATGCTTAGTTTTTTGCCAGCACTTGTCTAATGATGCCATTAGGGGTTATTTTTGCCCAAAAATAAGCAACCAGTGTAGGCGAACATTGCTCAAATTTAATTATCATGCAATTTTGAGCTTCTCAAAGTTTATCAGAAAATACCTGAAAAGGGCGATCTTTGCCTGCTGCCATGTCATCAGTATTGATCTAAAAATTTGCAAAGTTTGGAATATTTTTTGTAAAGCTTAAAAAAACATTTGTCAAGCGATTAATTAAGAATAGAGCTAGCTGATGCAATAGTTGGTAGTAAACGAAACATACTTAAAATAATATTTGTATACCTGCTGAAATCAGCGAACGGACTAAACCTATTGTAAGTATGGGAGTAAGTAAAAGAGGAAAAACCACCTTGCTGTATTATAACATCTTTCTTTTGCTTTGTAGTTGCCTGCTTTTTGTTTACCAGGTATCTTATTTGATTCTCATATCTTTGAAGTGAAGTTTATTTATATCCTTCTTATCAAAAGGAATATTACAATTCAGAAAGTTGTTTGCACAGTCACAAAGAGGCTGGTTTTCCATGAAGCACCACTCAAATCTTTTTGATTTTAGTATCAATCAGGCATGCTCTATTCTCAATTAATCGCTTGACAAATGTTGTTTTGCCTGACTTTGTTGGTCCTGAAACAAGGCAAAGATAAAAAAACAAAAAAATAAAATGTAAAATACAATACAATAAAAAATACAATAAAAAATAAAATACAAAATACATAAAATACAAGCAAAGCAAAGATGGCACAATACAATTATTTGAGATTTCCAGGAATTGTATTTTGACTACCTCAGGCAAAATTAGTGAATTTCGAATCGGGTAAAATTGTATGTGTTGGAGCTAAAACAGTGAAAGATGGTGAAAGTGCTATAAAAGCAGCTGTAGATGCATTAAATGCTAGAAGTGATGATTTAAAGGTGAAACCCCATATGTTTGCAGGTTCGGCAAATTTAGGGTTCCGCATTGATCTTTACAAATTTTATGAGCTGGTGAAAAGAAAATGCATGTTTGAAGTAGGTATTTTTCTATTTTTATATTTTGAAGTATTTTTCCTGGCTTAATATACAAATTCAGAAATATAACATTTTTGCTGTTCACCAGCGGAAAATTGATCCTTACAGGTGCAAAACAGGAGCATGAGTTGCACAGAGCATATAAAATAGTTTCAACAATGCTTGAGAAATGCAGATTAGATACATAATATTTCAAACTTTACAAAAATTTTCCAAATTTTACAAAAAATATTCCAAACTTTACAAGAAATATTCCAAATTTTACAAAAAAAATTCCAAACCTTGCAAAAGTACTCATGCTTAAGCATGTAAAATTAATTCCAAACACAGGTGGGCAATGCCACGCCACCTGCACCACCGGGTGGCGCCAGAAGGCACTTCAGTACCTTCAGAACCCCAGCTGGGTGGCGCCAGAAAAAACACTTTTTGATGGGGGGTGGGAGAGGGGTAGAATTTTTTAACCCAAAAATAATAAAGTGAGAAAATGATATAACCAACTAACCAGCCATCCAACCAACCAACTAACCGGCCAACCAACAAGCCTACTAGCCAACCAAACAACCAACCAACCAGCCAAACAACCATACAACTAACCAACTGGCCAAACAAACAACAAACCAACCAACTAGCCAACTGCTCAACCAACCAACCGATCAACCAAACAACCAACCAACCAACCAACCTCAACAAGGGACCCCGGTACCTTCAGAACCAAAATCCATTGCCCAGGTATGATTCCAAATTTTACAAAAAAATTTCTAAAGTTAAAAAAAAAATATTCCGAACAGAGACGCCGAGTGGTTAACAGTTGGAGAGACGCCGAGTGGTTAACACTTAAACCTACGGATTGCAAGGTTCTAGGTTCGAAACCACGTTGACGCTGTTCTTTTTGGCAGGCCAACCCAGCCTTTCATCCCTCCGGGGTCGATGAATGGGAAGCTGCACTTGTGTGGCGGAGGTTAAAGCCCTTGGGAGTCGCGACCCCTTGCGGTATCTCAGCGAGAAACACGTCTCTGATGTGCAGGTAATACCCACTGTGGGTGAAAAGCCGTTCCTTTAACCTTTAACCTTTAACAAAAAATATTCCAAATTTTACAAAAAATTTTTTCAAGCTTTACAAAAATATTCCAATTTTTGCAAATTTTTAGATCAATACTGATGACATGGATGAAGTTATGTTTTCATCAATGAATTTTGTGTGGAGGTTTGTAAAGTAAAACCTAGCTTCAGGGCTTAAAAATTTCCACAAGTTGAACAGCAGGCAAAGATCGCTCCTTTTTCAGGCATTTTCTGATAAACTTTGAGAAGCTCGAAATTGCATGATAATTAAATTTGAGCAATGTTCACCTATACTGGTTGCTTATTTTTGGGCAAAAATAACCCCTAATGACATCATTAGACAAGTGCTGGCAAAAAACTAAGCATTGTAAAGACAGTGTAAAAAGTATCAGCATACTGTAGGTTGTGTGCCAAAATTTTGTACATAGAATACCTAAGTAAACCTAACGTACTTTGAAAAATTTGAGCAAAATCTGCCTTCTAGTTCTTGAAATTTAGTGCTATATGAGAAAGTGTAAATGTAAACTGATGTACTGTAGGCTGCATGCTGAAATTCCATATGTAGCATGCCTTGCCTATATACATCATATCCTAACAATTTGAACAAAATCACAGCATTGGTTCTTTGAATATGGTGCTATATGAGGAAGTGTAAACTAAAATCCGCATACTGTAGATTACATGCTGTTAACAATAAGATGATACATGCAACATAAACCCACCCTACTATGAAAATTTTAACCCAATCCGCCCTCTATTTCTAAGATTATAATACTATTTGAGCAAGTGTAAAGTAAATTGGTATACTGTAGGCTGCGCGCTAAAATTCTATACATAGCATGCCTCGCCTCTATACATCATATCCTGAAAATCTTAACAAAATCAAAGCATTGGTTCTTGAAATATGTTGCTATCTGAGGAAGTGTAAACTAAAATCGGCATACTGTAGATTACATGCTGATAACAATAGGATAACACATGCAACACAAACCCACCCTACTATGAAAATTTTAACCCAATCCGCCCTCTATTTCTAAAGTTACATCACTATTTGAGCAAGTGTAAAGTATATTGGTATACTGTAGGCTGCGCGCCAAAATTCTATGCATAGCACGCCTCGCCTATACATCATATCCTGAAAATCTGAACAAAATCCAGCCATTGGTTATTGATTTACGTTCATATATGAGGAAGTGTAAACTTAAATCGGCATACTGTAGATTACATGTTGATAACAATAAGATAACACATGCAACATAAACCCACCCTACTATGAAAATTTCAGCTTAATCCGCCCTCTATTTCTAAATTTATAGCCCCAAATGAGAAAGTGTAAAGTAAACTGGTATACTGTAGGCTGCGCACTGAAATTATGTGCATAGCATGACTAGCCTATATACATCATGTCATGAAAATTTGGACAAAATCAGGCCATTGGTTCTTGAGTAATGCAAAAGTGTAAACTAATGCTGGTATACTGTTGGTTGCGCTCTAAAATTTTGTACATAGCATACCTAACATATACTTAACAGACTCTGAAATTTTTAGTCCGATCCGGCCGCTGGTTCTTGAATTATAGCTCTTTCAATTTTTCCCCCGGGGGGGAATTTCCCTGGAAATTTGCCCCTCCCCTGGCCCTGGGCTTGCGTGCGCCCCCTCCACAGGCAGGTTGGGGCAGGCCCCTATGCTACAACACAACCTATGCTGCAGCATTGCTCCCTGAGGAAAGCCAGGGAGCAGATTCTGAGCCCCTCCGCCTATGCTATAACAGGCGATGTTATAGCTTTGCCCCCTAGGGAGACACGGTATACAACTGACGTCATAAGATTAATTGGCTGTGATAGTGCTAGTCTGTGTATGTATGTAGTTATAAATTTATTCCGGATTGATCAAATACGTGTGTATGTATGTATGCCCCAGAGCTTAAGCTGGCCCAACAACACGCGATAATGGGTGACTGGGCAGCTATTGAGTGTGCTACCCATGCAGTGCAAAAAATATTCCCTGGTGAGGAAGCAAATCTGCCAGACCATCTCAAATAAAAGTGCCTTCTAAAACCATCTACTACAGGTTGAAATGCGAGGAAAGCGCCAGCTTCCCATATCGATAAGCATTCAACTTGACTGCATATAATATCACATTGTGTGCTATATTACCTGCAATCTAGGCCGCTGGTTTTTGACTGCATATAATTTTACGTTGTGTGCTATATTGTCTGCAGTCTAGGCCACTGGTTTTTGACTGCATATAATTTTACATTGTGTACTATATTGCCTGCAGTCTGAGCCGCTGGTTTTTGACTGCATATAATTTTACATTGTGTGCTATATTGCCTGCAGTCTAGGCCGCTGGTTTTTGATTGCATATAATTTTACATTGTGTGCTATATTGCCTGCAGTCTAGGCCGCTGGTTTTTGACTGCATATAATTTTACATTGTGTGCTATATTACCTGCAGTTTACTGCAAATAATTACTGCCAACATTTGCGCCGAACACGTTAATTTTCTGCCTTTCGCGCTAATTAAGTCGGTTTGTTTTCTGAACCTATTACCTGTCTAAAAATGTGCGAATCGAATAAAAAACGGGCGAAATGTGAAAATTTTCGGGCGCTTCGTGCGACTAAAAGTCAACTATTATTTCAAAAATGGGGTAAGGGAATTTTCTGACTTTGGGCCTTGGAGATAGGAGGACAGGCCCGTATTCAAAAGCCTTATAGGGGGACGTGCCTTTACCCCCCCCCGAAATGAAATCTGAGAATGATTTTCTCATCTTATTATTTTCTTTTTTAGCCAAAAATCGCAAAAAAATTTAGTGCTTCGCGCCGAATTTCACAGTTCTAATTAGAATCTATGTAGTACCAAGCGCTTGGGTTTAAAAACTCCATTTTTAGTCTTTTATACAACCTTAAGCGTATTTTGCATCTATGTCTTCTATTCTTAACAGGTTTTCTGCAGAAAATTAGATCTCTTCAAGAAGCTTGGCGATGATTATGATTATGCTGTTGAAGTTTTGAATATTTTTAGGGCGAATTCAGAACCGTGATTCGGCTGGTTTTGAAGAACTTTTGAAGTAACGACTCAAAATTAATGGGCTTTTGGGCGCTTTAAAGCGCCACCCTAGACCAGACGCGTTCTTGGGGGTTGACCTCCCAGAATGGCAACTGACCCCCACCCCACAAAATTGCTGCGACCCCCAGAATTATCGATTTTTTGTAAAAGTTGGTAAAAGTGCATTTTCAAGCGTTTTTAGCCCATTTTTGGCTCGAACATCTCCAATTTTCGGCGCTTCGCGCCATACACACATTTTTTGATCGTATTTTGTTCAATTTACTCAATTTTCTTAAATTTTTTCGAAATTTTTTAAAATGTTTTTATGTTCTAGAAAGCACAAGCATTGTCTGAAACGTCAAAAATCAGTGTTTATGACGTAAACCCATCGTTTTTTAGCCCAAAAAGTACACTTCTTAAAAAATTTTTGAGCCTGACCCCCCATAATTCTCATGCTGTACATGTATGCTCTAGAGCCCCATCCCATCCAAAGCCAAAATTATCCGCCTTTAATGCTAATTAATCAGGTACATATGAGTCCAGCTGTTTTATAGTTAATGTCTGAAATTCTCATTCGAGCTGAGTAGGGTAAAAATGGAAAATTTTTGAAAATGTAAAGCAACTTCTCAAATATTAGGAAAATAAAAGTATGGTTCACAATGTGAACTAACGGTCAGGAAAAATGATGAACCGAGGTCGTGTTATTTCGCGTGATGAGGAGTAGTTATTTTTACAGCGCAGCTGAATGTCTGTGACGAAAAAATACTCGTTTTATTGGAAGCACTATGAAGAATTCAGGCTGCTTAAAGGTTTTGATCACATTTTAATATGATATTGATGACATTGATTGATTTAGTGCGCTTGAAGTGCTAAATTTACGCCCATTTCTATTAAGTCAATTTCAAACGAAAGAGAGACTAACAACGATGGTTGACCGGTTAAGTAAGTTCTGATGTACACGTATATATGTGTTAGTGGCAACTGCATTTCGGTCCTAATGTTTGCTTTGATATTAGAATGAAGCAGGCTAAAGGAGTATAGGTAAAATAGATACCTTGCCTAGTATGATAAATGATGTGCTGAAGGCAAAGGCTATTTTTACATGTGAAAAGACTTGAGGGCTGTTTTCTGAGGGGGGAGCAAAAGTGGTATTGTTGATAATTTTTTAAAACACCAGCATTAATTTTCTTTTCTATGTACTTTTGATTCTTAATGCCCTAAATTGAGTTTGCAGGCTTAAACATCGACGTTTTACTGCGGATGTGGTGTATATAAATTTATTTATCTTTAAATTTTTAGTTGGGACTTTTTATTTTGTACTATAAATCCCCATTTTTTCATATGTGCAAGAAAAAATTAATTCCATTTGCACAGATACGCACTCTTTGCCTTGCAAACATAAAGGATACCTCATTTCCAGAAATTTCAATTGCATGGATGCAAAGAATAAAAAATTTTTGTTTGCACAAAATGTTTTTCTTTTGCAAGAGGCAAAATAAAAAACCCTGTTCCAACCATTAAGTGAGTTTATAAACTTGTGTAAATCATTGGTAAAAAGACTGTATATACGGCTTGAAATTATTATATCAAAAATTTTCTTGCGATTTCCGCCTTATTAATCAATTTCTATATATTTTTATCGAACCCCATAGATGGGCAAGGTAGAGGTGGTCAAAGGCAAACATTTAAAGGCTCAAAATTCTGGGAGGGGGAGGTAAATGACCTCCATTTTTTGGCCTGAAAAGCCTAAAAACGGCCTAAAAATTCGATTTTTTCCAAAATGGGGGAGTCTTTAACTTTGGGGGAGGGGGCTTTGATTTTGGGATCCTTCCATTCCCTTTTTGCATGCATGGTCAGAGGGAAGGGGGGGGTGAAATCCAAAAAATAGCCATGTAGTGAATTGTGTTAATTTTTCATGTACAGAATCTCTTTGTAAATGTACAAAGACGGTCTTAAAAGTAAAAAATGGTGTAAATGTTTATTTTGAGGTAAAATAATACGGTACAGTAGCACGCCATGCGCGGTAACTGGGTCTCCTCACCCTTCTTAATAGAGCTTCGTCAATTTATGCGATAGAAATACAAAAATTTATCTATACGGCACGAAGCGCTGGAAAATTTTGGTACTCCTACCCTTTTCAGGTATAATTTTTCTTTTTTCACAACAATCTTTAAAATTGTCCTGCCCCACCTTCCCTTTTTTCGAAATCGCCTGACAGTACCTGATTTTCTGCAACCTGAAATAGAGGTAGTATTCCCCTCACCCGCTATGCCTATGTGTACAAATCCCGAATTTTACAAAATTGTAGCAGTTAGCGTCGAACAATGCAGTTCTTACTCAAAAATGGAACGAATTCAAATGTCTGTGTAAAATGACTGCGCAGAGAATAGTTGTTAAGTAACATAAAATTGGTACACAAACATGTATGGTTGACGAATGCGTTTTTCACATTTATTCATGCAATAGTACTTATTTCCCATTTTTTAGCTGTTTGTTTAACTTTTTTCTTATCGCTGGCGTTTTAAATTGAAACGTCAAGCACTTACAAGAGAGATTAAAGGCGAGTTTCCCTCTATGAATTCGCTTGATTTTTAGGATTAGGCGTAGTAAGTGCATCAACGATTGGCCAGAATTTTGTTGTCAGTGTAAAACAATTTTATGTAATGAACTGCGGCATGGGACATCCCTCAGTCGTGAAACCTCAGGCAATCAGCACGCTGATATATATCGGATTTTCAATGATTTTACGCAGAAAAATATGGACTAAGTATATACCTGACGAGACGAATAAGCTCTTTTCTCCTTTGCTTGAGATTAAAATTAACTTATTTGTTTAAATGTACTACGCTTAGTTCATAAAAGCCTTCGCCATTCATTCATAAATTCAATAACCTTTCGGCAATTTCTGTAGGAGTCACTTTTAATTCTATACTACAAATTTTTCCAGCTTTTTGAGTCCAGCTTTATGTGTAACTTTAATTTAGATGATTAGTATTAAAAAGACGTTTGGCCAGACATGCACGACGGGGCGCTTTAGGGGGGTCTATTTAGACCCAAGAATGTAAAACTGGCAAATTTTCTTTCTGGAAAAATGAGGCAGAATGAAGGGAAAATACCGATGATAATGAAAAGTCTTCTGAGTAAGTGCCTGAAATTGACCACAAACTTCAGATTAAATTAGTACAAAGATTAAAATAGTTTTATCGCTCTGTTAGTATTTATTCCAGTTTTTGGCGTTATTTTGGCCCAAACAAGCTCAATTTTCCACCTTCCCCCTTAGAATGGCTGACCGACCATACTGTGCATCTATGGCGTCAGCCTTTGGGCCACAAATCATAAGAAAAACAGAAACAGTGCTGGAACGCATTCATACTTTTTGCGTATTATTTCATTACATTTTTAATGGAATATTATTTTCAGTAAACAGCGAAGCGAATGCTAGGCGGATAGCCACAGTTGAGCATTGCTTTGGAGCTTCTGGCGTCGTAAGAATACATTTAAGTGCATTATCGATTGAAATGAATTATATCTATGTTGTTTTAGAATTTGGCCATACCAGGCCGTGTATTAGTTGGAGAAGGAAATCTTACGAAAATGTGCCGGAAAAAGCCAAAACCTAGACAGTTCTTTCTATTCAATGATATCCTAGTGTATGGCACAATTTTACTATCAAAACGCAAGTATCACAGGCAACATATAATTCAATTGGATAGTCTTGAATTGCAGGATCTGCCAGATGAAGAAGGTACAATTAAATTTATAATAGGTATGGTAAAAGTGAATGTACTTATATGTAAAAAATAAGAGTATTACGTTTTGAATAGAAGATGGTATGGTAAAGTTTTAAACCCCAAAATGATTGTTTTATGGCTAAGATGGATTTGGTACCTACCTACTCAGATGCCATACATGGGCAAGGTAGAGGTGGCCAGAGGGGGGGGTGAAATCCAGAAATAATTATGTACTAAATTATGGTCAATGTTTTTTGTACAAGGTCGCTTTGTACATGTACAAAGACGGTCCCCAAAAGTCATTGCGCATCCAGTACATGTAAATTTTAGGGGGCTATTCTATGGTACAGTTGCGCGTTCTGTACGTTAAACTGGATTTATTGACCCTTATTAGGGAAGCTTATCAAATTTATGGGTAAACAAATTTATCAATATGGCGCAAGGCGTCGGTAAAATTCTGATATTTTTACCGTTTCAGGCAGAATTTTCCGTCCTTCTCCTCAGTAAGCTCAAAAATTGTCTTGCAGTACCTTTCGTTTTCTCACAATCGCCTGATAATACTTATTTCCCAAAACCTCAGGTAGGGGTTATACCAGACATGTAATAGGGGGACGGGGTATCCACCCACCCACAGTTGTTGTCCCCCCATTTCCCCTAAGTCGGAAAATTTTTGATCGCCCCCTCCGACTTTTTGGAAAAACTTGCGATTTTAGGCCGTTTTTTGATGTTTTTAGTCGTTTTTGGCGAAAAATTGGAGGTCATTTACCCCCCCCCCCACTCCCCCTAAAAATGGCCAGACCCCCTGTTTAAATCTCCAGCCGTTACATGTATGGGGAATACCCCCTGTCTCTCCCCCAAGCTCATTTGCGTTAGATACATAACAATCGGACAATAACAATTATTTTTTTCGCTATGCTCAACAATGTTTAAGAGCAAAGATAAGGAGGATGCATTTAAGTAATCTACTTGTTAATCTTGTTTGTCTTTGTTTTTGTGCGCTGTTCACCCACATTCATATTTATCATTTAGATATGGCTTAGCATGTGATAAATTCATTAAATTAATCGTTTCAATGGAATCTCTTTTTTAGAAAGAGCTGAAAAATACGTAGAGAATTTACTTTTCCAACTTATTATAGATGCACAAGGTTAAAGTCAGCAGGAATAGTTGTAAAATCCCAGAAATCGAGAGCAGTAAATTTAACATTCATGCTTTTTTGCTAGTCAAATGACGAAAATGGTCAAAATAGCTACATAAAAGGTTTTATGCGGAATATCACGTTTTTTAGCACTTTCACCCCATTTTAACTGCATTATATAGTTATAAAAGATAAAAAAATGGGTCGAAAATTGAAGGCCATCCAGTCCCCTTCTCTCTCTAAAAATGGCCGACAACGTCCCTTCCCCCGCCTCCCAAAATTTTGAGCTGCTACCACACATGGGCGTGGGGGGGTTTGGGGGGTGGTATGCACCCTCCCCAGAAGTTGAAATACCCCCTCCTGAAATCAAAATACCCCCCCAGAAAAAATTTTTTTCTGCTTTTTCAGCAATTTTTTGATGCCATTGGATAGTGCTCGATGAGAAACGTCGAAAAATGGTGTTTTTTTCGCCATACGACCACTTTTAAGACCATTTTTCGACCTTTAAAAATTTTTTCACCCCCTCCAGAAATTTTTCACCCCCAGAATTTTGGTGCTGCCCACCTATGGCTGCTACCTCTGTCTTTATCTATTCATATATCCTTCAATGAAGAAAAGTGGGCTGTTTTTTGTACAAGAAGTGTCATGTGCATACGTGTTCTAGGTGAATGACCCTGAAATGGTTGTTGACCTCCCGCAAGCTGCGATCCCCAGAATATCGATTTTTCTTTTAAAATAATCGTATATGTGTTCTGTTTTGGGCGGTTTCGGCCAATTTTTGGCTCTAAAATGTCAAATTTTCGGTGCTTCGTGCCATTTACTCTATTTGGACTTTATTTTGTTCAATTTACTAAATTTTTTAAAAATCTTGTTTTACAAAGAAAAAGCATCATCATAAACAAGCATCATCATAAACGTCAAAAACTGTTTTTGACGTTAGATACCGATCTTTTTAGCCTAAAAAAGATTTTATAAAAATTTTGTAGGGGCTGAACCCCAAGATTCTCCACGCTATTCTTGTTTGGTTTTAGGCTATAAGTACATCAAAAAAGTTAAGGATTCTTCGACCAAAATCGGTCGCCTCCCATTATCTTGAAACTTTGATTTCTCTACCTCATCTTCTTTTATACAAAAACTCGCTTTTTCACTGACTTTTTTGCTATTTTAGGGCAAAAATAGACAGCCGGCTGTCTGTAAAAATAGGGCACTCTCACCACGTGAAAATTTAGGGTTAAATATAAATTTAAATAACCAATTTTGAATTTAAATTTCAAACTTTTATAAAGGAATTCAAAAACTTAAATATTTAAGCGTTAGATGCTTGTCTGCAGAATACTGCGCCATACGTCAAGATTATGTCTCTCACGTCAATATTTTGTAAACAAAAGTCCGATGAATTTTCGTATTTATGAAGAACATGCTTCTTAGGCCTCATGTACGGTTGGCAAATCAAGACGCCTACAAAGTCGTTTAATGTGTATGCGGCAACGAGCGGCGAAAAACGAGAATGGATATCACATATTGAACGTTGTATTGACGATTTATTACATAAGAGTATGCTGATCCACATTTCAAACTTTTACGAGTATGAACCAGTGTTTTTTTTGTACAAGTTCCGTTTAACATATACAAAGGTGGTCCCTAAAAGTCTTTGTACATTTTGTACACTTAAATTTTTGGGTACTATAATATGATACAGTAGCTATTTTAGTGTGGCAAAAACAGAGTTGTCGACCTTTGGTAGTGTATTTTAGCTAATTTCTGGGTTTCTGAGGGCAAAAATCACTAATAATCGTCTCAAAACGACGCGAAGCGCCAAAAATTTGACATTTTTCCTTTTAAAATGCAATTTCTGACATTATAATGATATATATAACACAATGTGCCGGAAATTTTTGCAAATTCCAAACCTTTTTTGCAGTATTTGTCTTCCCAAAAATCTTTGTACATGTACAAAGACGGTCCCCAAAAGTCTTTGTACATCGGGAAAAATCTTTGCCGAATACAAAAAAAACTGGTATGAACATGTTTTTTTCGTATTCTGAACACTGGTTTTTTGAACGAGACAAAGATTTTGAGGATCGTGCAAAGGTTTTCGGAGCCATCTTTGTACAATGTACAAAGGCTTTTTAGGGTAAAAAGATGGAAATTTTACCGCTTTCTTGGAGTATTTTGTAGCAAAATTTCTGAAAATTTGCGTCGCTTCGCGCCAAATATCGTAATTACGATCTAAATTCGTTTTTGTTCATGTGTTTACTCAAACATTGTTTTTTAGATGTATAAAATATCAAAATCACATTTGTTCATCATACATGCACAGCATGGGAATTGGGGGTATGTGTAATTTTGAAGTGCCTTTTGTGAGCCTAAAAATGGTGGGCACGCGTCAAAAACATCGTTTTTTTGCGTTTATTATAATTCTTTATCTTTCTAGAGCATGATTTCACAAAAAAATCGAAAAAATAAAAAAGTGGAATGAATCGAACAAAATATAGATAAAACATGAGTATATATATGTATATACATGGGCCTAGGCAGGAGGGGGCGGGGGGGCGGCCGCCCCCCTTCCTCTTATAGCCCAAAAATAATTTTGGAAAGGTAAGGAAATGCATGAAAATTGGCATCATTTTATCAAAAATTCTCAAAATTTTCGGCGCTTCGCGCCGTAGAATCATTATTTTCGTTCATTTAGGCCCAAGCGCGGCCAAAAAACGTCATTTTTTATACCTTATCAGGAGAAAATAAAAATTTTTCGAAAAAATTGAATGTTATGAGCTTAACGGATAGAGCATGTTCGCAAACGTCAGAAAGTGCACTTTATTTGGCGCCCCGACGACCATATCCCTAAATATAGGGTCACCAATTTTGGACCGCCCCCTTAGAAAAATCCTGCCTACGCCCCTGTGTATATATGTATGTATTAGACATGTGCCGGTTAACCGGAACCGGCTGGAACCGACCATTTTTTTGGAACCGGAACCGAGAACCGATTTTTTGATATTCTAAGAACCGGAACCGATTTTTTGATTTTCTAAGAACCGGAACCGGTCTTTTTCGGAGTCGGTTCTCGGTTTTTGAAATTAGAGTCAAAAATCGAACTTCATAAAATTTATTGAAGACATGAAGCAGCAATTCAACCTATTATTACCCAAAAATTTACAGACTAAAACTTAGTATTGTTCCGAGTAAATTATATTTTAAAAATAACAGTCGTTCTCCTTTTTCGCCATGTAGCCTGTTTCTGAGAGGGTCGTAAATGATTCCAGCGCAACTGAACAGCTGTTCCGATGGAACGCTTGTAGCTGGCGCTGCAAGCAGGGGCGAATCTGAGGGGGCGGGGGGCCGCCCCCATTTGCCAAAAATATTTGGCGAGATAGAGAATGGATATACAATTTGCAATTATTTTTTGGCCCTCAGTGACCATAATTTCTCAAATTTTTCGGCGCTACGCGCCGGATGATACTTATTAATGACATTTATTTACTTCCTTCGCCACCTGGAAGCCATTTTCTGTCCATGTAGGTTTCAAAACAATTTTAGCAGCAGAAACAGCTATTCTTGCATAGTTTTCTTCTATTTTCTATTAAAAATTTCGATGTCTCGCATCAAATGCTATAAATACAGTAAATCAAGCTGTAAATCATGCTTCTCGACGTCTATCCGTCTTAATCTCACAAATTTTCCGGCGCTTCGCGCCACGGTTTTTTGTATTCGGCAAAGATTTTTCCCGATGTACAAAGACTTTTCGGGGCCGTCTTTGTACATGTACGAAGATTTTTGGAGAGACAAAAATTACAAAAAAGGTCTAAAATTCGCAGAAATTTACGGCGCTTCGCGTCGAAATGACTGATTGTGTGCTCTTTTTATCTTTATAATGGCAGAAACTGCATTTCGAAAGGTAAAATGTCAAGTTTTTAGGCGCTTCGCGCCGTTTTAAGACGATTCTTAGTGATTTTTGCCCTTGGAGACCCATAAATTAGCTGCAATACACTACCAAAAGTCGAACAACTCTGTTTTTACCACACTAAAATCGCTACTGTATCATATTATAGTACCCAAAAATTTGTGTGTACACAATGTACAAAGACGTTTGGAGATCACCTTTGTACATGTCAAACGGACCTTGTACAAAAAACTGCTTCGCGCCAGAATTCTGATAAAGTCAAAGAATTTTAGTGATTTTTAGCACAAAATTATCGAAAATTTTAAAATTTTAAGAAAAATATTGGGTCAAAAGTGATTTAATGTAAAAGTATACATTGTAAAACGCCGAAAAAAACGCTGTTTCGCGCATTAAGGGCAAATTCTCGGACCTATTTTTGACTGTTTTTGGAAAAGTTGGGATACTGCCCCATTAGGAAAATCCTAGATCCGCCACTGGCTGCAAGATACTGCTTAGCTATAAACGCGATAATCGGCAAATTCTTCGACTTCTCTTTCCACCATTGCAGCAGATCTTCGTCATGAATTAAGCATTTCGATTTCGTATAAGCCTCCAATTAAGAAACACATAGATAATACTCAGTGATTTATAAGTAAATTGTCAACTAGACGTAACTTATTTGAAGGTGCAGTTGCGAGATTGAAACGACTTCCTGAATAATTTATCTTTCGATTACATCGTCATATGTTCCGGTGAAGTCAGGCTATCAAGAGCGTACATACTTTAACACAGGAACAGAGAACCGGAACCGACGGTTCTCTAGTTGAAGAACCGGAACCGGAACCGACGGTTCCAACTTACGCAAGAACCGAACCGGAACCGAAATTCTTGTTTTCCAAGAACCGGAACCGATTTTTTTGAAAAACCTGGAACCGTAACATCCCTAGTATGTATATGTGGTGCGAAGCGTACGTTTTTGAGCAAATAGATAGCGAAAGACGCTTAAAAAGGTACCTTTTCTGCAAATTCTCAGGAACTTTTCGGAAACTTGAAAAATCTCGAATTCTGGGGTGGAAAAATTTTTTGGGGAAGGTGAAAACCTCCCCTACCCCCAAGATCATGTCTGATGTTCATAAATTTTTTTATTTCCAGGAACCCTGGATCTTATAGTCAGAGACTTGGCTAGAATATACTAGTAAAAATTGAAAAATGCTGTTTCAGCTCCAGAAAGTATTATTTAATCATAGTACTCTGCAAAGTTCACTGTACAAAATTTACAATGATTTCGGAGTATCGTCTGTGTGCATGTACATATATGCACAAGGCGTTTATTTCATGATGAATTTATTTTACACAATAGACCGTAATAAAAAGGACTAACGAACACATGTGGGTGTGAAGGAAGGGAGTTTAGACCCGAGCTTCCAGAACAGCCCAGCAGATTACGGTAGTCTCTCACCAAATTAAATTTTTGGCTGTTTTTCGTTGCGATTTTTGTACTTTTGCCCCATTCAAACCTCCAAAATTCGGTCGCCGCCTTTATATTCTAACGAGTCTTTACCTGCGTATATTTCTTGAAGTTCATGTACCTATATGTAATATGTATCTCGTAAATTTGCTGCGCTATATTTAGATGGCGATAATCTTGAAATTGTAAAAAATCTAGCGAGCGTCACCTTTCAAAGTTTAAAACTTAAATTTGAATTTTTTCACTCAACAATCTGCTAATCTTTTCTGCTTGGTGGTAAATACGCCCTTCTGAACGTTCGTAGGCGGATCAAAAGCAGTTTCACAGGAAAAAGCGGCTGTTTGGGTGCCAGATCCAGAAGCTCAGGTCTGCATGAAATGCAAGAAGACAAAATTTACCGTTGTTCAACGTCGAGTAAGACTGAAGATGATGCGGGCCATCTGCCTTTTCTTTAATTTAGTTGAAGATTATCGCGACAAAAATCGAACTTTGATTGTCTGCATATATATTTAATCAAGCATTAAAGAAAAACTTTAAAAAATAATTAATTCCACAAGCATTTGTCTAATCTTCACCGACTGCTAATTAAAAAATTATTTTAATTATATTATATTTTGGCGATATCGCAGAAAAATAGAAATGGATCCTATTCCCCCGATTTTAGTCGGTGACATCGCCGATATGGCCAATAGAAAATCGGGGCACTTGTGGAGTGGGAAAAACGGTGATATCGCCGACTTTTACTTCTGACTGAAGCGGGCTCAACTTTTTTAGTCTCATGATCATACGTGCACATATGGGGTGAGGGGTATTATTCCCACCCCTCCCGCCAAAAGGTCAGTCAGACAGATACTGCCCGGCGATTTTGAGCTGACGGAACGTTTTTTGCATCACTTTTGGGGTCAAAAGCGGTTGAAATGCCAAAAATTTTCCGGTGCTTAGCGCCGGATTAGAACTTTGATATACTATTTTTAAGCGCCAAGAATTAAACAATTTCTGTATTTTTTAGCGCTGAAAGTGATATAATGCAGTCAAAATGGACTAAAAGGGCTTTAAAAACGTTAAATTACCATAAAAAGACGTTTTATAGGCTATTTTGACCATTTTGGTCGTTTAAACAAAAAATTTGTGAACGTTAAATTTATTGTTTTCGATTTCTGAGGTTTTACCCCCCCTCTGCTAACCGTAACCTTGTGCATCTATGCTCATGATCGTTTAGCCCCAAAGTTACTTTTATTCGGAAAGCTCGCTAAGCTTAGCCACGGGTCTAAGTTAACTGCTCGTATTTATTATTGATCATTTTTCCTTTCTCTTGCTTAGTTGTCGTTTTCCTTTTAGCCTTGTTTTCATCATTACTATGTATGTCTTGTCTTTTAGCATCATTGCCGGAAATGCGGTTCGGTTGTTTGTAATTCCTGCTCCGCAAAGCGCTATATGTTGCCGCACATATCTAAAAAGCCAGTTCGTGTGTGTGACTCGTGCTTTAGTTCACTCACGAAAATCAGTCCCCCTTCATCGATATTGCAGGCGTTTAAAAATTCTGGTCAGTGTAACTCGATAATTATAACATGTATGTATCGAGATCAATCGTTGAGGATTGCATAATTTTTTATTCGTGATTTTTACACTTGAATAGCTCATTTTCGGTATCGTTGAAAGGGTAGTAGTTGTAAATTTTTTTGAGGGTTTAAACGAATTATCGTTGGTCGGGAACGCGATAAAAGACCTAAAAGCATATAATAAGCAAGCTGTGAATGAGCATACATGCGCGGGCGTGACCTGTGTGAGGGATTAAAAGTTTGAAAAATGCGTAAAAATGAAATGACGATTAGTCAAATTTACAGAAAATTTCCGTAGTAAGGGGGTGTGAAAACCGCTTGCGGGTAACCTACCAAGATCATGTACCTACCTACGTACAGGCCCGTACCCAGGATTCGGACAAGGGGTGGGGGCGGACCCAACATAAATTGGTCTATATCTCGGGAAATTCGTCGGAATTGCTCGAAAAATATCCCACATTTTTCGACGTTTTTCGACGTGCATTATCCATTAAGATTATAAAATTCGAACTTTTTGTAAAAATTTTTCCTTCATTTAAAAGACTATAAAAAGGGTCATTTTTTGGTCGCGCTTGTACCAAAATTATGGGAAGTAGTGTACATCGGGCGCGAAGCGCCGAAAATGTGAAAATTTTACGACAAGAGCGAGCGATTTTTCCATCTTCCCGTGCATAAATTTACCTTTGAAAAAGTTTTTATGATGGAGGGGGACGGCCGCCCTCACCGCCCCCTTAAATACGGCCTTGCCTATATATGTAAATTACCATTTTTGATGAGATTTGGTTCGATTACTGCATGCAAACAATGATTGCATGCAATTTTATTGTTGCAAAATTTTATTACTGAAATTTTTCTGGGAGCCAGTATGTGCAATGAAAAAATCGTTTCCTATGCAGTGTTGATCGTAGGGACTGTTAGTCGGCAAAAGCAATTAGAAACCGTAAGCGTGTACACTGTACGGCTTAAAGCTTTATTTAGCCTGGCCACTTTTCCATTTCAATTTTTTGTCAGCTAAAAGACGCTTAAAATTCCTTCAGATTTCTGCCCTTAAATTGGAGGCGAAGTAAAACGTGCATAAAATTTAGCTAGCAGAGTAGGTCATACATGTAAGAGGATGGATGGGGGATAACCTTACTTAAAGTCGGCTGTTCCCCCCATCCCCCAAAGACAGAAAATTTTCGACCCCCCCCCCGATTTCTGATTAAATTTTTTTGGCAGTTTTTGGCCAAAACTTGAAGATCACCCCTACTAAAATCGGCCGGGGACCCCCTCACTACAAATTTTGAGCCATTACATGTGTGGAGTAGGTACAGGTAGTGATAAAACGGATATTTCGATCCGGGTCCGTTATTACACGGATTTTTTCAGGATCGATCCGGAAATTCGAATTTCCACTACCCGGATCCGGTAACGACTCTTTTGGCATTCCATTAATCAAATACAGATCAGGAATCTTTCACTTTTATCTGGAAATGTGACAGTTATGAAGTTATAGTTAGAAATTGAAACAAAATCAATTTATCACAGGGAAAAGTTTTAGTTTTCCACAAACATCAAGACATTAATATTGATACCATCAGTAAAGTTAACCTCTGGCCAATTATACTTTAATTTTTTTTACTTTTTAATCATACGGAAGATTGCGCTTTGGTAATTCAAGGTATTTTAATGCATGGAGATAAAACACGAAAAAACCAGATTTCCTATGTATTTTTACCATTATGCGCCGAGCCGATCGTCTCAGCACGATTTTTTTATTTGACATATTTTTCTAGTGCACGTACAAAGACTTTTCTAGACTTTTTTACATGTACAAATATTTTTGGGAGGATAAAAATAGTAAAAATGTCTTAAATTTCCGAAAATTTTTGACGCTTCCCGCTGGAATTAGTATTCAGTTCAATTGTCATTATAATGGCAAAAATTGTGTTTGAAAAGGTAAAAACGTAAAATTTTCTAGCGTTTGGCGCTGGTTATGTTGCTATTCTTCTTAACGAACCTCCATTGTTGAGTTAAGCTTCAATTAGAATATTTTAGTGCTTCAAAGAGTTGAGTAATTTGCCCTGTTTGTCTGCTGAAAGCCCGAGCTTGAATTGAGTTTTAGGTATGTAAGTATGTCAGAACTGTTTTCTACACAGCTAATAATTTTCCGTTATGCTTTCCTTCCCAAAGCTTCAAAATTCTGTGTGAAACGTCAAAAATAATTGAATTTTTTGATGTCCGCAAATTACGTAAGTTTTGAGCTCTTATCAATAAAAAGGCCGCAAAATGCTTCTTGTACATAAATAGTAAACATTTTAAGTTTTCTATTGATAAATTCTATTATTTTTATTGTCAGAAACCTAGAAATAGGTTAAACTGCACTAACAAAAATCGAAAAAACCAGTTTAACCATAGAAATCGCCTTACTGTTCTATATTAAATTAGGTAACCATACATTATCTTGGGGGGTTGGGGGGGGTTTCACCCCCCGCAGAATCATTTTTCACCCCCGCAAAAAATTTTTCACCCCCCCCCCAGAATTGGCGATTTTTCAAAAGTTTCCTTAACTTACCTGAAAATTGGTAGAAAAAGTGTCTTTTTAAGGGTTTTTGGCTATCTTCTTGCTCCAAATCGCCAAATTTTTGGCGCTTCGCGCCATATATGTATTCATGTTTTAAGCGATGTATTGGTCAATTTATTCCACTTTTTCGAAATTTTTTTCATGATTTTATGCTCTAGAAGGAAAGAGTATCGTCAGAATTGCTAAAAAACGATGTTTTTCAATGCGTACCGGCCATTTTTGGGCTTAAAAAAGGCACGTTAGGTTTTCACCCCCCCAGAATTGAATTCCCATACTGTGCATGTATGGGTATAACCCAAAAGTTTACATGTACAAAATGGACAAAGGCTTGGGGATCGTCTTTATACACGCAAGGAACCTTGTACAAAAAAACACTTGCCTCTTAGGCACTAATAAGCAAGCAGGATAATTAAGATAGTGCATAATACCAAATCAACAACAGATGGTACATTAAACCAGCATGGATTAATTATGTGTATTGGATCCGTATCTGGAAGTTTTAATTTTTACTACCCGGATCCGGGAGTTGTGGAAATTAAGATCCGGATTCGTAAGAGGTGAAAATTAGGATCCGTATCTAGAAGTGGCGAAAACTAGGATCCGGATCATAGGTGGGCAGTACCAAAGTTCTGGGGTAAGCAAGATTTTTCAACGGTCAAAAAATGACTTTAGAAATGGTGGTACGTCGAAAAAACACCATTTTTCAACGTTTTCCATCGAGCACTATCCATTGGCATCAAAAAATTGCGAGAAAAAAAACGACAAAAAGTTCCAAAAATTGAATTCTGGGGGTATTATGGTTTCTGGGGGTGCATACCCCTCTCCCCCGACCCCCACGCGCAGGTATGATCCGGATCCGGATAAATTGAAATTGAGGATCAGATTTCATCACTAGTACAGGGTGTGTTAAACTTTTTTTAAATTTAGTCGTTGAACTTCTGGATAATTTATTCAAAACGTGTATATGTAGCATGATTTTCTAACGTTTTAATTTATTCCTGGTTTATTTTGTTACCATTTTGTTTTCTACTAACTTTTCTGTTCTGATTGCTAAATTTGTTTTCTGTATTGTACGTAAGATTTCAGTTTTTTTGCATCTTTGGCATTCTTCTGCGATCAACTCCAGTGGTGAAGAAGATAGTGACGATGACGATGAGCCCATCAATCAGATTTCTGATGAACCGGCTAGTCCTGGCAATGAGGAAGTACGTCACATCAATAGTCTCAAATTGTGTTCATTGTGGATTAAGGAACGAGTTTTTTGTTTTTTGATAAAATAATACATTTTTTAGGGGAAAATAATGCAAAATTCAGGTTAAAATCGCCTGAAAAATTTTAATTTCGATGCAGAAGTGTTCGAAATCGTCTGCAAACTTTCGAGTAAAGTAGTTTTCCGCAATTTTTACGTTTACTCTAGTTTCAACGCATATTAGCTTAATAAAACTCCCGGCTGACCCCTGGGCCAACCTACCCCCCCCGATTCTGGTAACGTCACGACCTTAGATGACAGCATGGCCGGTCTGGGGGGTCAAATATTTAGGTTTTTCAGGCTGAAATGACATCAAAAACTGGTATAAATGCTAAAAACAGCGTTAAAACTATATTAATTTACACTATATGGTCAATCTCAAGCGCTTTTGAAGGAGTTGTTTCATTTTCATCAATTTTTAGCCTACATTTTGTCTCTTTTTTTCCCGGAAAATTTCCCATTTATTTTATTCTTGGGTACCCCTTCCCCCACGTGCATGTCTAATCACGACCACGTGTACTTAATTACGTATGTCAGTCAATATCAGTCAATATTTGTTGAATGAAACCATAGATTAGAATCGTGGAAGATCAAACCGTTTAATTTTTGATTAAAAATTTAAAAAAACGCAATTTTTTTAAATTAAAAGCGAATTAAGGGTTTCATGAAAGGATTTTGAATAGGAATGAAAAGACGCTTTTTTCGCCAGGCTCATAAAAGTGCTTCCAAGGGCTAAGCATTTCTAATAATTCCACAAGCATAGAGAAACTATATTTTCGATGCGCAAATAAGACTCCCACTTGTTGATGCCAACAATAAACTTTTTTAAAAGTATTTATCATAATAGTCAATTTAGAAAATGATAAAAAATAAAGAACAAAAACAATAAAGAGCATATACATCAAGAATAAATATAAATAAGAAATGCCCTCTCGCCCGCCATTATGGACTAATGGGGAGCTTTCGACCTTTCCATCACACGTGGGCGTGGGTGTTGGGGTTTGCACCTCCCCCAGAAGGCCGAATACCCCCTAGAAACCAAAATACCCCATCCCCCAGAATTCAATTTTTGAAAGTTTTTTATGCCAATGGATATTTCTCGATAAGAAACGTTAAAAAATTGGTGTTTTTCGCCATACCACCATTTTTAAGACCATTTTTGGACCTTTGAAAAATCTTGCGCACACCCCCCAGAATTTTGGTGCTGCCCTTATGCTTTCCACCCCTTAAATTCGTTATCGACATACAACTTCATTTTTAGTGCAAAACATGTTGTTACATATGTAAATGCACAGCGAGGTGCGAATGTTATGCCCCCTACCAGGACACTGGGACACTTCTGTATTGCGCGTTTTTTTCTAAAAAATGATGGATAATAAAAAAATTATGGAGGTTTTTTATTTTTACATCTTTCTCGATTAGTTAAGAGCGTGCAAAGTTTTACTGTAACGTTATAACATAGTTTCTTTTAAATTTTGGTAGGGCACACGACTTTTCTAACTCAGTTTTGCATTCTGTTTTGTCTGGTTTTTTAAATCGCAAACAATTGAATAAGCTCGATGGCACCTTTTTAATTTTTCGAAAAGTGACTCATTACCAGAGTGGCATTGTAAAGAGTGTAAAGGATCTCAGGGTGAAAAAACACACTCTGGCCTATTTTTTGCCTGCCTACAACTCTGGTTATGAGTCCCAAGTAATTTTATCAGACAGAAAGGTACTACTACTTGTTGGCTTCTTTGGGCTTACCAACAAACTTTTTTACATTCAATACGGAGTTAGTTAGATATAGGGATTTAAACTTCACACTCTAGTGAATGGTGTAAAAAACAGGTTTTGTCTTAGATTTCTCCGCCAATTTCTCCGGTAATAAGTCAGGACAAATTGAATAAAATAAAAATAAATTACGTGTCAAGGGCTACACGTCGCAGCAAACCGCGTTTAAAAAAGTCAATATTGAGCTTCTTGGGGTGTAAAGTTCGAAATCAGAGGTGTAACATGGGGCGAAAGCACTTTTTCCTTTTAAGATTGATCAGTATCTTAAATAGGATGCGTAATAGGAGTTCTTCACACAGAAATGTACTACTATTCAAAGGCTACAAACTCGGCCCAAACCGAATTTCTTTACACTCGCTGGGGAGTTAGGTTCAGATTTATAAAGTTTACAATGTGGTGGATGTTGGAAAAGTACATTTTTGTCCCTTTATTGATTCGCCAAGCTATCCGTTTAGAAGTCAAGATTAGTCAAATAGAATAAAATTAAAGTATTTCCTAAGGGGTATACGTCACTGCAAATCGTGTTTATTTATATCAATATTGAGCTTCTACGGGAGGTGTATATAAAGTCACAAATCGGGATTGTTTAACGTGTTTTTGCCTTGTTTTTTTCTGCCAACTTCTCCGGTTATAAGTCTGGTCATGATAACAGGTCTAAAAATGTACCAGAGGTCAAGCGTCATAAGTCAATTGGGCGCGTTTGTTTACACTCAACATGGTGTAAAGTGGTTTACATCTAATATTTATTTGTCTTCAGACCACTGTGACGAGTTAGGTTTTTTCATAAATATTGATCGTAATATCAGAATTACGAATCGGACTAAAACCTTTACAGTAGATGGTTGTGTAAAGTCTACACTGAAAATCAACTCAAGTTCTAGAGTGTTTCGAAGCTAAGTTATTTCAAAATGTCCTATATGTAACGTCAGAATTACGAATCTGACTGTTAGTTTTCTATAGACCCAGCAGTTGTGTAAAGTTTACGCTATTAATTTATTGGTGATGTGTGAAGTTTACACTTCAAATTTATTACATTTCCAGAGCCTTGCAAAACGTGAATTTCTTTTCAAAATATCTTCTAGTCAGGATTACGAATCTCACTGTATGATTTCTTCACACCCAGTAGTTGTGTTAAGTTTGCAGTGAAAATTAACTTTAGTTTTGGGGCTTTGCAACAGCTTAATTTTTTCAAAATGTTTAATGTTACGTCTGGAGAGTGTAAGTGTTATTTGCACCTAATAGTTGCGTAAAGTGTACGCTGAAAACATTTTATCTGTTTAAATAAAGGTAAGGTTGTCTTGTTGGAAAAAGATAATGCTGATGATAATGCTGAACAGTATTGTTTCCGCGTTCTTGGACTGCTGTCATTATTGCGGTATGTTACCATATATGTTTACTGACTGATTAACTCAAATTATGCTAATTAAAAGTAGTGTACTAGCGAAGAAAAATGCCCTGGTGGAACAAAAAGGACGAATATACTAGGGATTGCGCATCATTGAGGGCAAAAAAGGAGGGGACTAGGGAAAAGTTACCTAAGCATGCCTGTGAAAGCTGTAATAACCTACAAAAAATTAGACTTCCGCTAAAAAGCGCAAAAGTCGAAGCTGCGGCTTCTAAAAACAGCTGCCCTTCACAAAACATTGTTCACTTAATCAGAAGAATAGGCTATGAGAAAGCTTTGATGTGTTTTAATAACCGATTTAGTTTCTTATCAATATCAAATTTCCCTTTCAATATATAATCAATATTTACTTAATCGTCAATGGCTTTATAAATGAATTCTGACAAGCTATCATCTTGTTAATTGCTGCCCCATTGCAGTGCGTGCCATTCTAACGGAATAATGCATATTAAGTCCCCTTTTTGATTAGTGATCGCTTGTTTTCTAGGAATAAGCTGTTCATGTTACCTATTTTTACGTCGTAGGTGCAAGTCTCTTCTGCAGGCCGCAGAATATACTTCGATTTTTTGCGTTTTTACCAATAACTTTTAGTAAATTTTTAGAACTTTCACAGGCATGCATAGGTAACTTTTCCCTAGTCTCCTCCTTTTATGTCCTTAACGATGCGTAATTCCAAGTACATTCGTCCTTTTTGTTCCATCGGAGCATTTTTCTTTGCTAGTATTATTTCTTGTGAAAAAATTAGAATAGCTACCATCCATAGTATATATCAGCCAGTGTTTGATCTGTTCTGGACAAACTTACTTATATTCGTCAGAGTTCTATTTTCCATTTAAAAAATTACTCTAATTTATAATATTAAAAAGATTAAAAACGACTCTATTTTTCTTTACAGGCTAAATTTTATCACGAACAGTTGTGAGATCGATTGATTATTTTTCTCAAGCCTTGTAGAATTATTAAAAAGCCTAAGCCTCCATATTCCGGCTTATTTCGTGCCTCGTCAATAGTAGAAATGAATATGGATCATGTTTTGCTATTTTTACGCGTTTGTGATATTTCCACTTCTTTTCGTTTTATTTAATATTTTCTTATTGTAATCTGCGCGCGCCATTTTCTTTTTCGCATTTTATTCGTACGTGTACTAATTTAACATATTGTACTCAACTCAGTTAAGCATTTCGCTGTCTAAAGTGTCGCATTGCATTGATGAAGAAGCTTTGTGGTAGTCGGTTTGCATAAATCTATATTTTACAGCATTAGACTCATAGTGCAATTGTTTTTACCGGAACTAGAACCTGCTTTTCCCGATGAAACAGTTTACGCATTCAGATCAGGATTTCTGCATCGGAGGTTCTTAACGATCATTATCTCAACCGTCAAAAAACGGTGTTTTTGACGTACCGATCGTTTTTAGCCCAAAAAGCATTTTTAAAAAACGTTTTTGGGTCTGACCCCTCAGAATTCTCATGCTGTACATGCTTCGATGTGGACCAAACATGCACATGGAGGGTCGGGGCGGGGTCTAGACCCCACCTAGAATGAAAAAATGGGGGAAAATCATAAAACGAATGAGAATTGAAAATTATCTTAAAAATTGCTTTAAAATTGACCAGAAACTGTGTGATAGCGTAGTTTTAACGGTTGTTTTAGCGCTTATACTACTTTTTGGGCTTATTTTGGCCTAAAAATCTCAATTCGTGACCCATTCAGACCGGTCATGTTGTGCATCTATGACGTTCTAGACCCCTTAGAATGTGAGAAAAATTTTGTGGGCAAAATGAAGGCCAAAAATGGTTGAAAATGGAAAAATTTTCTTCGAAAGTGCTTTAAATTCACCAGAAACTGTGTAATAACGTAGTTTGAAGGCTATATTAGCGCTTATACCAGTTTTTGAGGCTAATTGGCCCAAGAAAAGCTCAATTTTAGACTCCCACCTCAGACCGGCCAGAATTGGATTTTTAGGCAATTTGCCCAATCGGACTCCCAGAATTTGGCTGCTGCTCTACCTGTGGTGGGGAATTATCCTTCGCGAGAATTTCTAGATATTTTCCCCATTTTTCCTGCTAAATCTTAAATTTAGAAAAATGCCGGACGGTCGAGAACAATTTCAGCAATTCGTTACTTATCTGTAGGACAGTATTTTCTTTCGCGATTTTGCGGTACATGATTTTTTACGCGGAAAAAATTCAGAGAACTAAAGTTCGGAAATTATCGCGCGAAGAACGTTCTCAGTTGTCAGCATTTTTCAATAGGTACCCACCTTACCTTCCGTATGCACATAGTCGATTACTTAACTTAGAGTACTTTTGGCCTTTACAGGACGACCTTTCCACGTGTGAGTGAGACGTCACTTACATGCTCATGAAGCTGAGCTATTTTCAGATCTTTTTGCGCTCAAACCTGTAGGTTTAATGCTTCATCTCCGCAAACGATCTAAGACTTGCCAGTGGCAGCATTCAAGCTGCCCAGTAGGACTCTATGTACATTGGAAGTCCCCCGGTGATCCCTATGGGCCGCACCCCCAAAAGACCTTGTTAAGAGGCTGTGTTGTAAGTAAGGCGGCACTTACATGCTCATCGAGCTCCGAGCTATTTTTAGCTCTGCGTTTAAACCTGCAGGTTTGATTCCTCATCTCTAGAGGAAGTGGCGCAATTTCTGTTTTGATTAAGCACATGTTCGGCTCGCACAAGCGACCGCACGCTGGCCAGTTGCAGCACTATAAAAGGCAGTTCGATTCTAGGATTATGTAACTTATATTACTGTGGTTGGATCGTAAATCCTTCCTTTGTAGTCACTGCCGTCCTTCCTCATAATTATAGTCTGTTTCATTTAACGTTGAGGTTTTTGAAGAAGTTTCAAGCGACTACAAAAGTGTTTTGAACTAAAAAAATTAATATGTTATTCTACAGTATGTCGAGTCATATATACAAGACGTATGCTTGTGTTAAGCCGCATTTATGCATCAAAGTTCAAACCGCTTTTGTAGCCTGATTCTTGTGGAAAAATTCAGAAGAAAGCCGTAAAAGTTAAATGAAACAGATTGTAGTTTAGCATACATGGTTCTGTGTGACAACCTGAATTGAAATTAAATACGCTAATGCGGGTAAACATGTATAGTCTGTTGCATAAATTCTAGGAATTTTCATCGACGAGGTAAAAGTTACGATAATTATATATCAGATCAATGCTATAATCGCAATCTGTCAGCTTATTGTGTCGGAGATAGTTTTAAAAATTTATGACCGAAGTTGCGAAACAGACTATAAACAATCGGCTTCCGTGATCGTATTTGGCTTTGGCCAAAAACGACTGCGTTTCTATGGTGAATGATACAGCATACTTGGTTGTATGCAGACACTACATGCTTTTCGCTTGTATTCTGATTTATAATAGTAAAGTTGTCTTTTTACTGTATATAAACTAATCATACTGTTACTGTAGACCGAACTCGCGTCGCGTTCAGTTCAGTGTTGCCAAGCAGGGTTGTTAGGTGCAGAGAGAATTCTCCTGAATTCAGGAGAATCTAAAATTTTCAGGAGCAGGAGCAGGAGAATGGGCTTTTCAGAGAAATTTCAGGAGAAATTGTAAACCTGCAGGAGAATGCAGGAGAATTTTAAAATGTCAGGAGAATTCAGGAGAATCCTGAAAATCCAGAGAATTCAGGAGGATTTTCAAAACTTAAACAGCAAGTTATAAATGATTATCATACATTAACCTTCTTACTGTACTTACTGTACTTAGTTAGTTGTTTCACATTTAAGAATTTATTTCGTTCATAGTTAAGACCTACCTAAGTGTTAAGTTATAACTATATCCAAATAAGTTTCTGTGCTTCCGTAGTAAATCATTCATTCATTCATTTATTTATTCACTTAATATCACGAAGTGCAGAAATACATAGCTTTCTAATTGTTTTTATCAGTTTCATAGACGTTTGCAAACACCGTTTTTTTCCACTTTTTGGTCTATTTGTCAACCAAAATTTTGGGAAATGTAAAAAATTTTGGGCTTGGTTGGCATTTGTGGAAACTTTTTGTAATGTTAAAATGCGTTTTAGAGAGTTAAAACTTCAAAATTTTTCGGCGCTTCGCGCCGAATTGATTAAATTCTTACTTATTAGTAATCCTTAAGCCGCGCCGCGCCAATTGCAGCATTTTTATCGACAATCTGGTCTAGAACTTCACTACGATTGAAAATCCTTATCTTCCGCACGGATTCAGTTAGTTTTTGTAATGCAAAAATGCGTTTTAGAGAAGTGAAACTACAAAATTTTTCGGCGCTTGCGCCGAATTGATTTAAATCTTTTTGGTTATTAATATTTAGCCGCGCCGCGTCAACTGCAGCATTTTTATCGACAATTTGATCTAGAACATTACTATGACTGAAAATCCTTATTTTCTGCACGGATTCAGTTAGTTTTTTAATGCAAAATGCGTTTTAGAGAAGTGAAACTACAAAATTTTTCAGCGCTTCGCGCCGAATTGATTTAATTCTTACTTGTTATTGATGTTTAAGCCGCGCGGCGCCAATTGCAGCATTTTTTATCAATAATCTGGTCCTTGAACTCCACTACGATTGAAAATCCTTACCTTCTGCACAGTTTTTGAAATGCAAAAATATTTAGAGAGCTAAAATTTCAAAATTTTCTAGCGCTTCGAGCCATTTGATAAATTATAGTTTTAATTGTCAAAAACGACTTCAGAATTGGCTAAAATGCTTTACTGAAGGAAGGAAATTCAAGTTTCAACATAAATAACGTTACTGATCCTGATATTCTTGTAGAGCGCGAAATTTTTATACAAAAAGTGCATCAAACACCGCTATTGCATGTGTACATAAAATTTTACACTTAAAAACACTGATTTTTCAACTTACAGGCGCTTTATTTTGAACGTTTTTAGACCTCCCAAAAATGTGGAAAAAAGTCGGAAAATTGGAAAAAAATTGGGTTCGGTCTATAATGTCAACCAAATCGCTGGAAAAACGGTGTTTGCAAAAGCGCCTATAAACATTTTTTTGTGATATATCTCAAAACGTAAGGATTTGCTTCTTATTGAAGTACATACAATTAGTAATAAAGTATTATTTATTTTTCAAAAGACATTGCAAACAGGGCTCTTTTCAGAAATTTTGATGATGTACATAAGTGCAACTGAAAATTGACGTGTCACTGTTTTAAGCACAGAAACTGTTTTTTCGAATAATGTGTATTGTAAACAATGCGACCTCTTTAGCTTAGGCCCTTGAGCAGTATATCCTGATGAAGATCAGGAATCAGTTATTGCAATGTTTGTCAGCTGTTGATGTTGAATAAAATGTTACTACTTTGTGGTGCAGCATTAGTCTTCCATTATTTTTGCATCTGCCTGTATAATGCAGATATGCTCCATGAGCTTTTTGTGAGAGAATTAATGTTCTTTGATTGAGCCTTGAGTGTCCTTCGGATTAACAGGCAAGAGATCAGAATAGAATAGTTGGGTGAGCCAAGGTAAATTGGCCTGAGCATGCTTGATATGCATGTGTGTCTGTCTGTACAACCTTTCCTGCAAAATATGAGCCAGGAGAATTTTTAGGAGAATCAAAATATTTTCAGGAGAATTGCAGGAGAATTTTCCCCAATTTTACCTCTCGTGCAGGAGAATCTGAATTTTGGGACCTAGCAACACTGTTGCCAAGTTGGTAGTTTTACTATCATTTTGGTAGTTTTTGAGGGCGTTTGGTAGTTCTGGGTCCCTATGCTTAACCCACAGGTGTGGTAGTTCTAACCCCCAAAACAGTTTTTGGCGTTTTTGAGCAGTTTTTGAAATTTTGACCTGGCAACACTGCTCGCGTTGCTCGTCAACCTCGCCGCACTGTTCGTTACTACTACTTGCCATTGCCAGCATTACCGGAAGCCGGCGAAAAATGCGCCAGTCTGTGCCATGGCCGGCTCTGGCCTAAATTTAGTGTTCATTTCATGTATAAAAATGTGGGACTCACCGATTTCCTACTGAAATTAGTCTACAGACCTGTATCCAGGATTTTGTTTCTGAGGGGAGGGCAAGACCAAAATTTATTTAATACATAAGGGGGCAAAGGATGAATGAACAATGACGTTTTACGACCACTAAAGCTGTAAACTTTGCAAATTTTGCTACCCACTATACCTTAAATATGGTGAGAATCCAATGGACACCCTCTTGAACAAACCTCATTTTCTGCATAAAACTCCTAAACTTGTTTAAAAAGGAAGACATAGATGCGAAATACGCTCTAGGTTGTATAAACACGGAGTACCGCGTGCTTGGGACTAAGTAGACTCTAATTTTAATTTATTTTTGGCTAGAAAGCGAAGGGGGTAGAGGAAAAAATCGCTCTCATATTTTGTTTGGAAGCTTGCCCCCTCCATTTCCTTCTAAATACGGGTCTGTTGGTTTATACTTTTTACAGCGTTTGGTCGATTTAAGTTTTCTTTTTCTGTTTTCCAATAGCTGTAATTATCAAAGCCATTATCATTGTTGATGACGTCATAGTTACTATTCTGTAGTAGTTGTCTTTTCTGAGTTTCAAAGTATATATAGCATGATTTTCTCTGCTCAAAAAGGGCTAAATAGCTATTTTAAGACCAAAAGGCTGTATAGCTATGTTTGTGGAGTCCAACAAGGCTTATAGATAGTTTTCTGAGCCCAAGAAGGCTAAAGCTAATTTTATGAGCCCAAAAGGCTATAGAACCGTTTTACAAATCACTTAGCTTTAGCAATTTTTGGTTTTCACCCCTACCCTGAAGTTTGACCTTGTGCACTTATGAGATGAACACTAACCGATTTTCAAAATTTTGCAATGGAGTGGAGAGCATGCATGATCATGGGGCTGACCCCTGCTAGCTTTGAAAAGCTGATAGCTAGCTCTACACCGATTTTGGCCGAAAAACCATTCCTTTATAGCCTTTTTGGGTTCAGAAAATTAGCTACGCAGCCTTTAATGCCTCATAAACTAGCTATATAGTCTTTTTAGCTCAGAAAGGCTATTTAGTTGTCTTCTCTGAGTTTCAAAAGGATATAGGCTATTTTCTCAGACTCAAAAATAAATTAATAGCTATTTTTAGTCCGAATAGGCTATATAGCTATAGTTGTGAATCCAAAAGGCTAGTATAGCTAGTTTCTGAGACCAAAAAGGCTAAATAGCTAATTTTTCGACCCCAAAAGGGCTAAAGGTCGTTTTCACTGAAGCACATATATTGCTATCTAGCAATTTTGATTTTCACCCCCTCTTAAAGTTTGACCTTGCGGAGCTATGGGGAAGGGTGAGGGGGTATCACCTTACCTCCGCTGAAGAGTCCAAAAGTTAGGTACAGTCGAGCAGTTTGAGCTGAAAAAGTGTATATTCAAGTGATTTCGACATAAAAATAACAAAAAGACGATTTACTGTATTAAACATCCGGGATTTTCTCCTCTGACTCTAAAAATCTGATTTAAACTCCTCCCTGTGCGACCTGACCTTGTGCACATATGAGCATAACTCACCACTTACTCCTCCATATGCCCATTTGTAGAATACTCAAGTCTGGATCTAACTTAGAATTTCACCGCCAGTGATTTAGCCGATCTATAGAGCCATAGCAACTAAACTACATATACATTACTCGTATTATATATACTTGAAATTTTATGCAAAAGTTACATATGATTGCAGTATAAAAGTAAATTGGAGATAATTCATTGAGTTTATGTGATACCAGCAGTTAGTAACCAGACACTAGACATAATCATAGGAGTTCGGGTGGGGGGTTCAGCCCTTTCCACAGAAATATTTTTACTACTCCTCAGAAATTTTTTCACCCCTACCCCAGAATTCGTGATTCTTCAGAAGTTTCTGAAAATTCCCTGAAAATTCGCAGAAAAGGTGCTTTTTCAAGTGTTTTTAGCTATCTGCTTAAAAGCATAGTATGGGATATGGGGAGAGGTGAGAGGGGTATAACTCTGCCCTAAGCTTTTAACAACT
Source organism: Mermis nigrescens (assembly GCA_036768485.1). Classification (NCBI taxonomy): domain Eukaryota; kingdom Metazoa; phylum Nematoda; class Enoplea; order Mermithida; family Mermithidae; genus Mermis; species Mermis nigrescens. Next base: position 305,575 of record JAVLUZ010000556.1, read on the forward strand.
GATAGTTATGTAGCCATTTCGGTCGAAAAATATTGCTATATAGTCTCTTTTGGGCTCAGATTATTAGGGATATAGCTTTTTGGACTCAGAAGCATACTCTATGAGTTCAGAAATGCTGTATAGTTCTATTTTAGGAGTCTCAAATGGTTTTAAAACTATTTTACTGACTTCAAAAGGCTACATAGCTATTTTATTTAAAAAGGCTATTTAGCTGTGTTGGTGAGTTCAGAAGGACTATATATTTGCTACAAGTGCTTGAGAACGATGGTTTCAAAGCTATACCAAGGTTTTTTCGCTGTGAATTGTCTTTTACAGAGCACTTGATTAACTCCAACTTTTTGATTTTAATCCCTATTGCGCACCTATGCTTAAAAGCTGCCAAATTTTTTTGCGCTTAGCGCCATATACTCTATGTTTTAACTGCATTTCTGTCTAATTTATTAGAATTTTTGAGTATTTCCGAAATTTTTTTTGTGTTTTCATGTCTAAAAGATAGAGCACTGTCAGAAACGCCGAAAAAACTGTTTTTGACGATACCCACTATTTTTTAGGCCTGAAAAAGCACTTTAAAATTCAGCCTCTCCCGGAATTTTAATGCTGTGCATGTACAATGTTAGTAAGTCTCGATGATTCTGATCGTGTTTCTGACGCTCTTCTGTGTTTATCAAAAACGCACCGATGTTTGTGTCTGCCGTTCTGTTTTAGTATGTCCTACTTCAGAAATTTATCTGTAGTGTTAGCATGTGATTAGCTTGTTTCTCAGTGGTAAAATGCTACCTAACGTGTAAAGATAGCAATTTTTTCCAACGACTTTCCACATAGGTTTTAAAAACAATTATTAGCAACCTCACATTGTGCAAATGAATAATTCTCAGCTACTTGACATCATAAAACCATAAGTGTTGCAGTGTTGCAGGATATATCAAATGTACTTTCAAGTAATGTGTATGTAAAGTTGGGTTACTGTAATTCGATTGATCGGCTACAAATCGCTGGCGGTGAAATTCTACAGAAGATCCCTTAAGTCATTCTATTCGCTTATCATTTATGCTTATATTTTCTCTTACAGTCTCAGATCACTATGCTGTGTTGAGAAAAGTTTAAAAAAATATTTGTCCACAATGAGTCGTCGCATGCGTCTTCAAATAAAGCCCAATTTCAATCTTAGTTCTCAGTCAGCGACGATTTCGAATAAACGCAGCTCTGATGTCAATCTGATCGACAGTCTCTCTCAGAACTCATGTGTTTCACAGCCAGATCTCAAGCCTGAAAATCTGTCTAATAAACATCCCGGAGAGGATCAATCCGATACTAGATCACAGACTGATTCGCTGGTCGACGCGGACATTCTGTCTAGTAAACTTGCAGAATATGATCAAACTGACACCAGGTCAGAGACTGATTCAATGGTCGACACGAGAATTCTGTCAAATAATCATGCTGAATGTGATAAACCCGACACAAGCTCACAGACTGATTCAATGGCCGAACGGAATGATCGTGAAACCGCAATAAACGTAACAGTTCTCGATTCGAGTATTAGCGGCATGTTTGATGAAGCTGTCCATTCTTTTAAGCCACTTCCGTCAATTCAGCCGGAAAATTTTAGCTTTAAGCCGCTTGCTTCTAGCGAACTACTTTCTGATCAAGTTTCCGAGCCAGTTGAAACATTACCGAAAACGAATATAGACACAGTCTTGACGACAGATTCTTTGAATACTTCATCGCTTGACAAGAACAATTTAGACGAAGAAACTGTTGCTTCCGCGTCAAATCGCGGCATAGAGGTCGTCGTAACAGAACCGGATAATGAAGAATGTGATTCAATTAAGAAGAAGTCCCCAATTTTGTCTTCTTTATTGTCGTCACCGTCTAAATATCGGGGCAGAATCCAAGCCCGACTCCATAATTCCCTTGCCTGCTGATAGAATTCTGGTTGATTCTGAACCAAGTGCAAGATAATAAACAGGTAAACAAGCGCGCGGCGAAGCGATAGGTATCACGATGTAAAAATAGCCGTTTTAGAAAAATATGGAATGCAAAGCAATTTGGAAATGTATTAATTTTAAATAAGCTTAAAAGTAGTTTATTAAAAAACTTAATTGTAAACGTTCATGAATGACAATTTATCTGAAAATTCAGCAGGCAGTCGAAATTTTAACGAATTAACTATTGCATTTTGCATTTTAATATTAAGTTTTTAACATTTTAAGTTTAGTTTGAATTGAATTTTAAAATTTTATGCAGTATGAGGTAGGTATTTGAATCAAATTTGCCTGCAGTATGAGGTAGGCATTATTGATTTCCGTAAAATTGTGAAAAACATGTGGCTCTCAGTACTCGGACCTAGGCTTCCGAGTAACCAGAGGACATGCACGTGGGGTGTGGAGGGGTATAGAATCCTCTATCTGAAGAAAGTGAAGCGAAATAAAGGCCAAAAATGAATGAAAATTCGAAATTTTTTAGAAAAGTGATCAAGTTCACCAGAAACTGTGTAATTACGTAGTTTTAATGTTATTTTAGCGCTTATACTAGGTTTTTGAGGTCATTTTGACGCTAAAAAGATCAAATTTCGACCCCTTCTAGTCTCTCTGATCCCCCATATCGACCTTGCTTTGCATTTATGGTTACCAGCCGATGTTTCTTTTGAAAATCTATTTCTTACTGATTATAAATTTTGCTCTCTACTGATCTAGACCGTAACAGAGCTTTCTTTTATGATAAAAAATAAAAATTGAATATTTACGCCACTCATACATGATCGGGGGCTGGGGGGTTTCACCCCCGCAGAATCATTTTTCTCACCCCCCGCAAAAAATTTTTCACCCCCCCAGAATTAGCGATTTTTCAAAAGTTTCCTAAACTTACCTGAAAATTGGTAGAAAAAGTGTCTTTTTAGGGATTTTTGGCTATCTATTTGCTCAAAATCGCCAAATTTTTCGCGCTTCGCGCCATATATTCATGTTTTAAGCGATATATTGGTCAATTTATCCGACTTTTTTCGATATTTTTTTTCATGATTTTATGTCTAGAAGGATAGAGAATCGTCAGAAACGCCGAAAAACGATGTTTT